>OX439380.1:20445040-20864253 GCA_949319315.1 Zelleria hepariella
CCCAGCGCCTTAAGGAAGAATGACTTTTCCGTAATGTTAGTCCCTCGAGTTGTGCAAAAGTTATAAAAGACTGTCAGTAGCTTAGGATTATGTCAGTTCTAAATGACAGGAATCGCCAGCGCCGGTGCGCAAGCGCAGCGCAGGCGATAAATAAAACATTCGACGGTCGAACGCAACTAGAGCATGAAGCGTTCTCACAGCCGGGCATCGAGTTGTTTACCCGATTTGGTAATCGATCGCGAATCGATTATTTGCTAGAAGTGTTCGATTTTGTTGATTGGTTACTCTTGTTTTCTATCGCGCTTCGGTAGGAAGAACTGCAACTGGCCACCAATACCATCTTTAGCGTTATTTTTCTTTGCAGCGCCAAGCGGCTATCTTGGCTTTGCATCCTTTTCAGCCCAGCACAAAAAAATATTTTATAGTCGCCGAAACATAATAAAAGTAATACGAGTAAATAATGTCTTTACAAGAAAGGACCCTGTTCGAGGTACGATTCTAATGTGCAAGGGAGAGAGTTAACAAAAAAAGTGTATTTTAATATCTATCTATCTAAATATGCGGAGCTGGGCGCCAACCTTCAACCCTAAGGAGAAGAAAACAAAGCTCAGAATGCGGTTGCAGGAAGGGAGTTCTGTACAAAAGGCTAGTTCACGACTACGTGTCTAACACGTGCGCTGTAGATTGACCATGAAGTCTCAGACGCTTCGCCTTGGCCCTTTGCCCGCTAATTTGGCTAAAGTAAGGATTCACGAATATGAAGAGTCATATTTTAACTACCACTTAGGTCCGGGTAACGATACGAAATGTTGCTATGCGAGGCCTGTGTTTTATGCATTTAATTTTAGTTTCTCATCTTTAGGAGGGTGGGTAAACTAGCGCCTCCAATGCAAAAATACATATTTTAGGATGCGTTTTTTTTTTCAAAAAACGGACCATCAAGTTCTCATCTCTTGGATCTAGGATCGAGGCATTAGGTAGGTCGTAAACATTTAGATCCTAGAACCTATCAAAAAAACCTGCACAAAAAAAGTATAGTTTAAACCTAAAGTGGCAAACTTGCGTTCAAACCAACGTTGAGTGATCAGTTCATGTGTCTTAATTATTTATAGGTTAAAGTAATTACTGGACGCTCTATAAATCATCTAATAATAGACGTAAATGTCTTTGTTTGAACAGAAGTATGTTTCATGTGAAAAAAATATGCAGGTAAATATACCAATTAAAATAGTTTCCAGGGCACTATTCTCCAAACCCAACCGGCTGCAAAACTCTTCGCTTCCCTTCCAATTTCCCCTTCGAGCTACTATAATAACCCCCGAACTCTCGTGTTTGCACGAGCACTTTCGAAGATTGCCGATCGCTTCCGAGCACGCCCGAGCATTTCCGAACGAGTCAATGTCGGGCGCCGGTTTCCGCACCGAACGAGTGAACCTTGGCTTATATCGCTCTGTACAGTCGGCAGGTAGAAGTAATACGTGTAACTATGTTTTTTAGACACAGGTCACCCCCAATCTGGAATTTTGGCCTTTATTTTTATTGTAGTTCGATTGTGCGCGATAAGATCTGGTGATTTTGACCTGTATTTAGATTTAGGTACATTTAGCTGGAATATAGAGTTACTTAATTGCCTTTAGATTTCTTTTGAGTTAAAAAAATATATGTCGGTTGAGTAATCCATATTGGGGAAAGTGGTCTAATGCAATAGAATAAGATTTACAGGTGATTGAATTTAACTGAATTATTTATTTCGTGCATAATGGACACATAAAAACTTAAAAACTAGACACACACATTATGGATGATGGAACAGTTTTGAAATGTAATGTATGTCAACAGATTCGTAACATATTGTTGGAGCTTTATGGAGCTGGCCTAATCCAAGCACCAAAATGGAATTGATAATTTTCTTCTCGATTTCCTCTGACGATTGGGTAAAAAAACTCGAAAATAGCCCTTATTGAAATGAACGATATTTTTTTTACATTTAAAACGGTGGATATTTAGGAGCTGACCTAGGAAAATGGGGGGATGCGGGGACCTCAAGGCATGCACTCTTATTGGGATGGCCGAAGGTGGGCCAATATATAAACGAGGCCAATCAATACAAAAAACATAATAACCACACACCTCCTACTCTCTCTGAAAGTGGAATTCAGGCTGATAATAACAAAAACAAACAAACTCAACATAAACCAACAAAATGCCTTTTCAATATCAAACCCAATCGTATGAAGACTCCAATGTTTCATAACCTCAGTGTAACACAAACAACCTGAGCCCTAAAGCGACAGAGATAGGGTTTAAAATAGCACCGGATCGGGTCGTAATAATAAAAACACCTTGATCGAGGTTGAGCGAGGCCAGAGAAACACGCTAGCTCTTCCTAAGGAAGGTTGCGATTTTTTCCTAACAAAATATATTATACCTGAAACGTGATAAAAGAAGCGAAAAGTCAGCCCGATGGCAATGAAAAACCAAACTAAAACCAAACAAACCAAACCAATCAAACACCAGGTGCTTAAGTCCCAGTAGAAGCACAAAACCGGGGGTTCCTCGTTTTTCTCCTAAAACAGGGAACAAACCCTCTAGAATTAGAATCAGAATATTCTTTGCTGTACTGCAGAACATTAAAAGGACCGACAGCATTAATAAATCGTAACTGAAACCGCCAACTGGGAGCCTATTTTGGCACCATAGCGTTACAGACTCAGGCCCCTGGTCTTTACGATTGTGACTTGTGACACGTTGGCTCCAGGGACTGTTTTTCCTTACAGAATATTAGAGAGAAAAAGAAAAAAAAAGTAAACACTACCAATCATAAAGCCCGTAACGATTCTGAAAAATTTGCTTTCACGAACTGAATCTGTAGGGAGATAAAGGCCCGGTTTCTGAATTGAGAATTTTACTAAGTAAATACTTAAGGTGAAATACGTCTCACAACTAGCGCCGCCAATGGAAAAAAAAACATATTTTTTTTTGGATGCGTTTTTAGTAAAAAACGCTCCTGCGATTCCTCAACACGAGGCTTAACTATTTTTAGGACCTAAGGTTTGGATTCCAGATCCTAGAACTTAAGAATGCAATCGATTCTCGCCAAAAGTGGCCACTTTTGGCGAGAATCTATTGCGTTCGTAGGAAATCCAATCCTGGAATCCAAACCTTAGGTCCTAAAAATAGTTAAGCCTCGCGTTGAGGAATCGCAGGAGCGTTTTTTGCTAAAAACGCATCAAAAAAAAAGATATGATTTTTTTTCCATTGGCGGCGCTAGTTGTGAGACGTACGTCGTCTTAAGTATGGTTTATGGTTTCTTTTGTGAGAAAGCTGCAGAAACAGAACGATACGTAAGTGCTTAAATGGCGAATTTCTCAATTCAGAAATCGGCAGTAAGAATATTTGACATAAATTGTGTGGCAAAGCTTGACAGGTTAGTATTTCACGATTTAGGCCCATGAAAGTTGTTCTTCTGTTTTAGCAACTAAGGCTGCGAGTTATCCAAACAAAATGCGCCTAAAGTTTGGGCAATTTTCTTGCTTATTGTTTGCGAAATAGGGAACAATTTGCGACAAGGCCTCTTTGTAGTGGGGTCGTTATGCAAATGCGTTTCAAGATAATGTTTGTAGGTCGCACGGATCATGAAGATTCTGCGCGAGTATTTTTTGGCAATAACAAATGCACTTTTGGCGGCTAAAATAAGTTTTTTGTTTGGAGTAATGAGCTTTATTACCGCAATAACCGCACGCAACTAAAGTTTTTCTTCGAAGAGGGTACCCTCCAAACAAGATTCTTCTTTTACCATGCCAAAAATTCTCTAACACCTGTACTAAGAAAGGAACTTGTGAGTGAAATGGAATGGAAATCGCAGTCAGCATTGCAAAATTCCATAAAGTGCCATAAAATGTAGTCTAATCGTTAGATGATTGGAGGGAGGGAGGTAGCGCAGCTCGCGTAGCATAAGGCTGGGTTAGAGCGTATCCATGAGTTTACAACTCTAGCTATCCCGCTGTACGTCAAACAGAAGAATGAGATGTACATAGTTATAACCCCCTTATGTACAGCCTAACCCAGCCTGCTACGCTTGCAGGACAAAGTAAGAAAGTAAGCGAAGAGTCAATAACATCAGGGAATGGAAAGAGGTAGCGAGCGTTGAAGTTGGAACAGGGAGAGTTGGCGTCGTTTGTTTGCGGAAACGAAGATTTTTTTGGCATCGACACTCTAAGGCCCCGTCAATGGTACTACTTCTTCTGTTCAGTGTGTGCCTCCAAGGACGAACGTCCAGGGCCCTTAGCCTGCAACACAATGGTGCCAAAATGGGCTCCCGGTTGACGGTTTTAATTACGATTTATTAATGCTGTCGGTCCAGTGTCGGTCCTTTTAATGTTTTAGTAGTACAGCAAAGAATATTATGAGTCTAATTCTAGAGGATTAGTTCGCTGTTTGTAGGAGAACAACGAAAAAATCCCGGTTTTCTCCTTCTACCTGGGACGCCATTGATACGCCATTGTGTTACAGGCTAAGGGCCCAGGATGCTCCCCGGCGGTGTTATTTATAAACAAACGCGAGCAGAGTTCGCGCCCACCAACCCGCCGCATTCTCTTTCGCAAGCGGGATCGAGATCCTTTTTTGGATCGCTGCGCCAGCAATAATGAATTAATGACTGAAGAGTTTTGCCATCAACACGTTAAGAATAAGGGTGTTTTTTTTTGTGTGGCTGCCTCCAAGGATGCACCCCGGCGGTGTTATTTACAAACAAACGCGAGCAGAGGTCGCGCCCACCAACCCGGAGCATTGTCTTTCGCAAGCCGGGTCGTCCGAGCGGCTAAATGGAGCGTGCAATAGGGCCAGCCGCCGTCCAGCGCGTTGTGAATAAAGAACTTCGTTTATTCTTTATTCTATTCTATTCTAGACCGCCATCTGGGGTTGTTCCGTATTCATGACACGACTTTTCATGCTATAGGTATATTTTTCCGGATTCATGGTACGAGTTATTATTATTTTTACTCATGATTATTTTCTATTTAAGTTTCCGTTTTCATTTTACTTGTGTTCCGTATTCATGCTACCAATAAAATACCATTTAATATTGGCACGTTAGTATAGTCGGCATAACAATTTCAATTCTAAGATTGGTAAGTCGGACTAGGTACCTACCTCAGTCTCTCCCTAAGGAACCAAATCATAAAGCTAAGACATAACACGCACGCACCTTTCGATACACACGCAGGCACTTTTGGTTATTGAAATAAAAAAACCGTGGGACTCGCACACCGAGGATTCCGTTCCACCATTCTATGCATTTAAATGGAAGAAAAATAAAAACTAGGTACGCTGCATACAGCGCCATCTAAGGTTAAGGTTTTAAACTAATATAGAGATATAGAGGGCGCTAGTTTCTATGTCGTGTTACAACCCTCACCCGCATCATCAGATACCTATATTATTTTTTTGTTCTTCTAGCACTAGTTCTTCAACTCAGCCAACAGATGGCACTCCACAGTCCTACATCGTGGATTGTGGTATGGCTTATTCTACATATATCCTATATTCTTCTGAGTGTCAAGTTTTATAAATAGTGCAGCCATGATTAGTTTTGTTATATTAAGGGTGGACGATAGCAACGTGGCGGGAAATACAAAATATTCACTGTTTTTTACATTTTGTAGCTAAACTGAGCAATTTTTATTCAGCGATTTTTTGTTCGCGGCAATAAAACAGTATAACAGTATACGAAGCAGTGGCCAAAAACTTGTCGTAGACCAGAACACATAATTGGCTGAATAATGAAAAGAATACTATGTTATTGCCGCGAACGAAAAATCGCTGAACAAAAATAGCTCAATTTACCTACAAAATATAAAAAACTTTGTTTTTTTTTTTATTTTCCTTCACGCTGCTATCTTCCAGCCTGAAAGTAGAAACATGTTGATTATATTTCTTGATTTTTAAGAACGTTGGTTATTTACATAATTTTTATTTAATTTACAAGATGATTATTTCTAACTTAAACTGTATGATTTCAATCCTATGATGTCCTATCCTACGTCACTTAAAACCTGAGTAACCGATCATCAATTTGCAAGGTACTGTTGACCTACTTGTTTGCAGTGCTGACGTATAACGCATACGTGATTATCCCATTTCTCATGGCAATACAAAGAATAATTAATATACCTCGTGCCAGTGTCGGTGGATGTCTTAACAAAATCCGTACCCTTAAGCTTCTCTGCCTATTATTTATTTCTTCCAATATTGTAGATTTTTTGCTGACCGTACTTTAAAGCAAAGTATTTTTATTATAATGTATGGTAGCATGAATCCGGAAAGGCTCGCAAGACGAAATGTAAAAATTAATAAAATTATTTCCATAGCATGAATACGGAAGTCAAGTAAAATGAATCCGGAAAAAATATTCGTGACATGAAAACTCGTGTCATGAATACGGAACAACCCGCCATCTGTACTTTTAGGTTAAGAAAATTATTGTAAATATTTTTTTATAATCTAGTGTACAATAAAATAATCTCTATCTATCTGTTTCTGTTGGTGCCCTTGGTGCCCCGATTGCAGTTAGCATGCGGAAAGCGATTTTCGCCGCCTAACATCACTTTCGTCTCAGAGAGAACGGATCTCTTCGAACGAAACTTGGTCAGAGCTGCCCTCCCTAGCCTTAGACAGAGAAAAATGGAAAGCCCTTCTGTAGGCCCCTTACTCCACGGAGGAGTAATGGGATCAAAGAAGAAGAATAACATCACCAGAGATGCTCCGCAGCACCAGTATCTAACCCAAGGGAGGAAACTAATCAAATCAAAGATTATGAAACGCGGATTTATGCCAGTTCATGCAAAGGGGGCAGGTAAACGCGTTTAGTCACCTACCCTGCTTGGTGATTAGGAACAAAACCTGCATAAATGGTAGGTGACAGAGTTTTAAGGCCGACCGCAAAGGGCCTCTAAAATTACTTAACGCGATTGTTATTAATCAACAACAACCAGGCTCAACGGTTTAACGTGCCTTCCGAAGCACGGAGGCGCTCATTATAATATTGCTACTAGCGGTCACCCATTCAAAGATATCAAAAATTGACGTTGCTGCCAATCGTTTAATGGCTACTCCAATTAGCCTATGAGCGCTTCCATGAATGTGACATGCCCTTACACGAATAACGGCATGTTGATAATAATATTATTGAACGAGCGAGCGAAGTTCTCAGAGTCTACTTGAACAATCCGGCGTTTGCATGTATGTATGTATGTATGTATGTATGTATGTATGTATGTATGTTCGTATAACTTGATTAAATTTAGTCGGATTGTCATGAAATTTGGTAGGTGGTTAAATGAGGCAAAGAGAATTTTTAAGTTTGAACACGACCCAAATCGGTCGAGGGGTTGCTGAGATATGGGGTCGCGAGTTCGTAGTTCGGGGCGAACCACTAGTTAAAAGACGATAACTGTCGTCACAGCCCACAGCCACACAACACGCCCCAACTTTCGCTAACTACGTGCCAAATTGACCGAATACCGCCGTCTCCTGCAGCCGAACGCACGCAGCCAACGTGCAGCCCGTCACGTGCTTCAAGATGGCGGCTGGGTCACGTGACAGCGCGGGAAAACGAGCGATATGGCGGCTGTTGAGTTTGGGACCACCAGAAGGATCATCAAGGGGGCTAATTCACTGTTTACGTGTGTAGCTCTGGATCTACAGGGTGCACTCTAAGTTGATAGCGGAACTTTAAGTAGGCTGTCTACTGATCACTACAAACAACTTGTACTAGGTGGCGAAAAAAATATCAGCTGTTTCATACATTTGGCGCAGCGCAGTACTGAGTCAACCTTTTGTATGGAACAGCTGATATTTTTTTCGCTCTATTTTTTTCGCCAAGTTGATTGTATTGATCAGTAGAAAGCCTACTTAAAGTTCCGCTATCGACTTAGAGTGCACCTTGTAGATGCGGCCAGCGGCACGCTAAGATACCCCAGTAGCTCTTTTCGCACGCGGCATAAGGACGAATAAGGATCGAACAAAAAGGGGTATCCTGCCTGGCTGACGTGTCGTGCCGTCGCTGACCGTACATACTCCCTTCGCAGAAAATCGATTATTGGTAACCCGTGTTTACGTAAATATTTACCAATATTCCGATGAAGTAATAAAAAAAACAAGATGGCGGTCGCCGAGGTAAATAAGCGAAACATTCCATAGCAACCAGCGAGCGGAAGATATAGCAACAAAATTATGTGGCGCACGGCTGTTTGTTTATCGAGCGATCGCCATTATAAATGGGAGTTTCGGACAGAAAAAGCCATTGAGTCAAGATCGACGATGTTTATTCTATAAATCCCCAAAAACTGGAATCAAATATAAAGTTACATTGTACGGTCGGCCACAATCTCAGATACCCCATGGCAGCTCTTATCGCGCGCGGCATAAGGGCGCCAATCGAAGAAAAAGGGGTATCTGAGACTGTGGCTGACTGTACACACGTAACACACGACAGCACGCAGACGCATACACTTTCGTTGCACAATAATCTCTCGCACGCGTGTAAGCTTCTACGTGCTGTCTTGTGTACAACACATGCGTGAAATATTCAATATAGCGCCACATTGAAAAATAGAGTCAAGAGTATTTTTTTGCCTTCAAGGCGTTAAAGTTCAATTTATAACCAATCAAAATTTTCAAACTAAACAGTTAATTGACATTCGATTCGTTTGTCGCAATCGATAACGTGTCTTATCGATATTGGGGCACGTCACGATCTATCCAAGCTCTGTCGCAACACGCAACGGACATGCCGATCTTTTGAACAGCCGAATATGTCGAAACTAGTCGATAAAAACAATTATTTCTTAAAAAAATATCAAAGAAAACTGACCACTTTTTGGTTTCTCTAAAAAACTAATCAGTGCTAGGGAACATTATAAAGATTTTTATTACATTTAAAAATTCGTTCGGGACAGGTCTTGAACCCACAAGCGCCTGCGCGGTATGCAAGAGGTTGAGGGTTCAAGTCCTGAAACTACATGTCAAACTAAAAACTCAACTCAAACTCAAATATTTTTACTCAGTGGGGATTAAAAATAGCTGAATAGCTGTGCGGTTTTTTTTTATAAGTCCAGAATAAGCACACGATGAGGAGGATGGCGTGAAGGGGAAAAAGGCCTACACACAGCAGTGGGTAAGAATGGACTGAAAAAAAAAAGCACACAGGGCTGCAAACTTTGAAATGACCGGTCATAAGGTAAGTGACAACCCAAAACTTCTAACGTAAGTTCTATGCCAATACTTACTTTTGCAACTGTAGGTACCTAGCAAGCCAAGTCTGCATCGACGAAATTAACAAGTGGATCTTCTGTGCTAATATTTTATTCTTCCAATATTCATTGCTCTACTTTCATAACCGTATAATTAACCATACTAAAACTCCATAATATCCAATTAAAGATTTAATCAAAAAAGCTTAAAAAAATCGCTCTTTACAAGAATTGAAACCTCGCAACCTCTTAAATGGGTAGCATGCAACTCTGCTCTACCAATTGAGTGCTTTAGAAAAAAGAACAACAACAACAACCCAACAATTTTTTTTTCAAAAAACATTAATTTCAAAAAATTGCCTCAATTACCTTTCCCCAATCGCCATGGCCATGGCCATCGCTCGCGATCGCGATCGCAGCGACAACCAACCGGTCAAGTTCAGGGCCTAATAGAACGATCCGTGGACCGCTCGGCCGACTCGACCCAGATCCGATGGCCAACTAACCTGGTTACTGGTGACCTCGGCATGTGGCATATTTACTCGCCCCGCGTGCGAATTTCAGCCTTCGAACACGGCGATACAGTAGAGTTTCGTGTGGTAAAGCGAGGAATTCGCAATGCGATTTCGGTGTTCTTTTTTGGACTTGGTTAGTTGGAGATCAAGTACAGTAACTTAACTGAGTAAGTAGCTCTAGTGACATCAATTTATTTTCTTTCTTCACTGTGTCATAGAAACGAGATGGGCAAAGTAGGATATTGCAGAGGAAAACAATAAGCCACCAAAATACTTTCACAGTAGTGCTAGCTAGATAAATAGACAGACAGAACTCTTTATTGCCTAGCAGAAAGAATGGCACTACATGAGCACTAGCAGTTTCAAAGCAAACCTTCGAGACACAGGTTATGTCCTGAGCCTGAGACACAGAACAGAAAACCGGTTTGATTTGAGTTCCTTTGAGTTTGAGTAACATAAGTCATCAAAACAAACCCCGCCTTTTGCAAGCAGCAAAATGGTAGGAAAATCACTTTCACAGGTGTATCTTGCCCAGCATCAATAGCACTCTGGAAATGGGACGACCGAAAGATTTCCATAAGTCATGATACACACGACAGCACGCCAGAGTGTACAGTTTTTTTGTAAAGTCACCCGTAACGTAACCGAGTTGAGTGCTAGCGTGTAAGAGTCGACGTGCTGTCTTGTGTACGAACTCAAAAAAACAGATTGTGTTCTTTTCAACGATTTTAAAAATGGTTGACAACAGGCAGAATGATAGTGTAAAATGTTTTACAACGAACGAGAGAGGTCCAATGTAAGTGTAGGCTATCAGGTATCGGTACAAAAATAGCCACCGGGTTTGCATTTAATTGACTTTCACTCCAGCCCCCGCATCGCAAATGTCAGAGTTCAAACCATGTTCAAACGTAACGTTAGCTGCAGGGCTTTATAATGGCTAGTGGCTTTTGAATGTCTAGTTAACGATCTCGGATTAGCTGGAGCGATCAACCAGAACAAAGAACCAATAGATCGGCCTGATGGATTTCGCCCGTTCAAATCGCAAACAATAAATTTTGCGAAATGGAAAAAATCGTATGGCAAAAATCTTTAAAATTTCTCTTTGGCGATGTCGATTGTCGAGCAAGCAGAGACAATCATTTGGTGAATTCATGTAACAGCATAAAAAAAAACATTTCGAAAGGTCCATACGAAATGTAATAGTACCACATTTGCTTCTTGTTTCTATATTTTTGCGTAAAAAGTATAATGCAAACGTCCTTACTAGGTAGAAAGATGCATTATTCCATCGAAGACAAGACTGTTCGACCAAATTACTTTTTGCCTTGACATTCTACCAAAACCATCGATAGGAGACAACTTTATAGAACCATTCTTCCAAATTGAAATGCCTTGAAGGATCTGTATAGTATAAAATCATGTTTGGATTACAGTTTGAAGGCATAGATGTAGATCTAACTAGCAGGCAGTGATGACCTACAACTAAACTCGGTAAGTGATGGTTCACAATAGAGTTAGCAAAGATATGTGGAAACCTCTGGAACATCCTGCAATAATAGTAACAACTAATACTAATATTAAACTAAGCTGTGTAATAGAGTCGTGACCCACACTATATACAGACAATCGATTTGTGAAATTAGGTTAGAGCGCGTCGCACCGCCACGGTTCTGCTTGTACTCGACTGATGAGGATTTTTCCTGTTCATTCTTGCATAAATTACTTGTAACTCTTGTAAGGCATAACAAGATGAACCCACGTGTATAAAGGTATTTATATCCAGGGCTTCCAAGGGAAAGGGCCAAGTTTCTAACGAAAAAAAGCAAAGTGGCAAGTATACATATAATATTGAGTGTTTTTATAGTCACTTCACCCATCTTATCTATGTAGTGTAAGTGAAGGTTCTACCGGACGATGTATAAATCACCTTATTACGAAGATGCAAAAGACCAAGATTGTTTTTATTCGTTTCAGTTTGAAAGCCTAACATGACAGCGGTAGAAGCGGCTTTTGCCTAAACTTGCTGTAGAGAAAATAAGTGTTTCAGTGAACTTTCAAGCTCCGAATCCATGTATCAAAATTTGATTAATTAAGTGTCGTACACAAGAAGATGTGGTGCAATGTATGAATGTCAGAAGTTAAGGCTCGGTATAAGGCTAACTAGCGCCACCAATGTTAAAATAATCATATCTTCCTTTAGAAGAAGTTTCTGAAAAAATCCTAAGATAAGCCTATGCGCCATGCTTTTCTAGATTTTTAAGTGTGGTATCACTTCGAAATTCACTTTTAAGCTAAAAAAATTTCGAAAACCGCCAAAACCGGCCGCTTTTGGCGGTTATCTAAAATTTTTTAGCTTAAGACTAGAAATTGAGTTGGGTACCTACACTTAAAAATCTAGAAAAGCATGGCGCATGAGCTCATCTTAGGATTTTGTCAGAAACTTCTTCTGAAGGGACATATTATGATTTTTTCAACATTGGTGGCGCTAGTTAGCCTTATACCGAGCCTTAAGTACGAATGATGAATGAAATAAATTAAAATAGATTCCCATATTACAATCGAAATATACGAATGAGATTTCCAAGATTCCATACCCGAACCGATCTCGAAAAGTAGCAGTTAACAGCGAAATTCAGGTGAAACTCGCAACTACCAATCACCGGGGCGTGACCGTTCACAAAAAAGAGAGCGACGGAACTTAAAAATTCGTCCAAATCACCGTGAAAAGCTTCGACGAACAATCTCTTTTGCAAGAGCGCTTCATCATTTGCCTTTATTGCCACATGATTGGACTATAGTGTCTTAGGCCTAGGATCTAGGACGGATGACTTATCTGACAGCGTCTAGTGCCATCGCCACTAGCACTATATGAGTGAAACGATGACTTGGACGTCGCTGTGCCTGGGAAATGTTTTAGACGGAGAAGACTGGCCTAGCACCTATACCATCCTTTCAGCTACTCCAATCTACTCTATTCCATCCATAGTGTCTAGTTGGAAGCATAACGGGGAACAGTGATATGAAACTTCTCCTAGCTAGAGTATGCCGCGCTATCCTCGATCCAAATGTAGAATCTTCCATTCAACCTATTCAGGTGTCAGTTGCTTTTCTGTCAATGATGATGATATCCATCCCTATCCTAGTTGTCCTAGTTGGATCCAAAGACTCCGAAACCAAAATAGGTCATGTTTTTAATTTTTTGTTAATTTTAGCTGTTATGTATTATTGATGATGTTCCTTCATATTATTATGTATTTTTGTAACTTTCAAACTAAACGCGTCATCAAGCTCTGGAGATCCATGAGTGGCGTTCAAGTCAAGTATCATCATTATATTGCCGCTCGCGATTTTTTACGCCAATCTTCGAGTGCCGCTCCAAATAATGCCGTTTCACTTTTCGCTTAGTGCACTTTCACTTGCTAACGGAACGTTAGCCCGTCGGCTGCAATTGAAAGGCGGCCTTGTTACCTCGGTGATAGATTGGAAAATCGAATAGAGACCACCTCTGTCTCGGAAGTTGCGTCGACGGAAAATAGTCTAGTTCGCAGAGAGGAATAGAGAAGGAATTTCCACGATTAGTCTCGAATTCCGGTTAGCCGAAGGCGCCCGAGGAGTTCCGAGCAAAGCCGAACGGCAAAGCAACGGGTTTCATGCGCATGAGTTGGAAAGTCGGCTCCCCCCTCTCGGCGGTACCGTAATCAGAGATGGGCGGTGGGTATATACCCAATCTACCCATTTGGGTATTTACCGGGTACATTGGGTATATACCCGGTAAATACCCGTATGCACCCATTTGCTGGGTATATACAATTTGTGACTAAAAATTAACAACAAAGTATGCCAATCAGTTCTACAACATGTTCCCTACACAAAGTACGTCTTAGTAATTTTTCGTTGAACGCATATTTACAAAGTTATGCATGTTTTTGTGATTTCTTTGTATGAAAACGAATATTCATAAGGAAATTTGTCTTATATTTTTATAGAATTAATAACCGGTATGTTTAAAAAGTACTTTGTCATACTTTGTGTGACTAATATAATAGTTTTTAATATGAATTTAACAATAATTATTATTGATTAGGAACCAAGTGTCAAAAATTTATATTTAGATTGAAACGGTAGACAATACACTGATGAAGTCAGGTCATTTCGGTATAATTAAAATGCGAAGACGGGTTAAGTGTTGCAAATAACAAAAATTTATAATCATAAAGTATGGGTTTATGTTTGTTCTACCCGAACAATGAATAACTAAAACTTATTAAATTCGTTTACTTTATTTATTTTATTTTGCAAATGGCATTGTGCTCGTAATGCTATACGGTGAAATGTAAGCCGTCCAGCCACCTCATTACGTCCAACTCGGCCTCATCTACACCGCCGCCTTGGATGGCGAACAGCGGGTAGTCGTAGTTGATGTGGAACATCGTCTGAACCCGGCCGCACACGCAACTCGGGTCCGACCCACAGTTACATTTTATGTATTTAGCCCCGCACACTTTCCCCGTAAGACCCGGAATCTATTTATTTGAGTCCAGTGCTTTCTGGGAAGATGGAAACCTGGCACACGGATATCTGGCTCGGACTCGAGATGCTTGTTAGGCAGGTCAACAGATGTCCACCAATCCCGCCATTTCTCCATCAGCGTTCTGTCGTACTGCAAGAGTTCATGGGCCTGCATGGTATGGCAAGATGGTTGCAATTCTCTGATGCAACCCCGGTTCGGTCAAAATGCCACCAAAATTGAGGGTTGCTTTGACCAAGTGCTTGTATTAACTTCTAACATCGAAGCAGGATTCCAAAAGAAACTCAAAACAGTGGCGGTATTCGTGGATCTTAGCTCAGCATTTGAAAGTCTCTGGAACATGTCTGGAAACAAGGACAGTCAGGGACTACCCTACGAGCTCGTAATTTTTTTAAATGCAACGCACGTATCGTCTTTATGACGCCCTGCTTTCAAACGCCAAACTCTGAACAGTAGTGTTACGCAGGGCTTAGTCCTGGTGCCTACGCTTATCAACGTCTACGTCAGTGACGTACCAAAAGTCTACGGGTAATCATTTATGTAGGCGACGACATTGCCATCACAGCACAAGCTTCGATACTGGACAAAGCGACAACACTGGTTCAGGAAGCCGTTGCAAAGTTTGAGCGCTATTTCATCGACTGGGGACTTAAACCTAACCCATGTAAAACTGTGAGCTGCTTCTTTTACCTCAACAATAGGCAAGCTAGTAAGTGAAGATGTTAAACGCAGTTTCTGCAATGTAGCACGACCCTAACCCAGGCTATCTTGGTGTAACTCTAGACAAAACTTCCACTTTTAAAGCCCCCTTCAAGAAAGTAAAGAAAATGGTATCAAACAGCTACAACCTGATACGGAAGCTGGCAGCGATAACATCGGGTTGCAAAGCGGATACACTGCGCACATCAACACTAGCCCTTGTCCATAGTGCGGCCCGAGCCAGTGTAGGCCAGCCATCATACTGACCTGGTTGACGTTGAACTGAACAGCGCCATTAGGAACATATCCGGAACCGTCAGACCCACAAACACCAATTGGCTTCCCGTCATTTCCTACATATTCCCGTCACGTCTGTGAAGATAATTAATGATCAGAATGGAGTATGATAAGATCAACAATATGCCGCACCTGCCACTAGTACCTTATCTTCAGGCAACTCGCAGTGATCTTCGCCTAACATCAGAGAGATCTTTTGCCATGCCATGCAGGCCCACGAACTCTTGCAGGACGACAGAACGCTGATGGAGAAATGGCGGGATCAGTAGACATCTGTGGACCTACCTAACAAGCTTCTCGAGTCCGAGCCAGATATCTGTGTGCCAGGTTTCCATCTTCCCAGAAAGCACTGGACCCAAATAAATAGATTCCGGGTCTTACGGGGAAGGTGTGCGGAGCTAAATACACAAAATGTAACAGTGGGTCGGACCCGAGTTGCATGTGCGGGCGGGTTCAGACGATGTCCCACATCAACTACGACTACCCGCTGTTCGCCATCCAAGGCGGCGGTGTCGATGAGGCTGACTCGGACGTAATGAGGTGGCTGGACGACTTACATTTCACCGTATAGCATTTTGAGCACAATGCCATTTGCAAAATAAAATAAATAAAGTAAACGAATGTAATAAGTTTTAGTTATTCATTGTTCGGGAAGAACAAACATAAACCCATACTTAATGATTATAAATTTTTGTTATTTGCAACACTTAACCCGTCTTCGCATTTTAATTAGACCGAAATAACCTGACTTCATCAGTGTATTGTTTACCGTTTCAATGTAAATATAAATTTTTGACACTTGGTTCATAATCAATAATAATTATTGTTAAATTCATATTAAAAACCATTTTATTAGTCATACAAAGTATGAAAAAGTACGTTTTAAACATACCGGTTGTCAATTCTATAAAAATATAAGACAAAATGTCCTTGAATATTCGTTTTCATACAAAGAAATCACAAAAACATGCATAACTTTGTAAATATGCGTTCAACGAAAAATTACTAAGACGTACTTTGCGTAGGGAATATGGTTTAGAACTGATTGGCATACTTTGTTTTTCATTTTAATAATATTCATTATACTTGAAATCACAAATTGAATGTACCCAGCAAATGGGTGCATACGGGTATTTACCGGGTACATATCGGGTAAATACCCACAGGTGGGTATATACCCGGGTACGTGCCCATCTCTGACCGTAATCTGTTACCGCTTGTGTCATCCGCACCGTAACTTTAAGAATTATTATGCGACCGAATTGGCGCGGATGTGGCGTAACACTTTCTTCGGTGCGCGGAGGTGCCTCTTGAATTTGGGCGGATTATTGTGAAAATTAAGGTCAGAAGGAGCGCTGTTATGAATGTGATGAAACAATGGTCGGTGTATGGAGAAGATCAAGGTTCAGTAGTTTGTTAATGATGCAACAGCGGTAAAGAGCAGTTTTGTAAGTGATCTTACGTGCTCCCGGTTTGAGGCCTTGAGTTTTTCGTAACATGAGTCGCCAATAGGAAGTGTGTTCTTTAAATTTTATCTTTGTTCTAATGTTTATTCGCATTGGCCTTAATAAAATTGGAACGAATATTGTCGATAACATTCAATTAGTAAGTTAGATATTGCTGTTACTATACAATACCACTTCTTTTGGTACGCTGTGATAATCATTCAGCCCACATTTGTACTTATTCTTATTGTTAAAGACTCCCATATACATAGAGACTTCCTACAGAAATGAAGGTTAATTAAGCCTCCCCCTAATTTGAATGTTGGGTTCTCTTCTTCTTCTTCTTGACGTGCCTCTCCACTAATGGAGGATGGCTTTCTTCATCTACCAGTACGCCTCTTCCCCTCAATCTTGCCCATCATGATCACTTGAAGAAATCGGTCGTTGCGAAGCACAAGTCCTAGGTAGCTTATCTTAGGGTCTCTTAGCAGTGCATTTTAACGAAATTACTGTCTATGATCATATCGGGATGCAGAAACATAGCCAGCAACGTTTAGTTAGACTGACGACCTGCTTAAAGTGACAGAAACAGACTAGATGATAAAAGCGTAAGGCCGAAAAGAATGGCGTGCATTGGGAGAGACCTACCCACCCAGTCAGAATTGGGATGCTACGGGTTGAAGAAGAAGATAAAGGGAAGAGCTCTCCAGAAGTAGCATGTGCGCCATATCTACATGGATAAGTAAGATATATCTCTCAGATTATTTTGACCTACAAAGAGCGGTACAGACATAGTTATATCCTCGAGAAGAGTAAGATATCTGTCCAGCAAGCGTAGTATAAGGCTGGGTTAGAGCGTATCTATGGGTTTATAACTCTGTCTATCCCGCTCTACGTCAAACAAAAGAGTGAGACACATATAGTTGTAACTGTCACCCCCTTAGGTACTACCTAACTCAGCCTTATGCTACGCTTGCTGTTGTTTAGCACAACATAACGTGTGGTGGCATAGGTCTACTGTCACCACATATGCAATAGTGACGTCAAAGACAGAAATGTGATGCAAATATCAAGATCCGCATTCACGAAAGTTTAAGAGGCGGTGTCGGACCAGTTTTTTTTTTATCACGCTCCGACTCGGACCAAAAGTGAAAGAGCTGTCGAGACCCGGCAGGGCGTGGTGAGGCAATTTTATATTTACATTAATTACATTTGCCTCGATTCGGAGTGGTTGGAACGTTCATAATTCGGACCGTGCTACTTTAAAGCCTCAAAATATAACCTACTCCATGTCTCAGGCACTGCGTGCGTGCGAGTGGTCACGTCACCCATCGAGTGTGAGTGGCAGTGCCACTAGAAGTTGTATAAATCATCAAATTTAATATACTAGACTCAAAAGGTCGTTTATTCCTGTGGGCTAGCAGAAAACTGGGCTTCAGAGTCTACTTCACTCATCTAGTGTGAGTGGAGGCGCTACTGGACTCTGTGTAAACCATTATATAGATGCAACGAGACAAGTTATTCATACCGATTGAGTGACAATGGCAATTACATCGTGTAAAACTGGCTCGCAAATAATGTTAAACAGGTTTCACTTGACTTTAATTAAAATCGTTATTGTTAATAATAACGCGAAAAGAATACGTTCATTGTTAAAGAAATTAAAGTACCGTAATGGTATTCTCATGGATGAGAAAGCGTTTGAGGTGGTTTTTGGAACAGCTTTGCGATTTCAGCTTGCTTGTCTTCTAAGGTTCCAAATGAGAACAGAAACTAGTCGACTATCCGGACATCAATAAAAGTAACTGAAACCGTTCACAAAATACAAAATGTATTAGCTCGTTACATCTATATGTCTAAACCGCTCTAGGTTAATCGAAATAGTGGGATAGAGGTATTGTATCGATGCAGAATGGCGCTCTTGCTAAGCAGCCCCCTTAGCACGCTGACCTTTTGCCTACTCTCAACTGTCACCTTAGCCACTTAACACTACTGAGGTGACAGTTAATAGTGGCTAAGGTGATAGTTGAGAGTAGACAAAAGGCCAGCGTGCTAAGGGGGCAGGTCTCCGTCTGCCTAGTACAAGTAAGTAAATAACTATTCGTATATTTCCTTTGATACTAATTTGGAGGAGTCCCATACTTGGTTTTGCTTATTATAATGGCCGAAATACTCAAGCTTTCCGTACCTTGATACTAAAATAAATACAAAATGTATTGATGACTAGCACAACCTTTTTGTGACACGGTGTATGACACTCGAAACAGTTGAGCATCATAAATAGAATCATAAACAGCATACACTTTTCTTCCTGAAAGCCGGGCTGAAACATCACATGGCAAACTGAGCTTTGACTTCCACGAGATAGGGTATACTTTGGGAGAATTCGCCGAAGGAAAGTAGATTTACAATAGTCTGGGAAACCCGTTGCGTGTCAGCGAGACAGGTTTATTTGCGTCTCCCTCTAGCTTGGCATTGGGCTACATTAGAGAGAGGGGGACCGAGGATGTTATTATAGCGGTACTCTACTGTCGTCGATAAATTGCTCCAATAAGATAATGTAATGAGACTGAATGAATGGTAATGATAATCATAAGAAGAGAATTTTCGAGCTACGTTATCTGCCAAGTTTAATTCCATTTCAATCGGTTGGACAGCTGGGCCTCAAATCTGGGATCTTGAAGCTAAATATTCTCCATTGAAGCTATTCGACACGATGAAAGTTGTACACACGACAGCACGTCAGACTGTACACTTTTGTTGTAAAGTCGCCCGTAACGTAACCGAGTAGAGTGCCGGCGTGTAAGGGTCGACGTGCTGTTGTGTGTACGAGAAGGCTGAAGGTATGTTTTCGTTGCGCACTTTCAGCAGTCTCCACTCCACCAAATAATTACTTAACAATTTTATTTTTCTTATAATCTCAGCATACTAAATTAAAATGTTTAAATACCCCAGACATTTTAGCTTCAATTTAGCATTTTTATATCATAAACGGATTCTGATAAAACATAATTATCTAACACAAACACTCTCAGAACACTCCCTAGAAAACCAGCTTTAAAATTATTAAAAAACCGCAGACAGACAGACAGACAGACAGAGAGACAGACGGACAGACAGACAGACGGACAGACAGACAGACAGACAGACAGACAGACAGATAGACAGACAGACAGACAGACACACATAGCGGTCAAACTTATAACACCCCTCTTTTTACACCGGCGGTTAAAGAGATCTTTGACGCTGGCCACTTTTATCCATTCCTGTCAAGAAATCTTGCCACTGATCCCCTTAATCTTGCCGATGATACCGTAAGCATAATAATATGCCCTAAATAACGTAGTTTTCTTATTTTGGATGGTTAGTGCCTTTGGAACTTTGGGCTTTGGGGCCCAACATTTCCTCAGCACCATCACATTTCTAAAGCGTCCAGTTTCTTTTAGGTTAGGTCCATGCTTCACAATTTAATGAGTAAATTAATAATTGATGGACGATTAATAATAACCTCCCGTGTTGTAATGGACGCGCGTATTTTCGCCCGCCCTCCCTCTGTGGATGCCGCGCAAGGAATGAGGTCGACGTGATCCAATTTTAAATTCTCAATTGTCAAGTGGAGACCGTTTGATACAGGCGACTTTCACTTTCGCTTTTTTTTTTCTTTGTCGCGCTCTTCGAGAGAGTTCTAAGTTTGAATTGTTATTGCGATTTGCTCTTTTTTCTTCATATTTGGGAAATGAAAGTCTTTGGATCGCCAGTTAGCGGTTAAAACAATTATGTCTCTGAAAGGAGTCCTTAACTCCTCACCACTAACTTACATCTAACTTAGAACTATGTATGTCATTGTAGATGATTCACACAGGTATCATTTAAAAAAAAGAGTCGTACCGCTAAACCATGCTCACAGCTAACTTTTCCTCACAATTATCAATAAGTATATCGACCCAGCCCCGTGAATGAAGACCACGGGAGGAGGTAGGCTGATGTTGATGATGATGATGGTCCGATGGCCTCTTCCTTTACAACCCAACCAATGACATCTATCCGTCTTTCGGCTACCTTCACAAGGTCCTCTTCGACCCATCGAGTTGGTGGTGGAGGAAATTGTTCCTTTTCTTCCGAGGTTCCCATTTTACCTTTCCGAGAATTACCTCCCTGGGCTTCAAGTCTCGCCTTATGTTAGAGCACTTGTCTTGCCTTATAAATTAGTATCAGTAATATGTATAATTATTATCTAAGTCAGCCATACTCAAAGTGTGTTCCGCGGAACCCTAAGGTTCGGGTTTGTAGGGGTTCCGCAAGAATTTAGAAAAAATATTAAAAACACCTCTCTCTGGTAGACCGTTCTGACGCGGCGTATACGATTCACGAGGAGCAGCCGAACTTAGTCATAGTATAGTACATACAACCTTACATACATTGGGTTGTTCCGTATTCATGACACGAGTTTTCATGTTCCGAATTTTTTTTTTGGATTCATTTTACATGACTTCTGTATTCATGCTATGGAAATTATTTTATTTATTTTTACATTTCGTCTCGCGAGCTTTTCCGGATTCATGCTACCATACATTATAATAAAAATACTTTGCCTTTAAGTACGGTCAACAAAAAATCTAAAATGTTGGAAGAAATACGTAATAGGCGGAGAAGCTTTTGGAACGGATTTTTTAAAGACATTCACGGACACTTACACGAGATATATTAATAAACAAAAACCCGTAATCAATGACTGTATCATTTAAATATCTGCACCTTAATAAATTCCTCAGAAAGCATAGTTAGACACAGATTTTAACGGATTTAACACTCGTTTTTATTAACTTTTTAAATTTTCCAACGTTTCGAGACCTTTGCAGGGCTCGTGGTCGGTGGTCGTGGTGGTTAATAAAACGAGTGTTAAATCCTTTAAAATCTGTGTTTAAATTATGTATAGTGCTCGTGCAAACCTAAGAAAATATTAAGCATAGTTAGGTGAAAATAGTTGTTTTTTTTTTTTTTTTCCTTTTCTCATTCCAAATTACATACACCGTGGAATTTTAGTGGTTTTAAAGCCTAAGGTATTTAGTTGCACTCGTGATTCTGAGCCAAATTCCAAAATTTTACTTCAAAACGAGCGAAAATAAAAACACTTCCCAATACAAACGGCTATCGCCAATCGACACCATTTGTACGGAGGAGTGAATTTTTTTTTCGCGCGTTTTAGAATGAAATTTTGTAATTTGACTCAGAATCACCAGTGCAACAAAATACCTTCGGCTTTAAAACCACTAAAATTGCACGGAGTATAAACCTAATAAGTTGTACATATGTATTTTTGTAAGCCATAAATAAACCTCTTTATTATGAAACCCCATTCTGATACCCCACTCGATAGGTTTTGACGAAAATTATTTTAGATTTTATATGTATTGGCGCCAAAATCGGTAATTTTTGTCTTTTTTATATTTTCATATACCCAGTGTCACTTGCACAATCAATACAAATCTAACGATACCTCGCAAGCTCAAATCCATCAAGCCGTTTAGGCTACAGAGCGTGCCAAAGAAATATACATACATACAGTACTCCCAAATTAATAACGCGCATGCAGATAGCGAAGATCTGTACGAGAGTGGGCGTTACTCACGTACAAATCTCGCTATCTGTATGCGCATTATTAATTTGGGAGTACTGTACATGCATACACTCGAAATACATAACCCTCCTTCTGGGTCAGTCGAGTAAAAATGGGCCTCCGTACAATAAATGGGAGCCTGTAAAACGACATAGAAACTAGCGCCCTCTATATTAGTTCCAAACCTCAACTCTAGATGGCGCTGTATGCAGCCTAGAGCCCTCTATATTAGTTCCAAACCTCAACTCTAGGTGGCGCTGTATGCAGCCTAGCGGCCTCTATATTAGTTCCAAATCTCAACTCTAGGTTGCGCTGTAATTTAATTGTAATTTTCTTCCAAATAAATTATGCATAGAATGGTGGTACAGAACCTTCAGTGCGCGAGTCCCACTCGCACTTGGCCGGTTTTTTTTATTACAATAAACAAAAGTGCCTGCGGGTGCGTGTGCAGGTTTGATTCCGTATCGGAGTGACTGAGGTAGGCACCTACTCGTAGTACGATTTGCCAATCTTAGAATTGAAATTGTCATGCTGACCTTACCAAGGTGCCAATATTAAATGGTATTTTATTGGTAGCATGAATACGGAACACGTGTAAAATGAAAACGGAAAATTAAATAGAAATTAATTATGAGTAGGAATAATAATACCTCGTACTACGAATCCGGAAAAATATACCTATAGCATGAAAAGTCGAGTCATGAATACGGAACAACCCCATACATTCACTCCAAAAACATAACTCTGGTAAAAACTATTGTTTTATTGTAGGGTTTCGTCAAGTATTTCGCTTTCCAAAAAGGTTCCGTCACCAAAAAAGATTGAGAACCGCTGAAGTATTTTACTCACACCCCAGCCTAAGTAAAAATCAGCGCTGAGAGCTACCACCCTCAGCACAATGCTGTGTTAGTGCCCTTTGCACTACAATGACCACCGCGACAGTAATGTCAACTAAGCAATTTTCTTGTTTTCTTTTTTTTCTTTTTAGTTAAGTCTATTCAAATGGTATGTTTTTATTATTATTTAAGGTGTGATGGTTTCGTGTGCAATAAATGTCTTTTCTTTCTTTCTTTCTTGTTTTTCGCTTAATTACTTTTTTTTCTGACGATTTGGCTTTTAAACTAAATATCACGTCTCACTAGCTGCGAACCGGCCTTCTTTCAGAGAGAGAAAGAGATAACTTTCATCCGATCCCTGATGTCTTCAAGTCAAGTCAGAAGAATGCGCTCGGAGCAAGCACCAACAAGGCAGCACCGAAAGCGTCGCACGCGCAAGAATAATTCAAGATGGCGGACACGTGATGTAGGTCACGGCGACGCGTGCGGCGTTACCGGCGCACCGCGGGCGAATTATAATGTAATTTAGGACAGAAAATTCAAATTTCCTGAGGAAATCAGCTTAGTTGGCTCCGCACGTTGTCTTTCCTGTGGGCTAGGCCGACTAAGCTGAGAGGATGGCATAGGTGCGCTGGGCAAACATATAAAAAAAAAAAATAGACCATGTAAATCATTTCGTGAGGCTTAGTTGTAGGGTGGTTCAGGTGCTGGGCAAGCCTACATCATCTAAAGACCTAGGCACTACAGCCAGAGTATGAATTTAGTCAGTGAAAAATGGTAAAAAGCAAAGAAACTGCAGACTCAACTGATAAATATGAACAGCTTTTGTTCTGTTCTATCCATCTCATATCTGACACTTTTAAATGCGTGAAATAAAAATTTGGTTTCCCCAAAGCCATGATGGCTGAAGCTACAGATTAAATTAGGGTATTAGGTCGTGGTTTTAAATGTTTATTTGGATTACATTTGCTGGCAAAATTACATGAAATTTCACCCTTGCGTGATACTGTTTCGTCTGGCCAAGAACAGAACCGCATATTTGAAGAGCTTACGTCCTACGTCCAAAGTGGAGAGGCACCAGAAGAAGAAGTGATCGGAGATTTAATGCCTGGAACACTGGATTTGCCCTCGCTAGAAGCCGAATGCGTAATCGGGGTTTGAACGTTCGTGTAAATGGCTCTCCATGACCTAATCTTTGACAGAACGCTATATTATACAAACAAACAGGCAGAAACGACCATTATGTAGTAGTAGATATTATAATAGATGCGGACGGCATAATAGTAAGTAAATAAACTACAGATTTATCGCTAAACACATTCCCGAGCAAAACGAAAACAATTAGCCAACGTATCAAGTTCGAAACCGAAGCGATAGACATACGTCTATCCTTTTCACGCACACGTGGGAGGCTAATAATAGCGTCTCGCTCTGTTTTGACACGGCAGACGGCGCGCGCGCCTCTCGCGAAGGTGACATATTAATAAACTTGCTAGATTTATTACAGGTCAACGTTAAAGCAACGTTGTCGGAAGAACAATGCGAAGCTTTGTCTGTTTATGTAGCTTCTAGGGTTCTAGCCTGCAGGGCTAGTATAGAGACAAACTCGATAGCGCGCGATGCAATGCTCTCTTTCATTCTTTAGTTAGATCTACATAGAACGGTACAGACGCTGTATTCGTTAATATACGAAATAAACAAAAAAAAAATACCGACTTCACCGTTGAAAAGTGATCCGAGTGATCCGCTGCTGTCCGTTGAGGAGTTCCGTTCTCCATTTCCGAAGTTTTATGAAGGTTAAAAAAATCCACTGTGGCTTGGATCCTCTCTCCTGTATTCGGTAAAAATCCCACGGATATTGAAATTAGGACATCAAGCAAGACATAAATCGAAATTAGTTTAGCATTGATATAAGGTTTCAATACTGAGAAATCTAATTCAGACATTATTTATGATGTCACTCTTGTAGAACATCTTTCCAGGAAAATAAATAAGGGTCTTCATAACAAATTAGTTAACTACAATGCCACCATTTGTTATTTCCTGTTATGGTTTTTGTGTTTGATTTGATAAGTCGATGTCATTATCATAAGGTGACCAAATACCGGACGATGGCGGTGGCGGTGGTCAGAAGTCATATCGGTCAATATGGTAATTGGTAGCATGGTCAATCTATGATATTTTTTTAGGCGAATATAATAGGGGCAGCTTAGAGAATATAAAATTAACAAAAATAAAAAAAACCGACTTCCCTGGTGAAAATACACTGTTATTAAGCTATTGCACTGATTCCATGTGATTGCTGCTGTCCGTCAAAGATTTCTGTCCTCCATCTCTGAAGTTCTTCATCAGATCTTCACTAAAAAATTCTGAGGTAATTAACACACATAAAAAAAATACGGATCGAATTATGGGACCACATGGGAAGTATTCTCTTTAAAAAAAAAAACATCAAAATCGTAGAAAAAAGTTTTGAGGTAACCCACTAACTGCTGTACTCAGAGTCGTTTAATTGTCCATTAAGGAGGACTTAACGAAATAATTCAATACAAATCCTTTATTTAAGTCGTCCTTTATGGACAATTAAACGACTCTGAGTACGGCAGATAGAAAAATAAAATAGGTTTTTTTTGTACGGGTCGAATTGAGTACTTCTCCTTTTTTGAAGTCGGTAAAAAAATTGATCGTGCTGTCTGAAACTCTGAACCCACCTTATCTTTACAATCAACGCAATAGACGCAAGGTGCACGCGAGTACGGGGTCAAGTATTGTTTTGTTACCACTTATGAAGTTATGAACGATTCATTTGCATTCCACAAGAGCTTGTCATACACAATCGAAATGCCCATGCGACTATGGCCCTTAAGAGCTACGTAATTAGGTCCGATGTAGAGCCAATTGATCCTGGTCAAGAATGTAAATTGATGAACCAAAAGTGCAACCTTTTTTGAGTGTTGACTGAGGATCCGATGCATTGTTTGGATGTTTGCCTGATGATTAGAAAGCGACGTTCATTATTGTAAAGTACTAAAACACAATGTACTTATTATAAACCTTAATTTAGTTTTAAAAAAATACCTGTTTCTCCTTTTTTGAAGTTGGTTAATAGCTAAGTATGGTTCGGTGTTTGTATCCCACACACACACCAAACCCATGCACTCTCAAGAGCTAATCTAAGGTCTTTGCATTTACGAGTATAATGAGATGATTTGTACAGCGCAGCGTCCAGTGGCACCTTCACTCACACTAGATGGGTGAAGGGACCACTCGGACGCTGCAGTGCCTGGGACATTGTTTAGATGGAGTAGCCTTGCCTACCACCTACCTATAGCACCTACCTACCTATCTTTCACTTGCCTACCTATCGTTATAATCTTTACTCAAAAAAGCTCGTAATGTGGTCATTAATTCGACAACCTTCTTTGAGCAAAGGAGGACTTGCGGGCTACTTTAATTAGGCGCCAGAAAAGTTGTATGGAAAATCATTAATGTCGTGTTTTGCGGCCAGAAAAACTGTATGAAAATCCATTAATGTCGAGTTTTGTTTCAAAAATAGAACTCAAAAGTCAGGCACAAAAAGTATTTATTTAGAATTTGGCTGTTTGGGTGCTGGAAGTCTACAAATTGCATAGAAAAAAAAAGCGCGGCCATATTGTTTTCGCCGCTTCGCGCGTTGTTCGAAGTGATTTTTTCTGTGCGTGCTGTTTTTGTTGTAAATAAAAGTGAACTCTTCAAGCAACGAATCCTCCGATCCAATGTGTTTAACAACGCCGAACATAAAAAGGAAGCGAAAAATTATATTTAAAGGTGCCTATTGCCACCGAAGTCAAAGGAAAAATACAAGTTTATCTACGAAAAGTTTGCGGACTGAAAAATCAACAGAAAGTAAACTAAGACAAAAGGTAAGCTGGTTCTATTTAAATTACTCGCATTGTTTGAGTAAAGCACTATACAAGCCTTGGTCTGCAATGAGTGCGCTTCTGGCCACGCTATGATGGCCTCGAGCTTAGCTTAGCTACGCTCTCGGCCGTCAAGCTTGGTCATCATTGCAGCCCTTGCTGTCCGCGCTATAAAGGCCTCGACCTTCGGTCTCGGCCTTCATTCCAGCTTGTCCATCAAGGGCTGCAATGCTGACCACGCTGCGAAGGCCTTGAGCTGCGCTACGCTGCGCTCTGTCGGCCATCAAAAGCGCGCCAGGAACGCACCCATTAAAGACCGCGGCAGTAATGTACTATTATTATTTTATGTGTGTGTTGTGGTGTTTTAATAAATGCATTTCTATTCTATTCACTTGCACTAGTGCAGCATTTTTTTATTTTTATTTTAGTAACCAAATGCAATAGATATAGCATCCGAATTACCGGCGTGGCGCATTTTGGGTCACGGTCCGGTTGTGCGACAGAGACACAAGACACTGCTGTCTACAAGAGCGAGGGAGACGCACAGGGTGACTAAGTTGAAGAATTTATCAAATTATATGTACAACGGTCGACGTGAGATAGGTACCGTTGTCGCGCATGCAAGTTCCAAATTCAAATTTCGGTGCTGCGGTAGTATTTGGTTTGAAGTTGCCACTTTGCACCCTGTTGATCTACCAAAAGCGGGACAGAGACAGACATAGCTATCGATCGATCTGTCAATGGTGTCAAAGCTCGATAAGGTATTGAAGGACCGGTGGGAGGCACACAAAAGGTTGATAACCAACTACTAACCCCCCCCCTCCCCCCACTTTTTAGATTAAAAATTTAGCATATCTCATAAACGTCGTCCCCTACCCCTATTTGTACACAAAAATACTAGTGGTTCGCTCCGAACTATGAACTCGCGACCCCAGTTGCAGATGTGTAACTTTGCTTACGCCATTCGCGCAGGCGCGTGCGCCCTGGCATATAAAGTATACAACCCCATATCTCGGCAACCCCTCGACCGATTTGGCTCATGTTCGAACTTAAAAAATATTTTAATTTCGTTTACCCGCCTACCAAATTTCATAACGATCCGACCAAATTTACTCAAGTTATCTTCGAACGAACATTCATACATACAAACATACATACATACAAACATACAAACGCCGGATTGTTCCAGTAGACTCGGAGAACTTCGCTCGCTTCGCTCGCTCGTTCAAAAATTGCTCTTTCATCAAAGTCGTAGAACAGAAGTTGCTGGAAATCACATTTAGAACTTGACGTGTTTCAGGAATAAGACTATTTAAAAATTGCCCTGTTCATAATGGCCTACCACATTTTTGTGCTAACTAAGCGAGGTGGCCCCACCTTCGTGGCTGGCCTGACAAAAAGAGTTGCAAAGTCAAACATTTTCATTCAATGTGCAATAAAAACAAAAAAAAATACATCGAATTATTTGCAACAATACATATTACTGACCACCGTTGCTCGTTCACCTCGGTGGACGTGCGTCAGTCAGGGTTAGCCAACTAACTCTGAGTTAATTTGACATTTCCATACAATTATTGACGTTAACTGGCTATCCATGGTTGACGCAAATGGACCCTAGTTATTAACTACCCAATAGGTCAAATATAAAGAGACTGATTGGCGTCCGACGAACAAAAAGGCAGCGTTGCCAATTCGCCACAAGTTTCTATTTCAAACTTAGCGACGACGGCGAGAACAAAACGATTTTATTACCCGACTGCGGTGAAGGACAAAAGAATGGTTATATTTTTTACCGTATGTATGTATATCCCTTTGTTCACATCTACCTACAGCCAAAACCCCGGACCGACTCCTCTGCGGGTGACTACGACACATAATAAATGACGTCACCAAGATACCATAAAATATAAGGTATATACATACATATATATACATAAGGATTATAAAAATACATAAACTGATGCCCACATAAAAAAAGCGAAGAAAATAAAAGGGACATTCCATATCAAACCAAAAACCGTCCAAGGAGACAGGACAGGACCAATCCAAATTAGATACAGATAAAATATATATCAAAATGGCCCCCGCCTGCTTGTTATCCTGCAGTCGGGTTTTTTGTTTAATTAGAGGATTTTTTTTCAACAGAAAGCCAACACGGACTGTCACCGCGGAATCTGGCACTATGCCATGCCACCGCCATTGAGTTTTGCGACCAATCTCAAAACATTCGAAAAGACAGTTATTTGTTAAGAGCCCTTTAAAAACTGAGTGACATTTTAATGTCACGCTAAAGTTGCCGTGAACATCAGTAATTTTCAATTAATTAAGTGGCCGAAACGACACCCTCAATACTGGTGACCCTAAGGGAAGAATAAAAACTAACCGGGGTCCACCGAATAGTTAAAAACCACCGCGAATGGGTGATAAAGTTGGGCACTGTGGGCAGACCCCTTAGCATGCACTCTCGAGAAAAGCTTCATTCGATTCCGAAATGTCAGTTTCTCTAGCTACCGACGAGAAACTCTATGGCTTTAGCTATTATTAGTATCATGCGTTACTCAAACTATCGTCCCCGAGTCGGATTCACTGACCAAAACAACACCCTGTATACTAAGTAGGTACTAAATAACTACTGACATCACATTGTCTGAATACACCGAATGTACTCGTACCTCTGATGGATGGGAACGCAACGTAATTAAAAAAAGACAACGTAAGACGCGCAACATCAGCCATTGTCGTCAAGAGCCAGTATGAAAGAAAGATTTTGAAAAATATCAATATAACTAAGTAAAACTTTTTTTCTCAGTTTTATCCATCAAAGACGTAACAGCGCTCTAACATGTCAAGTAGGTTATCGCTTCAAAGACCACCGAATTAAAGTGAAGTGAAGTATCAATTCACAAAGACCGCACTTCTTGTAACTTGTGAAGTGATTTGCATCGTATTCGTCACACTACAGACTCTTTATGACAAGAGTCTGCCGGGAATCGATACGACTGTAACCGTGTTACGGAGTCGCGGGTAGGGTTAGCAGAACCAAATTTTAAAAGCCGGACTCGGGTCGTTAAAAAGCCGGACATTTGGCCCTTCACCCCTTTGACCTCCAAGGAAAGCCTTAAATTTCCTTAAATTCACCGATTTTTTTGTAAGGAAATAACTGACTGAAGGCTGGGTTTACGATACCAATCGACTAAAAGCCGGACAAAATCCGGGCAGGCCGGACTTGTATATTTTTGGCCGGACACGCCTGTAAAAAGGAGGACATAATAATATCCGGCTAATGCCGGACATAATAGCAACCCTAGCCGCGGGTGACTCATTGGATGTTGTGCGAAGTAAATATTTATAAGAGTGTCTGTTTGTGCTTTTGTAACGAGCACCTTGGGATCCCTTTTGATTTAACTTTTCTTTACACTTTTCTTGAGATTAGTGTCTTAGGTGTGTGAGCGAGCACTAATTTTTCCTAATGGTGCACCCACACCGCAGCTACTTTTTGTGGGATCATTTTGCGACAAGATGCCCTGCGGATGGTAGATGGAGAGAGAGAGAGAGAGAGAGAACACTTTATTGTACACCAGAAATTAATGGATCCGAAAAGACCAGACATGGAGGCCCCGTACAGGAAAGCGAAGTGTGGGCAGACCAGCTGCACGATGGTCCGACGATATCAAAGCTACAGCAGGCTCAAACTAGACCACAATAGACACAGACCGGCTTATATGGCAAAGACACAAAGAGACATACGTCCAGCAGGCATCATCATTATTTTTAAGAGTTCGCCTCTTGTCGGTGCAGCACTCTCCATGCACTCCTGTCACAGGCCAGTTCCTTCACCTCCTGGCACGTCCCGACATCCACCTTCTCTTTAATTTGGTCGAAGTAGCTTCTCCGAGGCCTTCCTCTACCTCTCTTTCCTTCTATCTTTCCTTAATTATACATTTGTCGTGCGTGACGTAGCAAGTGGCCCAATATCTTGCCTCTTCTGTCTTATATCGTCCTAATTATCTTTCTACGCTCCTGCACTCTGTCAATATATAACTGCTGAAGAAGAAGAAGAGAAGAGACTGCGGCCCTAACAAAAAGCGAAAGAGTACTCACAATATCATGCCCTTGTGAACCGCTCCGCACAACCTCGGGCGCCATATACTCGATGGTGCCGCAGAAGCTGTAAGCGCGTCGCTCGTTCCCGTAGAACTCCTTGGAAAGGCCAAAGTCTGTGAGGACTATATGGCCCTCGGCGTCCAGTAGGATGTTCTCCAGTTTGATGTCGCGATAGATAATGCCGAGCTGGTGGGGGGAGAGAAATGGTTACATTTTAGAGTACACCAAAGCAGAGAATAATCGAGAGGAGATGTGTTTTCATACATTTGAGTTGTTTCAAATATGTGAAAACATCTTGTCTCCTCTTTGATGGATTATGAACTTTAGAACTTTGGACAGTGTGATAAGACTGATAGATAGATAATGTATTTGTTACTACAGACGCACGGATAAGAAATTACCTTTAAGAAGTTACGCCCCGCTAGATCTTGGCTCACTGCGGCGGGAGCGGGGCACCGATCAGTGATGAGAATTAGTGAGTCCGAAAGATTGGCCTACAGGTAGAACCAAACTTTCTTTTTGGAAAAACTGATAGCCTTGTGTGAACTAACCTTGTGCAAATGGTCGAGCGCCAGGATGATCTCGGGATGTATATCCGCACCTCGTCCTCTGATCGAGTTGAGTGAACAGTAACTCTTGTGCAAATGAACAGTACTCGGGTCGTGAACTAACCTTGTGCAACTGCTCGAGCGCCAGTATGATCTCGGCGATGTATATCCGCCCCTCGTCCACTGATAGAGGTGAGTGAACAGTAACTGTCGTACAAATGAACAGTACTCAGGTCGTGAACTAACCTTGTGCAACTGCTCGAGCGCCAGTATGATCTCGGCGATGTATATCCGCCCCTCGTCCACTGATAGAGGTGAGTGAACAGTAACTGTCGTACAAATGAACAGTACTCGGGTCGTGAACTAACCTTGTGCAACTGCTCGAGCGCCAGTATGATTTCGGCGATGTATATCCGCACCTCGTCTTCGTTAAAATGCTCTCTTTGATAGAGGTGCGTGAACAGTTCTCCGCCGGCCACGTAGTCTGTTGGACAAAGAAACAGGATTCGAGTCAGTGGGGTATGATTGGACAGGGTGTTACAATTCGTGTCACGAAATAAGAGACTTGAGACACTACGTGATTTGACATGCCGTGACGATCTATAGGTCTCTTTAGCGGTATGAGGTCTGAGCGCGGCAAGGGACCGGGCGTCATTGGGGCGGCGGAAAGATGTGCGGGAGGCGCGGTAAAGTCTCTTCTTTCGTTGCACATATTGTAGAGTAAAGTGGTATTTGAGGGGACTTAGGGTGCACTACGGTCGTCCTTGGATTATTCGAAAAGTAAACTAGCGTGTCACCCTGGCTTGGCTTGGCTTTGTTAAAATCGGTCACGTCTCACGTCGTTTAGGCTCTGCAAGTTAACAGGTGAACATACATACGCTGATGAAATCATACATAACAGCTCAATGTTGCTTCGCCTAGTTGGGTAAAAAACTCAGTCTTCGAATGAAACCACGCAATCCTACATGCCAGGCCAGCTGTGCATATTCATTCTAAATTAAATCTCGATAAACTGAACTCAAAAACTACATAAGCTCACTCTAGAGTACATATCTAAAGTTTCCCAACCTCCTTTACAAGCCATACAATACGCCACCATTCATTTTATAAGAAGTTTTCTAATCGGCCCCATGCTAGACTCAATAGAGACCCTCTTTTCAAAGGCGCAGCGGTTAGAATTGCAAATCTGAGAGTGCTAAAACGAACGCACGTGCAAGCCGCGGCGTTACGGCAAACAATGGTTTTCACAAGTTGCAAATAAAGCTAAAAAAACAGGCGAAAAAGTCGTCCGGATTGCAGGTCAAGGAGAGTTTTGAAATGCACTAAATTACTTACTTTTGAGAGGCTTTAAAGACATAATTGGCAGTTTCTGCAACATATTTTAAAGCGGAGAGGTATTTTGTACGTCGAAACTACTTAATATTTGAAAATCCTTACCTATGCATGCATACAGCGTATAAACTAGTAAAGTCGACTTAGCCTTCTCCCACGACTACATTCCTGTGAACATTTTGTGATACAAACTTACGGACCCCGATTCACCCCGTTTTACCCCGAAAGGCGTTCCAAACATTTTTATCTTCAGTGGTTTCGTGTGTACGGTACTGCCCCCTCTACCCTTGACGCATTTTTTTCATTACGTCGCAATTTTCAAAATACTTTTTTTCATTAAATTAAGACGCATTTTATATAAGTATATAAAAATAAAGCATGACTATGTGAATTCAAACAGATATTAAATAAAAAACTTTGTCAATATGAACGCAATAGCGTCAAGGGTAACCCCCCTGTTTGGATGGGGTTGCAGAAACCCACCCAAAAAAACTGCCATAATCTATATCCGTCCCAAGACTATTATGATGGTGCTACGTCTGCTAATACGGCGTGGGTCGACACCGTCGACAACTAGGTCGTCTTACGTTCGACCTAGATCTGATAGGCCCATTCAACACTGGAGGTTTTATTATTTTATGTTGATACTCCAGTCTGGTTTCTAGTTTATAGCTGGTTCAAGCCCTGTCCCGAGAAAATTAACCTTGATAACAAATCTTTAAATTAGCGAAATATTTAGAAGCCAATAATAAAATACCCAAATAGTGTAGAGAAATCTATAAAGAAAATATTTCACAATCAAAACGATTCACTAGCAAAACAAACAAATCAACATGGCCCAATCAGTGGAAAGGTTAAACAAAAAGATGCAATAAAAATAACCGAGAGTTAACAATTATGAATTCGCAACACAAACACATATCAAAACGATTGTATGTCAATCTTCGGACACCGTTTTGTTTTTAAAAACCATGGCCTATTTAATTTTGTAAATATTTAACAAATCTGAAAGGAGAAAACAAAACCAGTGAGACACTCCGGCAGCGTCTTCGCGAGCTCCATTTTTCCTCTATGACTTCCAGACGAGGTCAAAACTAGTCGGTTATCACGACGTCAATGAAAGTAAGTGAAACCGTCAATGGTGGCCTAGAATGGGTCGACGGTCAGTGAGTAGAGCTAAAGCTGGCTGGTTCGATGATATAGTAAAGACAGCGGGAGGACGAGATTGGCTTTTGACTGAGGGGGTTGGCGTGAAAAGGAAGAGGCCTATGCCCAGCAGTGGGCTTTACTTTAAGGGCTGGATATCTATAGAGAGAAACAGTAAAATTAATATAAAAGCAACAAAATGGACAGTTTTTTCCGAAAATATGACCAATATGGGACAGAGCAGGGCCGACCAAACACACGGGTAGAGATAAATCGTACAACGATTGTTATCTACGTAGAGAGTGGGTCAAGGTGTGAAATTGTGATTCTAAACCACGGAACAAGCATTGACAGAATAACCACTCCGTATGAAGCCGTAGCTTCCCTTGCATGGAGCTCGATAAACTGCTCTCCGCCACTCCTTTGATGTAACTAAAGCAGAACAGAAATGCGAGTAAGGGATACAAAGATGTATTGAGGAATAAAACAAATCGCTCGTGTCAGGACTTGAACCCGCGACCAATTGAGCCATTGGGTAAGTAAAATAAAGCTATAGATACGATCTAACCCAGCCTTATGCTACGCCTGCAGGCAGTTGAATTTTTAATTTTATTTTTAATTTTGGTTTTATTTTAGAAACAAACAGTCACTTAAACATAATATTTAAAAATGCATTACAAAAAAATAGACCTATAGTTTGTCATAATTTTTAAAAAACACAGTTTAGAGTGAGTGAATTGGTGGGAAAGCAATGCTGTCCACCGGGTCAGATGATCGTTAAGTCATGTCAGAGGCCCTTTGAGCTGCCTAAAAACTCCGACACCAGGGGTGGTACTTCATACGATTACCTACCTACCTACCGGGTCAGATAAGTTTGTGGCTCTGTATTTGCACCATAGTTGCCTTCTGATCGTGTTACTCTGTGGACTCAACTGTCATGGCTGCTATTTTGGCAATACGCGCATATGTGGGGTGGTGCAATGTAATGCTGTTGCTATCTCACGACTTTTTGAGGCTTTTATTAGGTACTTTTACGAACAGAACTGTCTGCAATTCAAGAATATTATTGAACCTTTTTCGAAGACGGCTAATAAATTCACAAATGATGAATGAAAATCACATAAAAATCTGTCGAATTGGTCCATCTCCAAAACGGACTTTGGACATATAAAGTGGTAGCCTACCTACGTCATACATAACATGTAGAGATCAGGGCTGGAAAAGTGGTATGCAGACTAGGTATGTTCCGTAGAAAATTTATAAAAAATTGTTCGCGTGCTTTTAGGTTCTGAGAACACTCGCTAGAAAACCTGCTCTCAAATAAATACAAAACCGCATCCAAATCGGTTCACCCGTTTAAGAGCTACGTACTTATAATGCCTCATACGCTCAGGTTTCTTCACGATGTTTTCCTTCACCGTCAGCGAGTGGTATTGCTACTACAAATTCACAAATATACGTAACTTAGAAATAAATTAAAGTCATAGGGAATGCACCGGGAATCGAACCTGGGTCTCTCGCTTCCGAGTCCATTGTTCTACCCACTAGGCCACTACTGCACCGCTTTCGGGGGTTAAAAAGAAGGTACCTAAATTGACTTTCCATGCAACACCGATCGTGTGACTAAACATAACTCTGCCGATGGGGATCGATTCTCGTTGCCGAGTGAATCCAGGTCAAGGCGACAAGCGCACTCTTTACGCAAGACCTCCTTAGCTTACTCACCGGCACTCTTACCTTGTTAGACATAGAGCTTAAATTAGCCTGGCAAGTTGTTGAGTAAGATGGTGTAAGAGTTAGGTTTTAATAGGTAACCAGGGGCTTAGCTTGTAACGCAATGGCGTGTCGATGGCGTCCCAGCAGAAGGACAAACCCGGGGTTTCCTCTATTTTCTCCTACAACCAGAGAACTAATCCTCTAGAATTTGAATCAGAATATTCTTTTTTTCTGCAAAAACACTACAAAAACATTAAAAGGACCGACAGCATTAACAAATCGTAATTGAAGCCGTCAACTGAGAGCCCATTTTGGCACCATTGTGTTACAGGCTATCTGCGACCCCTTTTGGCACCAGAGCCAAAAGGGCTCTTTACAGAGTTCCGTACCGAAACACGGTGTAGAAAGGCACCATTTTGTCCCTAATATCTAATATCAAGTATTCATTGTCATCTGTCCTACTTTTAGAGGGCTGTATCTTTGGAACCGTCATAGGTAGCCAGTTAAAATTTTCACAGAATATTGTTGTTGTGGCGGATACCGTTGAAGAAGTAAATGTTCGGCTTTATGATTTTAAGTAAAAGATTTTAACTGAATTAATCCTTTTATATTAAATTCATATTATCTTTGTTTTAAGGCCCAAACCAATAGATATCAGTAACAAAAAAAAAAGGGGTTGTCTATACAATACAAGTATTGTTTGTAACTGTTTTAAAGTGAAATATGAAATAATTAAAGCGCCAAACTTCGCATGACGAATATATAGTGATTGCTGACCGAACAAAAATAATAACAACCGACCAAGTGCGAATCAGACCTTTTTTGTAACTTTTGCAAAAACATACATGACAAAATGGTATGGGGTTGTACGGTACCCATCGGGTTTCGAACTTATAGCGTAGTGGATTTTAGCCAGGTGGAAATTTATGAACCTATCACTATCACGTAACCGAGTGCATTTGGCCTGCTTTGTTGGATTGAGTAGTGTATTGTATGCGGCCGCTACACGTGTTTTGCAGTGCAGGGTGCCAACCAAATTCTAAATCAAATTCATTAATTTCAATAATATTAAGTACTACATACTCGTACTTCATAATAGATAAAATATAACAAATAGCCATATAACTTTATAAGTACCATTTATACTATAATTGTATTGTATTTCTTGGTGGCGTTCCTTAAATAAATAAATAAATAAATACACCTTGCCTGAACTAGAATACATCTGTATTCTGTATCTGTAACCCATAAGACAACTTCTGTAACCCAACTAAGACAGACAAACAACTTAGCCCCTTGCATTTACGCAATGAGATGATTTATACAGCGTCCAGTGGCACCTTCACTTACTAGGTGGGTAAAGCAACCACTCGAGTACTCGGCTGATGCTGCAGTGCCTGGGGACATTTTTTTTCAGAAGCAAGCAACAGTCCTGTTCAGCACTTGTACGGTCGGCCGCAATCTCAGATACCCCATGGCAGCTCTAACCGCGCGCGGCATAAGGGCGCCAATCGAACAAAAAGGGGTATCTGAGACTGTGGCCGACTGTACCTACAGTTGTTTTTATCTCACGAAGGCGGATGAGCCATTCTTGTAGTTGTAATGCGTATAGACGCGCGGTCTTGTGTGCGTAACTCAAAAATTCGAAATTCAAAGACACACACGCAAAGACAATGTGCATGTACATTTACACACACAAGTATGGCTCATCCGCCTTCGTGAGATAAAACAACAGTACCATCCTGACAACTGGTCGGCCTAACTAAGACAGACAACTTGTGCAGAATTAAACCCATTGGTCCAGCTGAATTTGCACAAGAATTTGTAACTCTGTATCACTCTTCTTCTTCTTTTTCTTTTGGTGCCATCTCCAATCGGAGGTCGGCTATCATTACGGCCACTTTGGCCCGTGATGTTGCGGCTCGGAAGAGTTTTGTCAACTTGTGTTGAACCATTCTGCGAGATTTAGTAGCCATGATGTTTTGGGCGGCCCTGTATGTATATCACTCTACGTAGACCAAAAAAGTTTTAATTGGTGGTGGCATACTTTAATAATGGCTATTGATACGCATTCCACGCTAATAAAATTCTCCTTAGTAAATAAAATTCGAACCCCTTTGGCCATCGAGTGCCAGAGCCGCACAAAGGGTCAAGACTGTATGAATATTTGGAATCCGACGTGAACATTCTCGCAGGTCAGAGCGACCTTGCCGGGGTGACTGGGTCAGGGGCCTGAATCTGTAACTTGAACGTCTATCGCTATCCTTTTCGAAGATTTTGATCGCTAACAGTACAAATTATATTGAGTGAATTTGAGTGTACAATATTGTTCACTGAATACCTTTAAAAAACTTTAAATGACAGCTCTTTTCAAATAAATAGTGTCTAAAGTTGTGCAACATCCTTCAATGTTTTTGCGCAACTCAAAGCACAAAGGGATCGTGATTTGTGCGTGATAGATGTTAAAGTTAGACAGTTAATCCCCGGGATTGCCGAGCGGGGAACGTTTTTTAGATTCTTTGGGACATTCGAGCTTGGTTTTGGCGCCACACATTTATAAAATAGTCCGTAGACACCCTTTTAATGATAGAAAAGTCAACAAAGTTTATTAACTTTAAAATCGTCAAAATCACAATGAAGTCTTAAAATGAGTTTTATTTAATGCCTATCCAGGGCCATCCATATAATGATGATTGATGATGAAGATGATGACAAATTTACAGGCATCATGCATGTGTGCAAGAGAATATTTTGTCGATTTCAGGTTTCCCCAGGATGACCATAATTCTGGCCACATACCGAAGGAATTCCGGACGGAAAAACATCGAATCAGGATTCCGAACAAAGTACCTAACTGCATACAAATCCATGGATCTACCACACACATACAGTTTTTTTCGTCCGGAATTTTCTTAGATTTGTATGCAGTTACTGCGTTCGGAATCGTGATTCGTTTTTCCGTTACGAAAAAAATCCGTCTGTATGTGGCCGGCCTAAAAAGATTGCTATAAATAGTTATTTGTTATGCAAGAATGCAAAATTATTGTTTGCGGCGAGTGCTTGTATTGAATACCGAGCTAGCGAAGGTTTCTAAAATTGAGCCACGAGCGTAGCGAGTGGTTCAAAAAAAGAAACCTGAGCGTAGCGAGGTATTCAGAAGCACGAAACGCAAATAATATTGCATTCGTGCGAAACACAAAACTTTTCATCTCACAGAAGCGAGGAAATGATTTTGTTAGCCAAGCGTGACAATCAATAGACATATTTTTAGGTAGTTAGGTACCTACCATAGAGGTTAGTGAAAAGAGTTTCCTTCTTTTTTGCTTCTTCACAAAGGAGTTTGTGGCATTGCCTAGCAACGGGTTGTTGATTACAAATCATGTCTTCTTGAAGTGTCATAAAATCAACAACCCGTTGCTAGGCAATGCTACAAGTTGAAGGAGTTCCTTATATTTTTTTTATTAGGGCTTCGAGTTCAAATTTCGAAGCGCACAAAAATACAAAGTGGTTTAAAAAAGGATCTTCTACGATCGCATGTTTAAAGTAACAGCGTACTTTCCGAGCATGGGAGATGAAAATCAAATTACACAACTCAAATCATGGAAAAATTTGAACTACCGCAGAGCAACCCAAAGCTACCGTTAAATCACGACATTAACTTTCAAGCAGTGAAATCTCTGCAGAACGAAAAAAAACATGCAGATTTCTTCGCCATTACTCATATTTAGAGATACAGTCGACCACACGCTAGGATACCCCTTTTTGTTCGTTTGGCGCCCTTATGTCGCGTACGGTAAGAGCTACCGGGGGGATCCTAGACTTTGGCCGACCGTACAAATGATAGTTCCAAAAACGATACGCACAAACGAAAATAGTTCTTAAACCGATAGGAATACGAGTTAATAAGTATGGAATAGTTATCTAGGTCGGGGTTTAAGTACAATTGTATCCAATATGGCACCGAATTCTGCGTGACTCAGCGTCGACGTGGTTTGCTAACAGCGTAACTTATCGTTCAGGTGATAGAGGTTACTTTCCCTCGCGATTCGTTGAACATATTTGAGGTCTAACTAAGCTCATTAGAAGCTATTATAAACGATTTCATATTTGGTGGTTGAAAATTTTTAGATTTCGCAATTTTTAAATGTGAATTTGAATGAGTGAAACTCCGTCAAAGTAATATTTTTTTTTAACGGTATAATAGGTACTTTGTAACTATAGTAATAAACTGTTATTGTTGTTTTTCCAACGTTTCGAGACCTATGGAATAATCTGATATACTTACAACAAACTGCCACTAACTTTTGAATAGAATAGAGTAAAGTCCGTTCGCTTAGATCAGTGGTTCTTAACCTATGGTCCGCGGACCACTGGTGGTCCGCGAAGGCACCGGAAGTGGTCCGCGAAGCCACCAGAAAAAATGTCTTAGACATTTAGTGGTTTTGGAAGAAAAACCGGTGAATTTTCGGGCGCGCTACGCGCGTTTGTCATATTTACCACTAAGGAAACCTCTGTTATGAAAAAGGGTAGATATATAATCGGTGAATTTCCGAGTGCGTGTCTATTTATCCTATTTACATAGTCTCGGTTATTATTGCGAAAAAAATGTAGGTAATAAAGTCGGTGAATTTTCGGGCGCGCTGCGCGCGCATTTATCACATGTCAAAGGTAATCTCAAAGAAAGTTTTAGAATAATCGATAAATTTTCGGGTACACTAGGCGCGTTTTTCATATTTACAAATAAGCAAATCTCAAGGGTAACATCGGTGAATTTTCGGACGCGCTGCGCGCACATTTGTCTTGATAACAAAGTATTTATCACGAATATGAGTACAATAAAATTACTATTAGAAAAAAAAACTAAACAAAATACGCTAAGCTTTGAATAAATTGTATGCGTATTTTATTTGTAGATTAACCCTTTATTCATTTAAATTTACGTGTATTAGCCCCAAACAGTTTGTGGTCCGTGGCAAGATAGAAATATTGTCAAATGGTCCGCCATCACTGAAAGGTTAAGAACCACTGGCTCAGATAGTGTCGGTACACACGACGGCAATCTTGGTTCTTGGGATACCAACTATTTTTGAAGTATCTGTGATGGGCGCAGACATATTAATTTCAACCCAATGCTGATGGACATTAACTACAATTTGCTTAAATGTTTTACGAAACCTTCGTCTTTTAATTTTTGGGTCATTCGAAGTTTCGTCTAGAGGCACCTCGCTGTCCCAACGAACGAAAAAATATTTTATCTACACGCAGCGATCGACACTCAATACAAAATACTAAGTCAAAAGTCACAAGCACAACCTCTCAACACGACGCTTTTTGACGAGCGGCGAGCCAAATTCACTGGCGTGTTTCTCGCCGCGTCGGCTTCCTTTAATTTCTTTTGTGAAAAGCCGTCGCGCGCCAAGGCGGCAAATGTCAAAGTGACACTATGATAGCGAACGGACTTTACCCATAGCAGTGTCAGTCGAGTGGTAATTTCATCCACCTAGCGTCACGAGACGCTGTAATTCACTAACTGCTTATGCAAATCAAGTCGCTCTGTATTCTTTTGTAGGACTACATAAATTACAAACGACCGTGAAGATTGCTCACACAATGTCAGCGAAAATTGCGAATACTGCGCAAAATCTTGGCGAAGTTTCGGTTGTGCTACGTAGGCTTTTGCATCTACGTAATGAGATGATTTATACAGCGTCTAGTGGCACCTTCATTCATGCTAGGAGGGGTGAAGTGAACACGCGCACGCTGCAGTGCTTGGGTCATGTTTAGGATGGAGTAGGCTTGCCTAGCATCTATGCCATCCTCTCAGCTTAGTCGGCCTAGCCCACAGGTAAAACAATGTCTATAAGTGCGCAGCCAATTATGAGCAATATGAGCGAAAATTGTGCGAAGTGTTGTACTAGATATTACAAGAAATAGGCATGGAAGCGATCACATTTTTATTATCAGATTGAGATGATAACTCTTATCAAAGCTGGCACACGGTGAATATCCGATTTCACAGGAGGCAGGCTTGACAAGTGTCATTCAACGCGTAAAGAAAGGCGCATTTACACATGGTAAGGGCTATTTTCCAGCAAGGTTTTGACGGTTGACGAGTACCTAAGTAGATTTTTTAGGGATTAGACGCGCACAAATGTATGTAGCTTTAAAAAAGAACCAGCGTCATTGCGCCGGGAATCGAACCTGGGTCTCTCGCTTCCGAGTCCAATGTTCTACCACTATTCCACCATCGCGGCTTAGTTGGCTCCACACGTATTGACTTGTCTTTCCTGTGGGCTACGCCAACTTAGAATTGAATAGAATAGAAAACTCTTTATTGTACACGAAAAAAAAATAACAAAGGAATTCTTAAAACTAATCAGTAAGCATACAATAGCTGTCAGGACAGGATGGTATAGGTGCAATCGTAATTGAAACCGTCAACCGGGAGCCCATTTTGGCACCATTGTGTTACAGGCTACGGCCCCAGGACTGGTGTGAGGTGAACAAACTGCGAGTGAATAAATTTCGCCGTGACGCGTTAGATTTTGTAGCGCTAATTATGTTTGCCTCGGTGGCTTTATTTGGAAGTTTCAATCAACTTTGAAGTTTACATCTGTTGTACGGTCAGTGACACGCCAGGATATCCCATGGCGATCTTAATCGAACAATACTCCCTATTGACGACGCGTCGAAAACTCCAAATGGCGTGGTAGCATTCCAAAATACGCTCGTCAGTAGAAAACGACATCCATTTGCTATGGGGCATGCCTCCGTCCGTTAGGACGCCTTCCATTTGGAAGTAACGTCAATGGGGACCTTTAGGAGGTAAAGTGACAACTCGGACGCTGAAATATCTGGAACGGGATTCCATCTTCTTCTTCTTCTTGGCGTGCCTCTCCACTAATGGAGGTTGGCCGTCAGCTCTTCATATTATTCTCTGTTATTTGCAAAGCGAAATAGATGTTCGACGCTGGCTAAAACGGCATAGCGGGATTCCATAGAGCTTGTAAAATGAACCATCCCTCTCAGCTCAGTCCTCAGGAAAAACAAGGTCAACGTGCTGTGAAAACTACGCTGCGGGTTTCGATACGATGTTTTCCTTCACGGGAGACGACTCGTATTCACCAAAAACCATCAAAGTCCAAATTAAACCAATAAAATAAAGCCACATGCGCGTGCGCAACTTTTTTTCCACTATTTTAGCGCGACTGCGGAGCTTCCGCGTCATTTTTTTTTTCTTTATTATTTTCCGGGCCTCCGGCCGCTCGCCCCGCGACCTTCGAGCGTTGAACCCGCGTCCTTGCGCCGGCCACGCCTGCGATGTCAAAGAACCCGGGCAGGTCGCCTTTTGGATGACTGTGTCGTAATCCGCGGTCCGTTATTGGTGCTTTTTTGCTGGCGATATTTTTTTCTGATGTCATTCGTTTTTTTTTTGTGACAGCGTCATTGAGTTCAATGTGTTATTGTTGTGAACTTTCTGGAGCTCAGTTAGAGGTTGCGCAAAATATAAAAAATGCTGATTTTGAAGTGATGGACAGATAAGCTGAAACAGGGTCTTCTATTGTATGATATTCAAATGTACAATCATCGTGTGATGGCTAACATGAAATATTTTGTAGGATAGCGCGAAAACAACAAATTACAGAAAACTGCCAAGTGGCACACTTATCTCTCTCCCTTAGATATTATGAAAAAGAGAGGATAATTCTGGTGTACCAGTATTTTTACTTGTTCCAATAAAATTACTCGTTATAAATCAACTCTCGACTCAACACATGCACAAAGCAAAGTGACCTATATTAGTCCTTGACTTTCACGCCAATACGTTGAAAAATAACGATTATTTTAATAGCTTCTTCGGAGAGCTGTGGCCTTAGCCTGTAACGCAATGGCGTGTCGATGGCGTCCCAGCAGAAGGACAAAACCGGGATTTCCTCATTTTTCTCCTACAACCAGCGAACTAATCCTCTAGAATATTAATCAGAATATTCTTTGCTGTACTACAAAAACATTAAAAGGACCGACAGCAATAATAACTCGTAATGGAAGTCGTCAACTAAGAGCTCATTTTGGCACCATTGCGTTACAGGCTAAGGCCCCTGGTGCGCCATCGAAACGACCGTTTCCTTTCTGGCACACGTTCAATATTTCGACTACTTTCCTCTCAACTAAATAGTTTTCCCACTGGCCGATTCTAAGCGACTAATAAAGTTGAGATACTGGTACTTTATCTTGACATTGTGTGGACATGGTTACTAGTTACCTAGACTGTAGTTGAACAGAATTTTATTATGTCGTAGTTGCTAGGCAATAAATTGAGAGGCATAAGATTGAAAAGGAAGGGCTTTAGCAGTAGACTCTACCAACTACTATCCATAGGCTGGATAGCTCACTTAGAATAACCACAGGTAGAACCAGTACTTTACGTCTGAGATCCTGAAATCTTTTATCAAATTTTGGCCCACATTTGACTAAGCCCGTTTTACTTCTACAAACATAAAAGTTGTACTCACCAAGTATGAGGTGAAGCTTGGCGTCTGTCTGGAAGGCGTAGTGAAGTGTGACCAGGAAAGGGCACTCCCGCACCGCTTCCAAAACCTATAGGTGAAAAAAACTGGTTGTACTTCTAAGATATATCGTTTCAATTGTAAGCGTCCCATGTTGCATCCTTAGGGCACGCCAATTATGATATTTATTTTAAACAAGGAACCAAGGAACAAGGCAGTGAGATGTGGCGCGAGGGGATAGGCCTATCGGTACAGTACAATGCATGCCACGAAGATACTTGAGACACCACGTGGTTTGACATGCGCAGTGAAGATTTATAGATCTCTTTAGCGGTATGAGTATGAGGTCCGAACGCGGGAAGGGACCGGGCGTCGTCGGGGCGGCGGAGAGGTGCTGGAGGCGCGGTCAAGTCTCGTCTTTCATGTTCGTCTTGGGCACGTATTTTACTAAACAGATATGGGCTGATGATGATGGTTATACCAACCTGTCGCTCAGTCCTCGTGTGTTCTGCTGTCTTGAGTTTCTGCACGATGGAGGCTTTCTTCAGCACCTTCATGGCGTAGAGCTTGCCCTCGTCGACGCCGACTCGCTTGCGCACCAGGAAAACTTTGCCATACGCTGTTGACAAAGAAAGTTATGGATAATACTTTGGAAGGCCAAGCATTTGCATTTACTACATGTAACGAGATGATTTATAATATAAAGCCAACTAGAAGGTGGCACTGGACGCTATAGGTGCCACCTTCACTCACACTAGATAGGTGAAGTGACAACTCGGGACTAGTGTCTTGGATATTGTTTGCTTTAAATGACAACTCGAATGAATGCAGAAACTTTAGAAGAAATAATGTCCAGCTATAATTGGTGTTGAAATAAGACAATAAAGCCCCCGGTCAATGGTTGTGTAGTAAAATTAAACCTAAATATAGAAAATAAAAATAAACACTCGATGATTTCCACGATAATGTCATTTGACACAACCACTAGACGACTTCCGTTTAAAAAGCCTTCTCTCTGACATTAAACAAAGGACTGTCGTTCAACAATGCGAACCATCCCGCAGACCTATCGGCTAACCTCTGGCTGGACTTTTACCTCTATCCCAATGGCGATAAGGGTATGAATCCTATTCTAGTAACAAGGTATCGTGCAGGATGTATCAAGTTACGTCGATGGCACTCACACGGCAGCTGGGCAAGGAATTACTGTCGGATGGAAAGTAGAAAGCTAAAACCCGACTACGACAAAATTACCAACAAAGGAGACATGTTACTTGTAAGATTAAGGACACTACCATGCAAGGAGAGCTCTAGCTAGAGGTAGGACAGACGGACGGAAGAAAGGACAGAGTAATTTCTTTCTTTCTTTCTTTCATTTGGCACCGTAAAATAGTTGCAGACATAAAAGATGGCAGATAGCCGCGTACCTATATGTACGAGATTTTTTAAAGATATTGCATAAAAAAATATAGACGAAAATGTAGACAGACCATCGGAAACGCAGACGAGTAGGACTGCATCTTACCAGGCGGGAAAAAATGTATGTGTGGTTGTACCTGGCAACATAGATGCAGAGTGCTAAATCATAGTCCCCCGTTTTTTCTCGCTGCAGTCGGGCAAAAACGGGTGTCTCAACTGGTCAGCTAGCTGTTTAACCAAGTGGTATAGTCTTGGGAGGTCGTCGGGCTATGGTCGGTGAGCGATAGGGCTAACTAGCTGAATAAGCTGTCAAGCTTTAGCGTGAACTAATTTTATTAATTAGAGAGCGCTAAGAGGATGGCTTCCGGGCGGGTTTGGAATTTGCATCCTCTGTTGATTTTTAGAAGAGTGTGATACTCGTAGCAAGGGGGTTGTCAATCGTAATGCAACTGGTTTGACACAGTGTGCTTGTAACTGTACTCCAATAACTAGCAAGAGGTGACCCAAGATAGGGAAAAGTGGCAAGCAAAAAGACCTTCGTTTTTAGGGTTCCGTTCCTCAAAAGTGTAAAACGGAACTATTATAGGATCACTTGTGCGTCTGTCTGTCGCTCTGTTCGTCTGTCACAGCCAATTTGCTCCTAAACTCCTAGCCGTCGTACGCACAGCCTCAGTACAGCGCACCTGCGCCCCAATACGCTGCCCCCGCGCCCCAGTACGGACATGACCCCTACTACGGACACTAGACTGAAGTTTCAGGCCAAAACGGGTCCACCCAGTGTTGTAAATATTGTCTTATTCATTAGAGGCTAGTAGTATTCATTGAGATTTTTGTATCATGAATTGCTTTGCTATCTAGTTGTCTAGATTATAATTTTATTTCCCATATATTTATTGATTTAAAGAATAGAGTAGAACGGAGCGAGTCTCCCTTGAATAAATATTTCACTATTGGACCGGTTTAGTTGTTTGATAAACATTATTATGTAAGTCGGTGACCCAAATGAATTTTAAACATGGGGATAACTTTTGGGGGTCAATTGTAAAATTAAAAAATTAAAGGTTCGCTAAGTATAAATATCGTGTGACATATCAAATGAAAGGGCCCGTTATAAGGATCTCAAATTAGTAATTCTTCTAAACGGAGATCAACGGTCGAGTGTAGTTCTGTGTTACACGAGGCCTACAGTGGCTATCCTTGGGCACAGCTGTTGGCTCGACCGGTACCGGTATGGCGCCGGCCAGGTGCTTCGTTGTGCACGGGTGGTATTGGCGCTCGATTTATTCCTAAGGGCGGTTTCCACCGCATCGTCACGTCATGTCCGTGTGACGACGACGCTGAAGTAGCGGTACATACATAGGCTATCGTCGCTTGTGCTTATTATATGCTCTTTGCTTGTACACACCGTTGTTGTAGCTTGGACGCTAGCACTCTACTCGGTTACGTTACGGACGACTTTACAACAAAAATGTAGTACAGTCTGAAGTGCTGTCGTGTGTACACTGCACGTCCTATACAAATTCCTTACGGAGTAGCAAAAGCTAAAGTTAATATAAGAGTGCACTCTTCGCCAACAAACTGTGTAGCAGTATGGCGAATTTTTTGTTACTTATTTAAGTTTGTAAAATTTCTTATGAGTAAATAAAGTTTAAAAAAAAAAAACGAGCAGGAAAGGCTAGAAAGGTAGAGAGTGGAGGGGCACGAAAGCGCGTTGCGCAGGCAGCGCAAACTTTTAAGGCGAAATACTATCCTCAATGGAAAACAAAATATGCGAAGACGTCCGGCTGTAAATCATGGACCCATATCTCGAACCCCTAGATAAAAACTACGGTAACTCAAATATAGGGTAAGTATAGGTTTATTCCATACAAAAAGTATTCGCCCATTATCTCGTTATAGTTCGACGTTGACGTGACGGTGCGGTGGAAAAGCGCCCTAAGACGGGATTCCGGTCTTTCTGTGGCATTAGCAGGAAGAAGCGCTCTTAGTAGAGTCAAGGCTAGTAGGAACGCCAAACTTGGCTCGCAACTTTTTACGGTAGACCCCTTTCGAGACTTGGCGCCATTTTTACACAATAAGGCCAAGTCTCAATTATAGGGCTTTTGGTTGGATAAGAAAATAAGAGTATACAAACCTCATTGTAACGATTTAAGTTTGACATTACAGTAAGTTAGTTTGTACTTTATGACTTCAAATCAATGGGGCCTTTTCTGACAGCTCATAACTTGCAGTTCCAAATTTGTAACTAGATGTCGCTGACGAGACAAGGGTTTTTTATGCCAGTCCGCGCTCGTTGGCCTTCGCAGATACATCCAAACACATTTAGGTAATTTTACGCAGGGTCGGGCATCAGTATTAGGTCGGCAAAAACTTGTTTCAAATTTGGAGACAGTCACTTACCCCATATTTACCATGTATAATCACTAATCAGCCTTTAAGTTACGGGTTTATTTTTGTAAAAGAAAAACTTTCAGAAATATAAGAATAGACAGTGTATCTCCTTGAGCAAAAAAGGGAGAAAGATACGATGTGCCAACTTGACATACAACAGGAAAAACGAGATCCGAACCGAGAACCAATCTGTCTCGTAAACCTATCGCTTTGTCAAGTAACGAAGTGCGGCATAAAAACTGTTTTCATGACACATGCATAGAACAGCAACAGTAGAAAACATCGCAGGAGTTGCAGCCAATCTAATTTATGCACTTATTTGGCACGAGCGACCTAGAGAGTTCGATGCTCCGCCAAATTGGGGCTCGTGTAAGTACAGTCGGACTATACAGTTTTTTTGCAAAGTCGCCCGTAAAGTAAAGTACCTAGGAAGAGTGCACGCGTTGAAAGGTCGACGTGCAAATGGCGACTGACCGCGTAAAATCTTATGTACTCAAAGGATGTGTACAGTCGACAGCAAGTCAGACTGTGCAGTTTTGTTGCAACATCACCCGCAACCGCAACGTATTAATTGCCCAGCGGCTACGTAAAGCTTAGTCACTTTTGCCTAGCTAGTAGCACAACAATTGGGTACGCAAAGTTTTTTGTTCGAAAGTCCGTTATTGGCTTAAACTTATCTTTAGACAATATTGAGAAACTAATTTAAATATTTTTTATTTTGGTCCAGTACTTTTGTTTTTATGCGCTAAAATGTTTTGTCCCTATGACCGCCAACAGTATGCAGACCGTCGCGTGAAGGTCATAAAACCGTATCTTTGAAACGTTGTAAAATCCAAACTACTGAACCAAAATAAAAAATATTAAAATAAGTTTCTCAATATTGTCTAAAGATAATATTAAGCCAATAACGGACTTTCGAACAAAAAACTTTGCGTACCGAATTTGTATACCGATGCATCAAACAATGAACGGGGGGCAGTTTTATACTTGCCGTCCACCCATCGCTACGTTGACTAACAATTTGGATGGTTATTATTAAATTTAGTTCAGCCAGTGCCCATTATTAGTCGGACACTAGCCTTAACATTGCTGCTCGAGAAAGGCCAAGTAAAGTAAGGGTTTTTCTCGGACTACTGTCGAGAAAATCTATGACTCAACTCTAGAAACTGACCTTTCGGTGTCGGACCGTCGGGTAGTCTTTCTCGAGGCTAAGGAGGCTAATCCTCGTTTGTTATAGACAGGGTTAAACTAAGATAGTTTGGGCTCGCTATGCCACCCCCAGTGTAACCGTGCCCTATTGTTGTGAGTGAGCGATAAGGAAAACTTCGGAGAGAGCGATTCTAAAAATAATCAAAATAGATTAATGCTTCCAAATTCGCCGAAATGCGGATGCGTTGGAAGTTACCTGTTGCAGTCTTGCAGATACTGGAAACGATTGAGATTTCAGCTTTTGAAACGTCATTGAGATCTTTTTACGCTTAAACTTTCGTAAGCACTGTACATTTTGTATTTCGTAAACGGTTAAACTTACTTCTAGTGACGCGCAGTCTGAGACTGGCCACGGCGTCGCGAGGGCCGTCTCAGCTCTATGATTAAGGTCTCCGAATGAGACCCGAAACTAGTCGGCTACACCGACATAAATACAAGTAAGTTTAACCGTTTACGAAATTCATAAAGTCATTGAGATCGTTCGATGAACTGATGTGGCGGTGGGGGTGACATTTCGATGAAGGTTACGTGGTAACAGTCTGAGACTCTGAGAGGAAAAGCCCTGGCGACAATAAACTATAAAGCCTTTGAAATCGTCAACTTTGTTTCATAGGGCGGGTGAACTTTGGCTTCCTTAAGTTTGAAGTACCTAGGCGATTTTTCGGTGTAACCATTTTTTTTTATTTTATTTTGTATTAAAAACCTGTGTGTCAGGCTTTCAGGACTACATGTCCGGCTAAATATGGACCTTAATCAGGCTTTTATATTTTTCGGCCTTGCAATCCTAGACGTGCGGAGCCAACTAAACAGATAAAGCAAGTAACCGTTCACTTTCAGCAAAAAAGTAGTTACCTATGTAAAACGATAAACATGTAAATTCACGCGCTACAAGTTCGTCGTACCTTGTTGCCTAGGCGGCCAACCGCAAGCGAAAGAGCAGGTGCAGTAATTGCCTTCAGATTATCGGCGAAATGCCTTTATTCAATAATAGATTTATCAGAAACAGTAGTCGGTGCAAGGAGTAACTGATGATGAGTGTCTAAGCTGACTCCATGTCAAATTTTAGTCAAATCCTTCCAGTACTTTTGCGTGAATCAGCAACAAACATCCATCCATTGGCAGGTCATCACAACACCACATTCATTCATCCATTTAATCCATATCCTTTCATAGAAGTACCATTCCGCTAACTTTATTAATAGAGCCGCACAAAAAGGCTAACCTTTCGAGTCAAAAGATCACTAAGATGACCTCAGACCGAAGCCCTATCGAAACACGAGACAGACATTGAAGAGTCAAAGATTCACAAAGGTGACCCGTAGCTCCGACGACCCAAATATTCAGACCCTAGACTGAGCCTAATAAATGACGGATCAAACAAGAGAGACTCTGAATTTCTAGTACAAAATACTTTCGCGAATAAGGGGTGAAGGGACTGGATATTAAGGCCCAAACATAGACACAACTAGCGCCGCCAATGGAAAAAAATCATATCTTCTTTTTGGATGCGTTTTTTGCTAAAAACTCTTCATTAGGTTATCAACGCGAGGCTTAACTATTTTTAGGACCTAAGGTTAAGATTCCACATTCTTGAACCTACGAATAAAATCTTTTATCGACAAAAGTGGCCAAAAATAGTTAAACCTCGCGTTGATAACCTAATGAAGAGTTATGTTTTGATGTTTTTTTTTTTCCATTGGCGGCGCTAGTTGTGCTTAGGTTTTCACCTTAACTTTTCAGCCCTCGCAATTCTAAAATGTAGGCTCCGCCGGACACACTGCCCCAGAGTTCCACGTTCAAAGTTCTTAGATTTGCTTCACGAGAACTCAGCTTTCTGACAGATTCAGTGTGAACGGTTCCAAGCCATTCCATACATAAGAAAGAACGCGGAACGCAGAACTCCGGGCGGTGTGCACTCACCCCCTTCCTCCTTTTGAGTCGCTGCGCCCTTCCTATCCAAGTTCAAGGTCCGACCTCCACGCAAGGTTGTCTCCGGGACCCCGGACCGGAGGGGTACTTGCCCTGAGCCCTGGGGGCGCCCTTTGCTTAGGGAACGACCTGACTGAGGTACTTTATTGCGTCATTGTCAAACTTTTCCTAGCCTACTGCCTACAATGCATGAAGAGTTTTACCTTCAATTTCGCCTAACCTGATATAAATTCGTACGAGGTACGGTCGGCCAAAGTCTAGTCTCCTAAAGGTTAAGAACGTCCCAGAGCTAAACCCAGATTCAAACACAATAAAAATTCCATTTGATTTGATTCTATTTCATTTCATTTCCAACACTGTCGCAATAAGGCAAGTACCTCAAGGACTCTCCTAAAGGTAAAGGTCGTTCCAGGGCTCAGGGCAAGGACTCGCCCTTGCTCCCAGAGAGCAAACCTAGCGCGGAGGTCGAACCTTGAACTTGCAAGGGCAAGGCGTAGGAGGTCCCGCCTAGGGTTACCAGATTAAAATTATTAAAGTACGAAAAAAACCTTATTTACTTCAAAAAGCCCTGAGAATTTTTCGCAATTTCAGTTTTTTGTCTTAAAAGTAATTTTAAATTGTGTTATTATTATTTGAAAAATAATTTCATTTTTATGAATTAAACGACAAAGGTGTGTGGAACTTTTGCCCAGGAGTGGGACACTACAATCTAACAAGCTAACTAAAAAACTTTTTATTCACTTTTAATGATTCGCGATGTTTAAACATTATTTTGATAAAAAGTTCTAAAAAAATATTTATTGAAAATTTAAAACTCTTGAGATTTCCAACATCTAACCATAATCCTGAAAAGCGTCCTGAGATCTCATGACAAATCCCGAGATATGGCAACCCTAGCCCGCCGAACCAAAGGGGATGAGGGTGGAGGATTCGTGCGCAATACAGGGTGGCAACAGCGCGATGTTTTCTCGGAAAGCGAATCGCAAGTAATGGAAGATGTGTGGTTTGGTTCGGAGGGGGTTAATTATGAAATTTAAGGCATTATACGAGGCTCGGAGATTGATGGTGGCGGTATAGATGTCCAAATATTTGCAGTCCGATTTTTTCGAAGACTGACGAGCGGCCAGTGTAAGACTTATTTTGATGATTAGCCACGCAAGGACTAGTAATATTTTAATTTACTTACCGACGCCATGATCTGATATCAACATCCATAACAACCCAATCACAGGCTGAATAAACAATATAAAAATAAAAGAAAGTGCTGAAAACAAACGCAGTTCTAACAATAGACCCGCTATAGTGTTTTGTTTACGTCGCCATTGCACCGGGTAAACGTACTTGGGTTCTCGGACTGAGGAGGCAAATATATGCGTAGATTAGTATCGCAAGCGAGGCTCGTGTAAGACGTTGAAAGATGCGCAGATGCGATGACTAGCTTTTAGCCCACATTCGTTGATAGCTAGCTAGCTACATTGATTTCATAGACAAGGTCAACGTGAGGGGTAGACCAAGCTCCTCCTTGCATCGATATCCTCATCACTGAGGGTCGTGGTCATTCAAAACCGAGCAATCCTTGTCGTACGATGCGTCGCCAGTTGTACCTATCTGCGGCTAAATGCATGGCATCGTATACTGTGGTGTTGAGTGTGGAGCGGATTTGCTCATCCAATATCGACACGTTGGTGCGGTGTGCTGTCCAATAGTCACCAAGCTAAGAGGTTATTTGTATAGGTGCTGGGCAAGCCTTCTTCATCTAAACAGATCTCAGGCACTTCACATGATGCTTCTAGCTATAGCCTTCCTAAAACTTAGGCCTTCGATTTGTAAATCGTCCGTGGCATCCTCACTCACACTGTAGATGGGTGAAGCAATCGCTCGTCCTCCTGGGACATGTTTAGATAGAGGCTTGTAGAGTTAGGTGCATCACTACGTTCTACCTGCGTCCTTGGCCCATGCACTACACAAGCGTCGATACACGTGACTGAGGCGGGTGGGCCTCCGCCCCTCAACGCATTGCAACCAACTAGCTCGGGGAAGGAACAACTTTTGATTGGGTACGCGATGTCAGTTATTCATGTTAAAATAAACTAGTAGTTCGCCCCGAACTGTGAACTCGTGATCTGTAACTTTTTGCTAACACCTAGCCATGGACAGAAATAAATGGAAAGTCCTTGTGACGGCCCCAGACTTCATGGAGGAGTAACGGGAAAGAAGAAGAATGTAAAAATATCCATTTCTAAAACGAGCCAGGGGGATGATTTCAAAAAGTGGAAGAAATTATACTTTTTTTTTAAATTGACTTCATTGTGATTGGTTGCTGTCCGTTATAGGAATTCCGTTCTCAATCTCCGTAGTTCTTCATCACATATTCACCATTTTTATGGGACCACACGGGAGTATAACAATTCAAACAGAAAAAGAATCATCAAAATCGGTCCACCAAGAAAACAGTAAAAAACAAACATACGTGTCGAATTGAGCACCTCCTCATTTTTTTAAGTCGGTTAAAAAACAATAATTTAAATCGTTTAATATTTAGGGATAGCAAAACGTTTTCTACGTTTATATGGCCGGGAGTGCGGTAAACTATGTTCTTAAAACACCACTATACAGCGAACAGAAAAGGCAATAACATCTAGCACACAACGTACAATAAAGCACAGAAGCCAACAAAACACCGGCCAATATCCGCCGAATACCAAAGACAAGTAAAAAAAAACGCATCAGAATCGAGGTAACTGCCCTGTAGCGCACATCTGCCCGGGGAAAAAACCGAGCCACCTGGCTTGACGTATAACCAGCTTTCAATACCTTTGGCTCTTTAGTTGACACTCTAAACCAGAGGCCTACTTCCCTGGTCGCATCTGACCAGCCTTCGAGACCTCTGACTGTTTAGACGGCGCTCAAAACAATAGGTCTGCTTCCCTGGTCGTGTCACTACATGAACCAGATTAGTGAGGCCTCGTTGAATGGTGGGAGCTACCGACTAAGCTGAGAGAATTGCATATGTGCTGCGTAAGCCGATTCTGTTTAAAATATGTCGTTGATGAGTGGTCACTGCGTCCGACTAGCGTGCAATGGAATTTCTGGTGATTGTGAGCAACTCGAAACTGTAACCATGCAAAGAAGAGCTTTGGTGACTTCGACCGCGCTAACATTGATAACGGAATATCGGGGGAAAATAAAGGCAACTTTTTGCCAAAGACTGCGCGGACGTGGCGGACTAACATACTTTTACTAAATACGTGGTGCCACGAAAGAAGAGACTTGAGACACTACGGGGTTTAACATGATTGTGCAGTGAAGATTTATAGGTTTCTTTAGCGGTATGAAGCGATCACAGCCTAGTTGGACTAGCCATTCTTAATCGATCGGGCGCGGAGTCTATGGATGGGTGGCCGCTAGTCGCAATAATATCTGAGCGCTTCCGTCCTTCGGAAGGCACGTTAATCCACAAAGTGGCACTCGGGGAAATCGGGAGTTATCGCCTCAAATCTGTGATTTCTTGACGCGCTCACAGCCTAGTTGGACTAGCCATTCTTAATGGATTGGGCGCGGTCAGTCTATGGATGGGTGTCCGCTAGTCGCAATAATATCTGAGCGCTTCCGTGCTTCGGAAGGCACGTTAAGCCGTTGGTCCTGGCTGTTGTTGATTAAGGCGCTGGGCATAGTGAATTATCCCGCGCGCAAAGAAAAATGCACAAAATCGATTCCTGTATCAAATACACTAAAAAAATCGAAAATGTTCACATTATCAAACCCTAGAATTAGTTGACTTTGAGACCTATCTAAACACAGCCAGTTTCGTTTTGACATTCATAAACGTTTTGAAGATATTTTCCTTAAAAAAGAGTAGAGGCCAGAGGCCCTTTGGGCGGCCAAAAACTCTAACACCAGGGGTGGCCACTACCTCATACGATAACCTAACCTAAGTAAGGTCTGAGCTAGGAACCAGACGTCATCCGGACGGCGGAAAGGGTGCGGGAGGCGCGGTCAAGTATCTTCTTTCGTGGCACGTATTGTTGGTACAGTCGGCCACACGACCGCGCGCGGTAAGAGCAGCCATGGGGTATCTATGACTGTGGCCGACCGTACATGGCGGGCGGTGTATGAGGTCTCAAGTTAGACTGGACAGCGCAAACAGGTGGTGCGCTTGCAGAAACGTATGAGTTTGACATTGCGTGATAGGAGAAAGAAATGGCGCACGCGATTGGAGACGTGCGCAGTTTTTGTCCTGGGGGAGTGTCGATGTTTAAGGCGCGGTGCATAGTGAATAGCCCGCGCGGAAAGAAAAATGCACAAAATCGAACCTGTATCAAATACACTAAACAAATTTAAAATATTCACATATTAAACCCTAGAATTAGTTGAGACCTATCCAAAACAGCCAGTTTGGTGTGGAAATACATAAACGTTTTGAAGATATTTTGCTTGAGAAAAAATTGGCGGCGCACTTTTTTTCAAGCAAAATATCTTGCAATCTGTTATGTATATCAACATGAAACTGGTTGTTAGATAGGTCTCAACTAATTCTAGAGTTTGATATGTGAACATTTTCGATTTTTTTTGTGTATTTGATACAGGAATCGATTTTGTGCATTTTTCTTTGCGCGCGGGCTAATTTACTATGTCCAGCGCCTTAAGCTGTTGTGAAAGGTTCCAAGAAAATAATAGATAACGGTAAACGTGGTGCACGTACTATAAAATATACGTTGATAAAGGTAGAGGTGATAGCGTATTGGTACAAAAATACCAATATTTGCAGTACCAAAGGTACTAATGCGTTCGGGACCTTCCGCCAAACATAATAATGACAAAAACAATAACATGTGAAGGGAAAAATCTACGAATTAACTGGAAGCTCTCTGAGAGAAGGCCTTAGCCCTGCTAGTGCAACTGTATCTTATACTATTTTACTGGAAGCTGTCAATAATTTGTGGCACGTATACAATATAAATTGACCTACCACATTATAACAATGTTGTCAAACATGGTGCCCTACCAGTATAGGCAGACCTTTTATTTTATTACTTTAAAGGTAGACAAAACAGAGTAAGATAGAAAGAGAACCCGTTGCAAAGGTTAACGATTGCATGGAGTTAATTCTACATGGGTTTGAGTCATTTATTTAAAGTACCTGGTCTTGGAATTTCTTATTAATTCGTCATTAGAATACCAAATTGGTGTTCTACCATGGAAGGGACGTCCTGTGAACATTTATTTAGCATAATATTGGTTAGGGACCTCAGCGTTTTTATCGAATGACAAGCGCACGACCACGGAATGAGATGCCTAGCATGGTCCGCTCCATAGCTCTTTTGGTCCTTTCTATGTTAGCTTTGTCAAACGACCATGTTTTGGCACTGTATGTGAGGATGGGATCACTTTTGACTTTTCCCGAGGCAATGCTGCTACATACTTCCTATGTCCTACTAAGGTTTAAAGAACACACTTGCACAGGATCATTCACATCGGAGATACGTCCGTTCAAAAGTTTACAAGCCCACCAAATTCTACCTTGTTGGGCGTTACAATCCTTTTGTGGTCCTTTCTTGGCCTCCTCCACAGTACTTTCCATTAATTCTGCCCCTTGCTTCTCTTCCCAGTTGGTGTGTTTGCCCATATTTCTGAGGTATTCTTCAATGCAGTCATTCTAATGCTTTATGGCTCTTGGTCTCTTTTGTTGTGCCTTTCATCTGGTCATTATCTTTGCTGATCTGGTGCCAGAGATGGGCACGTACCCGGGTATATACCCACCTGAGGGTATTTACCCGATATGTACCCGGTAAATACCCGTATGCACCCGTTTGCTGGGTACATTCAATTTGTGATTTCAAGTATAATAAAAATTATTAAAATGAAAAACAAAGTATGCCAATCAGTTGTAAAACATGTTCCCTACACAAAGTACGTCTTAGTAATTTTTCGTTGGACGTATATTTACAAAGTTATGCATGTTTTTGTGATTTCTTTGTATGAAAACGAATATTCATAAGGACATTTGTCTTATATTTTTATAGAATTAACAACCGGTATGTTTAAAAAGTACTTTGTCATACTTTTTATGACTAATAAAATAGTTTTTAATATGAATTTAACAATATTTTTTATTGATTAGGAACCAAGTGTCAAAAACTGATATTTACATTGAAATGGTAGACAATACACTGATGAAGTCAGGTCATTTCGGTTAAATTAAAATGCGAAGACGGGTCAAGTGTTGCAAATAACAAAAAAATATAATCATAAAGTATGGTTTAATGTTTGTTCTTCCCGAACAAAGAATAACTAAAACTTATTAAATTCGTTTATTTTATTTTGCAAATGGCATTATGCTCAAAATGCTATACGGTGAAATGTAAGTCGTCCAGCCACCTCATTACGTCCGGGTCAGCCTCATCGACACCGCCGCCTTGGATGGCGAACAGCGGGTAGTCGTAGTTGATGTGGAACATCGTCTGAACCCGCCCGCTCACGCAACTCGGGTCCGACCCACAGTTACATTTTGTGTATTTAGCTCCGCACACCTTCCTCGTAAGACCCGGAATCTATTTATTTGAGTCCAGTGCTTTCTGGGAAGATGGAAACCTGGCACACGGATATCTGGCTCGGACTCGAGATGCTTGTTAGGTAGGTCCACAGATGTCCACTGATCCCGCCATTTCTCCATCAGTGTCGAAGGTCGTGCTGTGATGGCAATGTCGTCGCCTACATAAATGATCACCCGGAGACTTTTGGTATGTAACTGACGTAGACGTTGATAAGCGTAAGAGCCAGGACTAAGCCCTGCGTAACACTATTGTTCAGAGTTTGGCTTTTAAAAGGAGGGCGTCATAAAGACGATACGTGCGTTGCATTAAAAAAAATATTACGAGCTCGTAGGGTAGTCCCTGACTGTCCCTGTTTTCAGACATGTTCCAGAGAGTTTCAAATGCTAAGCTGAGATCCACGAATAACGCCACTGTTTTGAGTTTCTTTTGGAATCCTGCTTCGATGTTAGAAGTTAGTACAAGCTCTTGGTTAAAGCAACCCTCAATTTTGGTGGGATTTTGACCGAACCGGGGTTGCATCAGAGAATTGCAACCATCTTGCCATACCCTGCAGGCCCATTAACTCTTGTAGGACGACAGAACGCTGATGGAGAATTGGCGGGATCGGTGGCCATCTGTGGACCTGCCTAACAAGCATCTCGAGTCCGAGCCAGATATCCGTGTGCTAGGTTTCAATCTTCCCAGAAAGCACTGGACTCAAATAAATAGATTCCGGGTCTTACGGGGAAGGTGTGCGGAGCTAAATACACAAAATGAAACTGTGGGTCAGACCCGAGGTGCGTGTGCGGGCGGGTTCAGACGATGTTCCACATCAACTACGACTACCCGCTGTTCGCCATCCAAGGCGGCGGTGTAGATGAGGCCGACTCGGACGTAATGAGGTGGCTGAACGGCTTACATTTCACCGTATAGCATTTTGAGCACAATGCCATTTGCGAAATAAAATAAACGAATTTAATAAGTTTAAGTTATTCTTTGTTTGGGGTGAACAAACATAAAACCTTACTTTATGATTATATTTTTTTGTTATTTGCAAGACTTAACCCATCTTCGCATTTTAATTAGACCAAATGACCTGACTTCATCAGTGCATTGTCTACCGTTTCAATGTAAATATCAATTTTTGACACTTGGTTCCTAATCAATAAAAAATATTGTTAAATTCATATTAAAAACTATTTTATTAGTCATACAAAGTATGAGAAAGTACTTTTTAAACATACCGGTTGTTAATTCTATAAAAATATAAGACAAATGTCCTTATGAATATTCGTTTTCATACAAAGAAATCACAAAAACATGCATAACTTTGTAAATATACGTTCAACGAAAAATTACTAAGACGTACTTTGCGTAGGGAACATGGTTTGGAACTGATTGGCATACTTTGTTGTTAATTTTAAGTCACAAATTGTATATACCCAGCAAATGGGTGCATACGGGTATTTACCGGGTATATACCCAATGTACCCGGTAAATACCCAAATGGGTAGATTGGGTATATACCCACCGCCCATCTCTGTCTGGTGCTAACATTCTCTTCAGGTGACCGGCCCATCGAAGACCCACCAAAAACATTCCATATTATTATAATTTCGCAATATGGAAGCGTCGCGCGAACTATTTTAGGAAATACCCAGAAAATTAGGTAAAAATTTATAAGTTCTATTGTTGAAATAGTTATCTGCTACAAACTACAACAAAACCACAATCAATAATTATTTTAACGTACCCATTCACAATCTTATCTAACCTCAACCATGTGTGGTCTGGGTCAAACGGGACCAACTAGCCTGGCCTAAACATTGCTTTTATGGCAAGGTGATTGGGGACCACATTACACTGGCTGGTTCAGTTGCACTATAAACCGATTATGCATTTGGTTTTCTTAAGTGGCAAGGCAAATGTATGACCATCGGAGGTCTCAAAAGAGTGGTTCGGTTGCGGTGCAATGTCAACGTACCTTCTCCCTTCGTTTTAACAGTTTGAAAGGTTTTGGAAATAGATTTTCGACTATCGATTTTGGGTTCGAAGGATAGGCTCAGTCACTGACCTTTGTCATCATTACAATAATCTTCTTTTCTGACAGTACCGCCAGATAATAACCACGACTTACTGACAAACAGATGGAATGTATAAAATTATTTTCGTACTTTGTGTGTCGTACTTTGAAGCTACAGGAACCAGGTTCGATTTCCGGTGGTGGCATGTAAAGTGAGAGTTCAACATTATAAGAATTCAACATTTTGAAAATTGAATTCAACCTAATGGTCCGGAAGGGTACTTATGACTTTTTTACACTTAAACTTTCGTAAGCACTGCACATTTTGTATTTCGTAAACGGTTAAACTTATGAAGTTATGACGTTAGATTAATTTATGTTACACACGACAGCACGTCGCCCCTTACACGCTAGCACTCTACTCGGTTACGTTACGAGCGACTTTACAACAAAAGCGTACATTCTGACGTGCTGTCGTGTGTACATACATTTGTGACCAAATTAGACTTTCTTGAGAAGTTTTATCATCGCGCAAATAGAACAAAACTTTACATAAGAGGGAAAACACAAATGCTATGACGACAACCTTTATACGTAACTAATTTATGATACCAGAGTCCAAGAAAACACGACCTAATAAAAAAGACGGACTACTGGATGACGTCACAATAGTTTGTTCTAAACCCATGACGTCGGAGACTTGCACTTTAGCGCAGTTAATAAAATAAAGCATAACAAAATACAGTACTTTTTCAGACGTCATAGCATCATCGTCGTCAACATATTGTTATGATACGCGTATCAGTCATACGGTCATAACTCATACCTACTTTGCTATGCGACATCGACATGCTAGGAGGTACACACGACAGCACTTTTGACCCTTACACGCTAGTACTCTACTCGGTTACGTTACGGGCGACTTTACAACAAAAGTGTACACTCTGACGTGCTGTCGTGTGTCGTACTTAGTGGTTGCGTATTATTTTACATCACAGCACTTATCGACGTAAGGTCTCGTTGCGCCGTGAAATCAACAATCCTTGTAGAAATATCAACTTGGGAGATAAATACGAGAGGGCACCGTAGAAGCAACTCTACTAATATTTCGCCATAAAATTGGCTTTTGCAAAACGACAGCAAACAATATGAAAAGGTTTTCCAGGCTGGCTTCTTGGCGAAATGTTCGAAAAACTCCTTTTAGTCAAAGAAAGGAGCTTTGTTCTACTCGTGATTCTGAAACAACTTTGCTTAGAAAATGCGCGAAAACGTTGGTTTACATTAAGTCGTCGTAATAAATGCGATTTGTAAAAAAGGTTTAAAACAAGCTAGTGGGACATAGGACACAGCAGTAGAGGCAGTACCTACCTATTTAATCAACATAAAAACTGCCGAAATGCGCCTTATGCTTATTTTTCAATCAATCTGTGGAATCAAGTGGAATTTGTGAAATATCAAGATTAAAAATGCGGTCAACATTTTCTCTAGAACTAGCGATTGTAGAATAGCGCCTCAAAACTCAAAAATCGGTACGTCTTTGACGATAACTTTTGCATGGACTCTGGACTGTCGTTGCATTGGTATAACTCGACCGCGCGTAGGTAATTATTTCAAGGGTACGGCCAAATAATCCTACTGTCTATTCCTATACCGTGCCTGGGTAGATTACACAGTGGACGAATGGAGGTTAATTCCTCCGCAAAGTGGGCTAGACTAGTTTTGTTTGAGGTTAGCCACGGTCACCGATTTTAGGTTTAACAACCTCGCTCGTCTAGATTTTCTTTTTATCTCTGATCGCTTCGGTGGAAAAGGATAATAATTATAAGTAACTCTTTATTGCAACAGAAACCATTTTACATATTAAATCACAAGTAGTCAACGTTTAGATTTTAGTGTAGACTAATATTGAAGTAGGGTGTAACAATCGTCTCGGATAGTCTCGGAGGAAATATTTCCAGATATACATGGTGTTGTTTTGGTTAGTGACACCCGACTTTTAGCCAGTCTGACCTATAAAGGCAAAGGATCTAAGGACCTTCCTTAGACCTCATCAAAACCTACGACGAGTCGATGAGGTCGACTAGTACGCAATCAAAACAAAAAAATCGTACATCTTTTTTCAGACATGACAGCTGTCGAAGGACATCTCGAGGGAAAGGAACATTTTCCTTCGACAATTACGAGTTGGACATTCCCCAGAATTGGCATTATTGGCCAGTCTGTCTTATACAGGAAGGCAAGTACCCTAACTAACCAAAGAACTGCAGGTCCTTACAGCAAAACTAGACCTTATTACAACCTGCGACGAGTGGACGAGGTCGGCCTAAAGGACGGGCGAACGACCTGCCGCGCGGGCGCGCGTCGAATTCGGCGGTCGACGACCCCGCGGGCGTCCCGTCCTGCCTTTGACTCTTGCTTATTCATGTTGCCCTAGTACTTGGAGTGGTAGGTGGTACACCGTATCCTCACGAACAGATCCTAGAGAGGGTAGACAGAGGGAAGCGAGCCCGTCGAATTCGGCGCTCGACGACCCCGCGGGCGTCCCGTCCTACCTTTGACTCTTGCGTGTTCATGTTGTCCTAGAACTTAGAGTGGTAATCGTACGTAATTTTAATCTTATTGTGCTTGTTTTTATTTTGTGATATTCCCGAAATAAATATTTTTTCAATTTCAATTTCAATTTTACGGTCGGCAACACGCTAGGATACCCCCTTTTTTGTTCGATTGACGAGGCACATAATAAGTAAAGCCCCCCTTTGACGATGCTTCCAAATGGAAAGCGAAAATGGATGCCGTTCTCCACATTGACGAACGGATTGGACGCCGTCCGCCAGAACGCATTGCATTCGGAAGCATCGTCAGTGGCTTTAGAGCTACCATGGGGTATCCTAGTGTCGCTGACTTGAGAACTTACGCCAGTGGTTCCAATCCAACCAACCATGAGCCCCTTGTTTCTTTTGGTAGCGTCAAAGGGCGAAATGGCTAAACTGATTGCCAACCTACGATAGGTATGGTGGAATTCCTCATTTATGACTCAGAACCGTGCCTAAAGTCCTCTCAACTCCCGGGGCCTTAGCCTGTAACACAGTGGTGCCAAAATGGGCTCCCAGTTGACGGCTTCAATGAAGATTTATTAATGCTGTCCTTTTAATGTTTTTGTAGTACAGCAAAGAATATTCTGATTCTAATGGATTAGTTCTCTGGTTGTAGGAGAAAAACGAGGAAAACCCGGTTATGTGCTTCTGTCGGGATGCCATCGACACGCCATTGCGTTACAGGCCAAGGCCCCTGGTGGCAAAAGTCGATACTTCGGCAATTTTTCACTTGACCCTCATCATCGGATAACCGAAAGATTATTCTAGAAACTTGCTAAAGAGTTTATTCACTTCGCTGGCGATTAACATTGTGGCAACCTCGATTTATCTTTAGAGTTCTTTTTAGATAATAAAATGACCGCAGAACGAGCAAGTGAAGATTGTAATAAACGTAAGGGATAAGAATTGAATTGGAATCAAGTTTTCTCCTAAAACTAAAGCTAAAACTGAAAACAAAAATAAATATTTTGGCAGTTGAAAACGGGTCTGTAATTTTAGCGAATCCAGGGGCTTGAGTCTGTACTGCAATGGTGCCTTGATAGGCTGCCTGTTGTAGGCTTCAATTATATTTATTAATGCTGTCTGTCCTTTTTGTGTTCTAGTACAGCAAAGAATATTCTGATTCTAATTCTAGAGGATTAGTTCGCTGGTCACAAAATAAAAAAAGCGAGGAAAACTCGGTTATGTACTCCTACTGAGAACCTATCTAAACACCATTACGTTACAGAATTAGGCCCCAGCGCCTCAATTCTCTAAAAAACACTCAAACGTTGTAGCCCTTATTAAATTGAACAATCTTTTTTTGACATTTAAAAACGGTTATTTTTACGGTGGACATTTTAGAGACAATGGTATCAATTTAGTATTAATGGCGTCCCATGTAGAAGGACAAAACCGGGATTTTTTCGTTGTTCTCCTACAACCAGCGAAATAATCCTCTAGAGACCCGAACAGACCAGAATTAGACTCATAATATTCTTTGCTGTACTAAAAAAACATTGAAAGGACCGACAGCATTAATAAAACGTAATTGAAACCGTCAACCGAGAGCCCATTTTGGCACCATTGCGTTACAGGCTAAGGGCCCTGCTTGGTATCTTTCCTTGGATGATAAGTTGATGGAATCCATACTCTTGTTGCGCATTATATGGCCAACTCGAAGCCCAGTATTTTTTTTAATGTTTCGTGCTAGTAGAACTAGATAGCAATTAAAAAAGCTCTGAACTTGGCTCAAGCAATTATCGTCACACACATCCACGTCTCAATCATGAGCCTTGGTTCCCCAAGCGTCTTGTAGTCAAGGCGTCGTTCGTCGGTGATCGTGTGTCGTAGAACTGTGCGTCGATCCTTTCGTATTGTCACTATGAGTGTTTATTTATTTTACTATACTGCACAAATAACAATGAACTCTTACCAATAGTGCAGTAGTTTATATCACGAACTCCGCAAGGCTAACATGAAAAAGGTTTAGAACTGTCTATATCTTCCACGAACTGTCACCTTTTCTTGTACATAATATAGATAGGCTAACACCTCGGGTCTCCACTTTGCTCGTCTGCACTTTGCTCTTGTCAAAAAAAGCAAACTTTAATCTGTGTCCTAAAATATTGTAAACCACAGACTCAAAAAGGACGGATCTAGTAACCCTATTAAAAAAAGCTGTAAACCACCAAGATATAGCTGTACCGAGCCTATGTAGATCTAGGGTATCGACTTGTATCGAGGTAAATAGGTGTTAGTGCCTCGATATCCCTAACCCAAGTTCGTGCTAGGGCAGCTTAGTTGGCTCCGCACGAATTGATGTTGTTTTTCCTGTGGGCTAGGCCGACTTGAGATGATGGTATAGGTGCTGGGCAAGCCTACTCCATCTAAACATGTCCCAGTCATTGCAGCGTTCGAGTGGACGCTTCATCCATATTTTTAACCGACTTAAAAAGTAGGAGGTAGTCAACTCGACCCATAGGTTTTATTCTTCTTGTGTGCTACCTCAGAACTTTTTTCTACGTGAACCGATTTTGATGATTATTTTTTTTGTTTGAAAGTGTATACTTCCCATGAGGTCCTTTATCAAAGATTGAAGATCTGATGAAGAAATTCGGAGATGGTGAACGGAACTCTTCAACGGACGGCAGCAAATCACTCTGAATCAGTGCAGTTGCTTAATAACATTGTGCCTTTTGTGTGTTAATTTATATTATGTAAGTGGAGATGCCCCTGGACGCTGTTTAAATAATACATCAGATATAAAGGCTGTAGTATAATAAAGCCAAGCAAAAAAGAGCCTTCCTACAACGAAGCCATTACAATAAAATTATTACTTTGAAGGGCGATGATTTCTAAACGCCATGGAAGCACACCGATAAGGGAAACAATCCAGTTATTATGGACTCGCTGATAAGGCCCATAGATAACGCTGACGCGGTGTAAAAAAACTGAGTAAATCATGGTCATAGAAACGGTAATTTATAGTTTTTCATAACTTGTAGTTGGAACAATAATTTTCTGTGGCTAAATGTCGTTAACTGTGAGGAAAAACATAAAATCGGTTACAAGCACTATATGTTGCTTGCTGTAAAAGGAAAACAAAGGAAACCTGAACATCTGAGATACTAGTAGTTCGCCCCGAACTGTGAACTCCTTTCTGCTAACACTATTCGCGCAGGTTCGCGGGGGGTTGTAAGTAAAGTTAAGTATTGGACTATTCGCATACTTACCTTTACAACCCCCTATCTCGAAAACCCCTCGACCGATTTGGCTCATGTCCGGATGTACAAACGCCGGATTGTTCAAGTAGACTCGGAGAACTTCGCTCGCTTTGCTCGCTCGCTCAATTAAGTTACAATTTCACCGCCACGGAATCGGCGATCAAACGCTGCTCTCGCAAACTTGTCGGTTTGACGTTTGAAATCCGGAATCTTCTGCTAGGCTATGAACTTTACTCAAACACTGCTGTTGGTAGCATAGTAGCCTACAGAGCTTGCTACTATGAAGTTTACTATAGGCGTCGGCATCTGGCTTAGGTAAATAAATAATCGTACGAGGTAGTGGCCACCCCTGATGTCAGAGTTTTTAGGCCGCCCAAAGGACATGCATGACTTAACGATTGTTAATCAACAACAACCGGGACCAACGATTTAACGTGCCTTTCGAAGCACGGAAGCGCGCAGATATTATTGGCACTAGCGGTCACCCATCCATGCACTGGCCGCGGTCGTTGTTGCTTAACTCTGCCGATCAGAACGGCTAGTCCAACTAGGCTGTCAGCGCTTCATCTGGCTTTACTTATATTGTTATAGTCTGTTAGAAAATTATTTTGTCAAATAATAGATCTCGAGGACTGGATCTTTTGTAGGGATTCCTGAAAACCCGGGATTCCAAATTAGGATCAGACATCTAGATATTATTTTCTATAATTTCTGCTCTACTTTATCTCTTGCATTCAGAGTACCAGAGTACCTTAGTATCTGATCGTATTTAGACAATAATGATGAGCAATAAATATTTTAATTATAATATTTATTGTTCAAAACAAGGAAACGGAGCTCTCTCCGATGCAAATGTGGAAAAAAAATTACGCAATAGCAAAGTAACACGCACACATGAAACGTTAGCCTATCATGATCGGTTATGCATTATTTAACTAATTATACTTTATATTCGCGTCTAAACGGTACTTTTATGTAACCGTTTCCTAAGGCTGGTCTTGACACTCGGCAGACGAATGTCGGCTCAAAAACTAGCACCTTAAGGAATAAATTGCCTCTAGTGTTTAAAGTTTTACAGTGCATTGAACACCCTTACAGTTCCACATAGTTCACAGTGGCAGAATCTGTTATGGGAACAGTGTTGCAAACTTGGGGATTTTCCTCCTAATTTTAGGGGGACAAGTCCTCAAAGAGGGGCAGATGTGCCCAAAGGGGATTTTCAGGGGCAGGATTTTTTGGGGTATTTTTAGGGGGGTGAAATAACATATTTTATTCCCACTTGCTAATGTTTTGGCAGTGAAAAATCTGCTGCACTCCGCTTCTTATAATTCTGCTTACATCAAATAAATGATAAAAAATTCAATCAGGTGGATTTTAAAATAGGGGGAAACGGCGAGCAGATTTTTTCCGGTCACCGGGGGCAACATTTTTGTATGGGTCGGCAACACTATGGCAAGGAAGGAAGGTATATGGTGTTTTCTCCAAGTTTTTCTGCTCAGGGTCAAAGAATCGACTGGGCGGGGTGAATGACAGCCGCAGCCTAGAGGCGCGTGGCTTCGATTCGTTGACCCCAAATGGTTGACTTCCTATCATTTTCACCAGAAAGGGTTTCGCATGCGAATACTGTCACAATATTCGCATGCGAAAAAATTCATCAAGCTACAGGAACTCTCGCAGTTTCGATCCCCCAAGGTATGCTGGAAGAAATCTCTTACAGAGATAAGCTCGCCTTTGTACACGTGTTTTCTTACTGTATTGTCCTCTAATCTGCTTGTGCTGTCTGTTAAAGTTAGGGAAACTTGGTGAAAATTTTGGTTATAAAATTGGTGATAATAGAGACTGATATGTGATATGCTCGATGGGTCGATCAAAAAGGCGGTTGAAAACCATATGGACAAGACTAGACAGGGACAGGGGAGGCTGGCGTGACGACCATGAGGCCTATGCCCAATTCGGTACGCAAAGTTTTTTGTTCGAAAGTCCGTTATTGGCTTAAACTTATCTTTAGACAATGTTGAGAAACTAATTTAAATATTTTTTTTATTTAGGGACATGAGAGTTTTCCTTCGAGATGTGTCGAACGCGAGATTCTCGAGAATTAGCCCTATGACATGAGATTTTAACTTCGAGATGTGTAGAATGCGAGATTACCGAGAATTAGCCCCCATGAACTGATGATGATGATGCCAACGGACTCGAAGACGCCTACTGCGAGACCATACTATGACTATGACAAGAGTATATTTCATTCCCCTACATTTGCACATAAAATTATTAAGCAATTAAACAAATGTTACCCCTTGCTTGGAGGGTAAGAGCATGTAATAGGTAACAGCTGACTAGGTCAATGACACTAGAGAGTTACGTTATGATGGTGGAACACCCTCCTGCATATTAATTATGCTGTTAAAAGGTCAAAGTATATCACACGCCGATTTGAGATAAAGCTAAATTTTGCTTGACAAACGGAGCCTGAGCCTATAACGCAAAGGAGCCAAAATGGACTCCCACTCTCCCAGTTGACAGCTTTAATTTAAATAATGATGTATTATGCTGTCGGTCCTTTGAATGTATTTGAAGTACAGCAAAGAATATTCTGATTCTAAATCTAGATGGTTAGTTCGCTGGCTGTAGGAGAAAAACGAGGAAACCCCAGTTTTACCCTTCTACTGGGACGCCATCGACACGCCATTGCGTTAAAGACTAAGCCTCAGGATTGAAGAAGGGTTGATAGAGTTAAATTTTAAAGCCGAATGTGTTTTGTTACTCTGGTGATTCTGAAACAAACTTCTAAAATGCGCGAAAAACATTATGGTGTCGATTGCTGGAGACGAGTTATTTTTCCACGTATTTCGGAGCGTTTTGACCACAAACCACCATTTGACCACGTGGGAACTTTCAAAGACTGGCTGCTGTAATTTAAGTTTCTTTTTTACGCCACTAATGTGTTTTTATACGTGTTATTATAAGTTATATCATTGTTACTATTATAAACTATTATTTATTTATTTTAAACTAGTCTGTAATTCAATGGATCTCAGTTATCTGAATAAATAAAGATATTATTATATTATATTATTAGTCACAAGTTCTCTCAAATATTAATAAAAAAAATAGAATATCAAAAATTTCGCATAATACGTATACAGATCTATCTAGGTACCTAGATGGTTTGTAAAAAAATGACAGTTTCTTTGGTGCCGAGGTCTAACTTCAACACCAATCATGATATCCTTTTCAATTTGGCATTTGAAAGATGTTGACGTCCTCAAGCTGCATTATCACGGGCAGTCTTTTAAAGCTATCGTGATCTTTCGTATTTAAAGCATATTGAGTGAACGAAATCGCAAATTCGTTCAGTCTATATCCTTCAAGTGGTCTTGAAGTGTGAACATTTCAATAGTAAGTAAAATGAATTAAAATAAAACAAAAAATACTCACCACCAGTGCCTAGCACTTTGAGCAAGTCGAAATGTGTTATATCCACTTTTGAAGCTCCATTTAGGTTAACTGAAACAAAATAATATTACATTACATTTCACATTACAATAAGAAATAATACATTGGCGAAAGTTGAGCCACTGTGTGCCACAGCTATAACTATTCACTAAGCAGGGTGGATTTTTACATGTGGGGCGACAAGGACTACACATTAATTTAGCTGTATGGCTGTTAAACGGCCGTAACGTAAAGGAGTAGCATTTTGTGTCATTAAAAGTATTGCCGACACAAGTATTGAGGTACCATCCCTCCGGGCGTCCTTGTCCACTTTCTAACTTGACCACTTCCAAAGATACACACTTCCTAATTTGTCATCATCCTAACTTAACTACTACTACGAAAGTCGTCACTTCCTAACTTATCTACTTCCCGATTCCATGTATGCTGATCTCGGGAGACCGTGAGAGGTGGCGCGAGGGGAAAAAAGCCTATAGGTACTATACCCAACAGTGGGCAGAGGTGGGCTGATGATGATGATGACTCTGACAGTCACATTCTGTATGAAAAGGACCTAAGTTCGACGAGTCACTAAAGCTTGGAGCTGCCACATAAATCATTTCTAAGTTAAGTGTGATCTTAAATAATAATTTGTCATTGAAGAGGGCAAGAGACATCCAGACAGAAAATACATTATTTCATAAAGCCAATAATAATAAGAATATCCAATATGCACACATTACTTTAACACCTAATTAGTGACAACAAGAATATATTCAATGGTACAGGACAGACGAGGTATTCTATTCTAAACTTGACACTGTTTTAAGCTAATTACACTTGTTTAACATGTTCTCGGACATACTGCCTGAAGCCATTAATGACAAGACTGTCCGTAAATGTCTTAATGTGGGCTGAGTCAGAGCATCAACTAACGAGTTTAAAAAAAAACATAACTTACAATAAAAAACCAAATTACGTCTGATACAGTCAACTCTATCTTTGACCTTATAGCAAAAAAAATCTATTAGACCTAGGGACTACAAATAAACCAGCAAAACTTGTTTCAAAACCCAAGATAGAGGGACACAATTTTATTATTGCATATCAAAAAGCAATTTGCATTCATTATCTTGCAAGAAAACACCTCATTTCCCTCTACCAACTACATTTTCAATGTTGCCAATCGTTTTCCACAAAGTCATTGGGGCAACGACCTGTAAAGCATTATATTATTATTTGTTGTATGACTAGATAATAATAAAGGGGTATTTTGCCTGGCAGATAACAAAATGTTGTTATAATGCTCTTTTGAAGATTTATGAAGAACTGCAGTTTTATTTGCTAAAAACAAAAAATAGGTGTATTGCCAAAACGGGGCAATCTCTATTTCTACTAGCTTTTCATCCATCTGTTATCTATCACACAACTCCTCCTAAACCACCCAATGGATTTAATTGAGTAGGCGACATCTCGGACAAAATATTTTCGGACACTTTGTCCGAAATGTCGCTTCGTATTTTTAATATTTTTGAGGCAACATCTTGGTCACTCTCAAAATATTGAACCTGTATTGTACAGTCAGATACTAAAGTATTCAAATATAATACACAGAGAAAGAGCGTTACCCCAGCTGCCTATTTTAGGATAGCTAAAGTGGCTTAAATGAGCCGTTTTCCTTGACAGTTAAAGCCTGAATTTAGGCACTCAGATCGCGTTCGACTCATTTTTATTGAAAAAGTACTAGGCTTACATAAGGTGCTAGAAGGATGACACCTCAGTTCTGACATCATTTTGTTCCTAACTAACCCCGCTTAATGATGTGAGAACTGAGGTGGTGATCCTCCTAACACCTTATGTAAGCCTAGTACTTTTCATCAAAAAGGGGAGAGCAAATGTTGAAGACTGCATGAGTACACAAGATATTATTTGCATGTGGGTATGTAACATTTTTATTACTCTCCTCATAAATAAGATCTTAGGGAGTTTTTTATCCGACTGTACAAAACAGCTTTATTTGTTAGTGTCCGAGATGTCGCCTCAAAAATATTAAAATAATAAAGCGACATTTCGGACAAAGTGTACGAAAATATTTTGTCCGAGATGTCGCCTACTCATTTAATTATATGCCGTTTACACCATTCGTTTTATATTTTTTCGCAGAAGATTTATACAACAAAAGCAAAGGGCTCTCCTGCAAAGCTGGGGTGGGTTGCTATTAGGGTTGCACACTGTAAGTTATACATTGGATACGTCACAAACCTGAGCTGAAAAGTTAAGAATAAGTGCTTTATTTGGTACCAAAGTAGGTATCTGAAGCTAGTTAGCCTGCGTGTATGTGGAAAAAGTATTGACAAGTGGGAAACCAAAGTATCTGGGACACAGGAGTATTTTCGTGAACATTTTGATGACTTTTCCATTTCCTATTCTCTGCAGGAGACAGATATACAAACAAAGTAACCTTTTTGTGGGAATTCCTTATCAAAGTGTCAACAGGAATATTGGTTTGTTTCCTCACAATTTTTTTTTTATCTGGTTTTTAACAGCCTTCAAAAAAGGAGGAGGTAAGCTCTTACCGGGGGCGCCATAAAGCTGCCAATCGAACAAGAAGGAGCATCCTAGCGTGTGGCAGACTGTACTCACTTCGACCTATTTTTTTTATGTTTTGGTGAGAAGAAATCTATCAATTGGAAGAAATCCAAAGGAAAATTGAAACCTTTTCACAAGTGAAGTCAGTTTTTAATTTTTGTAATCAAACATAGTTATTAGTCAAAGATAAGTGGTCACTTCATCCATTGATGCTTATGTGTATGTACCGCTATTAAAGAAACTCAGATGCAACCTAAACAACTATCTCAAACTTCTGATGGACTGTATCAGTGATTGACCCAATTCATTTTAAAATACCTATTTAACCACAACAAGCAACAAGGTAGATGCCCCCAATCTTGGTTTTAATTTTCCATTTCTTTGGATTCCTTCTCTACAATGTCTACACTATCACAGAAGCTTTTCAACTGATTATTCCCAGTATCTATCGCTTTGTAATACCATGAGTGTATTTCTACACCCAGATGAAAACTGAAGCATACTTGTGTATGAATTGGTATGGATGTAAGATGCAAAAATTAGTTTGCTATACTACTTTGTGGTTAGAGTAGCAAGTTGAATAGTGAAATAAACGAGGTTAATATTCTATTAGACATTATCCAGGGGCACCACTCACTACTCACTCATACTAGGTGGTCACCATGCTGCTGATATAAATAAGTAATGTAACAAACCTTTTGATTTTGCAAGTTACACAATCAACCAGGCAAGAGTGTTTTACTACTTAACCAATTGGTATTACTTCGGCTCATAGACGCCCTAAGGGTACTGGATTTTTTTTTACGCCAATCAAGCGGCTAATTACCTAGCAGAGTCATAAAGATGGAAAAAACTAAACCAAATTAATTAACAATCCAAACTTCTGCGAGCCCTATGTCCCTCCTGAGGGATGACAGGATTTAAGTCAAGAGTTAAGTCAAGTCAAATTAATTATCCTACTACTGAATGCATTTTGTACACTTCTTTGTGAAACAATCTTCATGTTGAAGCTAATAGGTCAAAGACCAGCCTTACATTCAAACGTTGAGAAACAAAACATTTATTACCTTTATTTCTTTTCCTAATTTTACTAGCGTCTACGAGGTTCCAGTCGACACTGTCCCGTGCCGGGGGCGGCACCGTGCCACCGATCAGCTCCACCGAGGAGCTCCTCTTGGAGCTTGGCCCGGGCACAGCCTCAGTTTCCTCCTTACATTCCTTCACTTCACTAGAGTCAACTATTTCAACACTCGCACCACTCTCATGCGCCTTCCCGTGGCCGTTCTGAGGCTGGTCGGAGCGCAACTTCTTCGAAGGCACCTTTTTGTGCTTCTGCCCGGTGTGGCGACGCTTCAGCTTGCCAGAATGCGAGGAATTCCTAGAGCTGATCGGAGATGCGCAACCGCACTCCATACTGCCTTCCTGATCACTACCCTCGTAGTAACCTGACTCGTGCTCGGGCTTCTTGTCCGGGACGCTCATTTCTCCAGTGGCCATGGTGATCAGCCTTCCCCGTGCACCATGTAGACCTCACAAGGCTGGCGATTACGCGCCGTCAAAGTGCCACGGTGACAAAATGGGCGCGAGCGGAACGCGGCGGTCGGCGCTTTTTGGAGAAAAAAAAAGCAAGAACGCAACTCGGGGAAAACTACTTGTGAACTTTACAGGCGAAAGTAGTGGCCGACACGTAAGTAACAATCTTTTGCGACCATAATCGGTTGACGTTCACGCGAAACAAGCGATGGGCAGATGGCGCGGCGGTAGGGCTAACCGGCCGAATCAAGGAATCTCAACAAGCGTTCGGTTGCGTTTTTTCGCCAGGTCAATCCATTTTGGTTGGTTGATGCCAATTTCACTCGCGTCTACTTTCACATCAATCGAATGTCAAAATTCAATTCTTTGTATTTTTTGCTTGAAATCACAGCCACAAACACTATCCGGCGTCACTAATACGTTGGGTCAATCACTTTCGTCACAAAATCCAGTTGATAGTATAAAAATTACTATACTTCAGCATAAACTGTCGATACAGTCCATTGCGACTGTTCGATTTTTTTCTTTCGTAACCTCAACACTTTTCAGGCTTCACAATGTCATTTCTTACAAAACTAGAATACACTGTAAACTATTTATAAAATGCACGCGTGAGCGAGACGTTGACTCGGGCAGCGCGGAAAAATAACTGAAAATTAATCGCGAAAAGCAAAATAGAAACCGTACGAGTGGCTTCTCCCCCACTACCACACATTTACGAGGCCACATAGTGCACGCAAGACGCGCAGATTAATCGATAATAGTTTTCGATAGTCTGCTGTCGGTTATCGATAGTGATCGAGTAGTAAAGTTGTTAAAGAAGTTTTGATTTATTTATCTTTTTTTATTAGGTAGGGAAAAAAACGCTATCATCGTGACTTTTGATGATTCGCGATATTCACACATAATTTGGTTCAAAACGGGTCGAATCGTGGTTACTTCTGTGGGTACTTTAATTACTAATAAGTAATAACCCTGATTAGGACAGTTTCGAATCAAATAAGGACGAGGAAATGTTAGTCAAATGAGTTCCTTTTAAAACTACACTTTGTAGTATAATACCTAGCTGTGTGTGACGTCACAATTTCACAAATAGGTATTATCACAAAGTATTTTTTTTATGTTTCACTGATTCAAAATGATTAACTATTTATTTGTAAAAACTGGATGGGTTACGGTTTAGACAATTTTTTGCGATAAGTATTTGTTTTGATGAATAAAGATTTATTATTTGATAAAGCATATTTTTTTATTTATGTTTGATGTTGTCTTCATCTCTATTATTATCATGGTATGTACCTACCTAATGTTAATAAATATTTTACAATTTTCACGCCATTTTTGTATAGGTATGTTCATGAAAATGGAAAAATAAAAAAATGTTATTCATTCTTGATATTGTCCACAGACGACATAGGTTCATCAAGTCCAAGTTATTGCCAAGATTACATAAAATGTAGAATACGTTGGTAGAAACTTCAAATATAGAAGATTGTTACCCGAGGGACTAAAACACAATTTTTAAGGCGCGAGAGTTTCTTTGAATCCAGAGCGAAACGAAGGATTCTAAAGTAGAATCCTGAGCGCAGCAAGGGATTCAAAGTACTCGAGCTTTAAAAAGTGTTTTCCCGAGGTGAACACTCTACTTTTTATCACCCTCTATGAGAAAATAAGTGACTGTAACTTACGAATAATTATCGTCGGCTCGGCATCCGACACACAGTTCTCTGGAGTTAATATTATAACACTTTAATTTTCACTACTTGAGGAAGAAACACTTTTATTTTATGAAAGTTAGTAAAATCAAAATTTTGGTACACAAATAAACGATACGAACGAAGACGGAATGCATTTCTGACGTTTTTATTTTTCTACAAACTTTTTTTATTTGGCTTGCGCCGCGCGGTATATTTTTTCATACTGCCAGTTTCTTGTCCATACATTGTTCGTGATTGATCTCTTTCAATGTTGTCTGTAAACTCTTTAGTCATTTGAACTTTTACTTACAGATCCATATTCCAAATTAAAATCGCTTTTTGTCCCTCCGGGATTAAAAAGCTATTTTATTTTAAATTTTAGTCCTTGTTTGCGGTGAACGAGCTAGGTCTTTTCGAATAGATGTGCTAAAAAATATTTGTAATCCTTAATAACAGAATTTATAATATATCACAGAATAAAAGCGGTGGCCACTACCACGTAAGATTACCTACCTACCTACATAATAATAATAAAAATATGTTTGATGTGAAAAGGGACTTGATTAGAGCAGCGTTTTAGTCACAGTACACACGACAGCACGTCGACCCTTACACGCTAGCTCTCTACTCGCTTACGTTACGGGCGATTTCACAACAAAAGTGTACACTCCGACGTGCTGTCATGTGTACATGTTCCGTACACTATGATGTACAACAGTACACTATAATTAATTGAGCCACCCAAGTCAGCTAAGGGTTTCTGGTTGGCCATTTTTGTGACGTGACTTAGCGCTGTAACGAAAACAACCAATCAGAAGCCTTAGCTTACTTTGACGACGCGCTCCGTCATAGTGATCTGGGGGCACGGCAGTGCCCCCGCCAGGTCGAGCGCGAAGCAAACACTGCCGTACCATCCTTTACTGGAACCATTTCGCCGCATTTTCAGGCCCCTATTTGAGAACCTCTGGATAAGACCAGAACGCAGAAATTTTCGTCATCTAGTAAGCTATAATCACATACTTAAAATCCAAAATTTCAAGTCTGTAGGTCATTTAGTTTCGAAGTTAAGCGAAAGCAAAGTTTCGCATTTATGACACACACTCACTCACTCACTCATGATCATCATAATAGAACTAGTACTTCCCATAAACTCAGAGAGCTGAAATTTGGTACAGAGTTAGGGTTTAATGGGCACATAAAGGGAAAACTATAAAAACTAGGATAATCGAAGATCTGGAGTACCTGGTGACCCTGATTAGAAAACACAAGAGCCCTAATAGAACTAGTACTTCCCATAAACTCAGAGAGCTGAAATTTGGTACAGAGTTAGGGTTTAATGGCCACATAAAGGGAAAACTATAAAAACTAGGATAATCGAAGATCTGGAGTACCTGGTGACCCTGATTAGAAAACACAAGAGCCCTAATAGAACTAGTACTTCCCATAAACTCAGAGAGCTGAAATTTGGTACAGAGTTAGGGTTTAATGGCCACATAAAGGGAAAACTATAAAAAATAGGATAATCTAAGATCTGGAGTACCTGGTGACCCTGATTAGAAAACACAAGTGCCCTAATAGAACTAGTACTTCCCATAAACTCAGAGAGCTGAAATTTGGTACAGAGTTAGGGTTTAATGGCCACATAAAGGGAAAACTATAAAAACTAGGATAATCGAAGATCTGGAGTACCTGGTGACCCTGATTAGAAAACACAAGAGCCCAACCAAACTATTATAGATCGACATACACCGCCCTTACAAAAAATATTCAACTTGGTGGGCCGCTTCATTTGATGTCAAAAATCTAAGGTCTGAAGTATCTGATGAAGAACCCTCAGCTGGTATCAGCTTTATTAGAGATATTATGGTATTGCCCCTTCTACTATTGGTACATAAAAAAATCGACTGTCATTGCAAAAATCCAGCGTAGTGGAACACATCTTCATTTAATCTAGCCTATAGCGTCCCACTAGTGGTTCGCTCCGAACTATGAACTCGCGACCTCAGTTACAGATGTATAACTTTGCTTACGCCATTCGCGCAGGCGCGCGCCCGCTTTGCATTTAAACTATACAACCCCATATCTCGGCAACCCATCGACCGATTTGTCTCGTGTTCGAATTTAAAAATTCTTTTAATTTCGTTTACCCGCCTATCAAATTTCATAACGATCCGACCAAATTTACTCAAGTTATCGTCGAACAAACATTCATACATACAAACATACAAACGCCGGATTGTTCCAGCAGACTCGGAGGACTTCGCTCGCTTCGCTCGCTCGTTCAACAAGAAATAGTCGGACGATTAACTTTGTTCTACTCGAACATTACACTTTAAAAACTGTGTCAAATAAGAAAATCTAATAAAATTAATCAATATGCCCTCGTTTCTACAAAAAGAAGTGAAATCCCACCAAAAACATTCTGTAAAAACTAGCCAGGTCTCGATGGATCTGCTTGTTTATCTCTAAAAAAGTAATGAAATCTAGACAAAGTCGTGCCAAGTCTAAGGTTCCTTACTGCGATTTCTTTATTATTATAGTTAATGTTGTGAGACTTGGCTGTTGAAGGGTACACAAGGGTACAAAACCAGGTGCTCCATGACACCATTGCACCAATCTGTCGCCAGAACCGCTTGTGTACCCTTCAACGGCCAAGTCTCACAACATTAACTATAATAATAAAGAAATCGCAGTAAGGAACCTTAGACTTGGCACGACTTTGTCTAGATTTCATTACTTTTTTAGAGATAAACAAGCAGATCCATCGAGACCTGGCTAGTTTTTACAGAATGTTTTTGGTGGGATAGATAATTGACTGTGTCTTTAAACAAGCCAAGATTTTTTGTGGGATTAGGCAATTTCGACAAAGATACGAGTTATTTCACAAACTCACTGACCTTCTATATTTTATTACTAGTTTAGTTAACTGTTCAGTTAACTAACTATTTTATTACTAATTATTTTCCTAAAACATTCAACGTCTTCTAATATTGAGCAAACGATTCTGTAACAATCTGAAAATCTAGCGTGTACTGTATTGTAACTGCTTCACATGAACACAGATAGATAGAGAGAGGGCTATATCTTAAATGCAAAGTAAAAGGAGATACAACGAACACAAAAAGCGTATCGCAACTGAACTCACACATACAATCAATCGTTCTCGATAACTTTTCCGAGGTAAAGTAGAAAATAACAATAGATAGGGCAAGCTAAAGTACCTATAATCAAATATTTTATTTATTATTTTATTACAGTGTTCATGTTTGTTTTGCTTTATCATCTTTTTTTTGTTCGCTTCTCGATTATTAACTAACTAGCATTTTTTGCAAATATTGATTTCCGTTTTACAAACTCAGTTCAAGTTAAGGTCCAACGATAGCAGCGTGGAGGGGGCTGCAAATTATTTTTTTTCACTGTTTTTTTAAATTTTTTCTTCAGCGTCTTGTGTTTCACGGCAATAGTATTATTCTCATTATTGTAAACAACAGAACAACAATTATAATTCAGCCGATTATTTGTGTTCTGGTCATAAACTAGCTTTTTGGGCGGTGCCACTGCTTTGTCGCACCTAGGGTCCCTTTAACTAGATTTTTTTATTGTTTTGTGGTACGGAATCCTCATTACGCGTGTCCGACTCGCACTTGGCCATTTTTTTTACATCTTTACTTCATTATACAGCCGTTATAGTTATAGTTACATTACAGATAAGCTTACTTCTTGAGATATTAGGTACGGTCGGCCACAATCCAGATACCCCATGGCAGCTCTTACCGCGCGCGGCATAAGGGCGCCAATCGAACAAAAAGGGGTATCTGAGACTGTGGCCGACTATACTAGGACTAGCAAAGGCTATAAATAAAGCAATTAACAAAATTCCAGGATGTAGTTTACGCCAGCATTAGTGACGAGAGCTGGATAATCTATCTGACAAAATGTTAGATCTTTTAGATTGTTCTTTACGGTGAATTTACCTGCTAAATAACACAATAATTGAAAGTCTCAGCATAGTCTATAAACCCACTGTCACTGTACAATGTGAATCCACCACTTTGTGAATTAAAATATTAGATACTACACTTTTAACTGATTTAAAACTCTTTTATAATTTTTTTATTTGTAAATAATATTTGAATTTTTTAAGAAATTCGTGCCGTCCGTCATGGATTTCCCTTTTCCATGAGTTTCATACATCGTTAGCGCTAACGAGTATATTTCTACTACTTTACAGTTGTACAGTCAACATGCTAACGACATACAGAGTATGCTAACGAATATTGAGTGATATTTCTACTACTTTACAGTTGTACAGTCAACGTGCGTCTACGTGCTTTCGACTGTACTTTCGAAGAACAACACCATCTAGATATCTTGATCATCTCTAGCATAAAAAAGTGTTCGATGAAGTTTTTGTAGAGTATAAATAAAAACATCAGTGAAGTAAATCGATCAGTAATTTAAATTAATTGCTCCTAGTCAAGGTTGCCAATCTAAGGTTTGATAAATTAACGCTATCTGATAAAACGGTTTGAAGGTTGCCTCCGCCCGGAAGAATCTCCCGACGACCTTCCGTCGCTAAACAGGCGAGCCACACGTAATGACCAGCTTTATTGTGAAAACCACTATTTCTGTGTTGAAAACATCATGGTGGATCGTTTTTATCTTAATATTATGTAAATTGTTGATGGGAGAGCCACTTCATATTGTCAAATTGCGTATAGGTTAGACTGTAGAAGTTTTTTTCATATTTAAAATTCCAAAAAAATCTACTTGACAAAGAAATCTACGAAAATATTATGTCAATAATTGTATCTAATAAAAATATTCGACTTTAAATAGTATTTAACCAACATCATTAAACAGTTAATGTAAATAACATTATCATAAATGCAGTAGAGCAAGTGACCACTGATTGCATTTGTGATCGATCAATCAATTCATTTATACTGCGATCAATTATTGCATTAATAAAAAGCTATAAACATGATAATACATACACCACCATAATAAGAGCTGTAGATCTACCTTATATGTACTACGCAGTGTCAAGTTGTTTCAGTGTTTGTTAGCGCCTGTGTATTATGTAACACATACCATCTAGCACGAGAAAAATATAAACATGGCGCACACTGTTGGATTTGGATACAAATATTTTTTTACCGTCATTATAATCATCATTATACATGAGGAAAACATGATAAAAAATAACTGTACCGACGCATTGTACTAAAGCCTTTGCATCTATGTAATGAGATGATTTACAAAGCGTCTAGTGACACCTTCACCCACACTAGATGGATAAAGAGACCACTCAGACCACACATAATATAACCAAGACTCAGCCGCTGCAGTGGCTGGGAATGGCTGGGATCTTTCGATATAGGCTCGCATTTTACAGTCAATACACACAACAGTAACAGTATAATTTTCATTTTTCTAAACAATTAAACAACAATAAATTAAGGTAATTATGCTCAAACTTCTAGATTTTGGGCAGTACCAGTGGTTTTTCGAGCAAAAAAACCAATGAACTTACCTAATTATTGTTGTTCCGCACGTAAACGTTATAGTTTCGTTGTAAAGTCGCCCGTAACGTATCTTTCGATATAGGCTCGCATTTTACAGTCAATACGCACGACAGTAACAGTATAATTTTCATTATTCTAAACAAGAAAATAACATTAATTAAGGTAATTATGCTCAAACTTCTAGATTTTGGGCAGTACCAGTGGTTTTTCGAGCAAAAGAACCAATGAACTTACCTAATTATTGTTGTTCCGCACGTAAACGTTATAGTTTCGTTGTAAAGTCGCCCGTAACGTAACTGGATAGAGTGCACGCATGTAAGGGTCGCCGTGCTATGGACTGCGTAAAATACATATTTATTAGGCAAGTGGTTGATAAATGTAAGATACCAAAGCGTACTTAGCTTACCGTATTCGATGTCAAGTCGTACAGTGTCGACCTTGACGATAACCGGCGTCTCTTCGTAATTTTTCTCATTAGAGTCCTCTTCGACCTCTGTCTTGAAATTAGTCTTGTTAAAGAAATCAAAGTCGATCGCGGCCCGTTTCATCGTAGGCGTAGCGCTAGTCGCATAGTCCACTTCAAATTGTAGCATCTTCGCGGGCGACATAACTTCCAATACCGGAGATGGCTTCACAAATACATCTTGCTCATTAATTTTAGCTAGCTTCAATGAAATCGGTGGTCGGGCCTTTTTTCCTTGGGCGACATCGTGACGAAGCGGCGTGTCCAGTATTTTTGGTGAACTTGTGTCCATAAGTAGGATGGGAGTTTCAGGCGTTTGTGGCGTTTCTAAATTCGGGGTCGTACCTGCATCGTTAGGTCTTACTGTGTCAATTGATATGTTTCTGTCTCCAACAGTCACATTCTCGCCTATCATGGATAAGTCGTCTAAGCTCATACGGAATGTATCATCGGGCAAAACCAAGTTCTCAGTTGAGAATGATCGGTTTGAGTTAGAGTTCGAAGACATTACAGTCTCTGACACCGATACGGTATCCCCAGATTCAGCGGCGTCGACCAATGCTGCGTCCATTTTTATTTGTTTTGCTTCAATATTATAAGAGCATCCAAGTCGTCATACATAAAGTCGTAAGAACAAAGTCCTTGAGAAGTTATCTAGGTAATCGATATGAATGTCACATCACTAAACTACAAGCGCAGCGCCGATACGCACCCACACAGATGCACGGCCGAAGTGACGTTTGTTTGTTTGTGTGCATCCGTGAGCTGTCAAACGAGTTTCGCTTGGCAGCTTTGTTATTCGATTATCTTCACAGAAAAAGTCTAAATAGAATCAGATTACAGATTTTAACGTCCGAAATGCCTTACAGGGTCCAGCACTGCGTCTAGATACACAGTAAATACCATAAAAACAGCGTTATCCCGCCCTATGTTCGGCTATAAATAACTCCGTATCGTCACGCAGAAATGCACTGATTTCCCCGCTCTTTTTTGTTCATTCACTTCACAATAACACTTGGAGTCAACGAATACACTTATAAGAGTCACCCACGTAGATGATTTCAAAAGAAACGTATAGTTTTTGTACGTATTTTTAGTTATTTCGCGGTTGTTTTATACAGAGCGTCACTAGCGCGCCTCGCCTCCGTTGGCCGCTGTCAAAACAAATTTAACAAAACTCGATGTTCACTGCGCTGTCCGCAGTAACTTGTCGGTAACAAGTGCTCCTTAAACATTTCCTTGTATTTAATTTAGGGTTTCCCTAAATTAATCGTAGGTATTCTTGCTCTTGTAGATTTGATTTTATTAAAAGTACAGTATAAAAGTTGGTTTAGAAACGGAACTACCGTCAAGGTCAAATCAATGCAATAATACCTAATGCACGCTGTGCATTGCTCGCTCAGCGTTTTGAAATCTTCTTGAAAGAATGTCTCAATGCATCGCATCATCCCATCCACAGCCTTCTTTCATCATCTCATCATGGAACGGAAGTAAGTGTAGACCTCTTAAATAAACTATATTTTTTATTTACAGCTGGAATAGTTATATTTTTGATAAAGTTCAGTTATTTTTTGTTTTAGTCCCAATTTTATTGCCCCTATCTTGGTTTACTGGTTCCTGAGCCTCTCTCCTATAGTTATTCCACTTGGTCTTGGTCTCAGACCTACAGGAAAGACAAGTTATTATCCAGGGCCCTTAGCCTGTAACGCAATGGCGGGTCAATGGCGTCCCGGCAGAAGGACAATACCGGGCTCTCCTCGTTTTTCTCCTACAACCAGAGAACTAATCCTCTAGAATTAGAATCAAAATATTCTTTGCTGTACTACAAAAACATTAAAAGGACAGACAGCGTTAGCAAATCGTAATTGAAGTCGTCACCTGACAGCCCATTTTGGCACCATTGTGTTACAGGCTAAGGGCCCTGGTCTCTTTACCCATCTAGTATGAGTGAAGGTGCCACTGGACGCTGTCGTATAAATCATCTCATGCGTAGATGCAAAGGCCTTAGTTTTTTTTTGTCTTAGACACGACTGTCGACACTGACACGTCCTCTCGGTCTAACTCTGGAATTAGAAAGAGAACGCGCGTTTGCCGCCATTTTCAGATCGCTTTTTATCCACAACCCCGGCTGCACAACACCGCGACAAAAAACCGCGCGCTGGAAAGAGATACAAGTCGTAGGTGAATATGAAGGTAGTTCGTTAGCGCTGTGCCACAGAACACAACTATTAGCCGATCTGAATCGCACTTAACCGTGTAGGACCTAGGGTCACTATTTATTTGATATCTCTAGCTAGTCTTGCTTTATGTGAAATAAAGCATGGCGCTAAAACGCCGCTAAACTATGTCCCAGGCACTGCAGCGGCGGCGTCCGTGAGCGTCCTTCACAGTAGTAGCTTCTTCCATCCATATTGCTTGTGTGAGTGGAGATGCTACTGGAAGCTGTACGAATTATCTGTCTTGTCATCAATCTACCCAAGTAACATTTTAGGTTGTAGAAAGGTTTTGAACAGGTTCTAGAACCTTTGTATGGAAATCTGCTCGTAAGTCTTATAACTCTCAATAAAGTTATATTAACCTTGTAATTACCTTCTGAGTGCCAAAAGGGCCCCGGTTTTAGAACCTTTCTGAGAGCTACAGCACAACCTATAGCTCAAATCCAGAACCTTTCCAATACTTGCATAGAACCTAAATATAACCTTCACAACCTAAACTTACAAGTTTTAAATAGCTTCTGTTTAAGATTTTTTACACAGATTCAAATACTTATTTACAATGGCGTCATTCCTTTTTCGTTCGGCCATCTTTCAAAATGGCTAGATAAGCAAAGTGTTTATAAAAATAATAAGTAGCTTGGTAAAGTCAGGAAATAATCAAAATATAGTGCGATTGGCACTTCATCGTGAAACTTTACGATAATAGTGCTGTATACAAGACGGGCCTTTCATAAGTTAAACATTTCGGATATTTTTTAATAAAATAAAATAAAATAAATTGGTGATCGGTGGTAAGTCACATCAGAAATCAAACTACTATTCATATGAGAAATATATATTATAAATCGTGTAGCACATGGTATTTGATTACGCTTTATTTAATTAAAATATTGATTTTGTTTCGTTTTTTTTTCATTTTTTAATATTAAATATGGCTGACGTTAGGAAATTACTTGAAAGTATTATGTTTTTCCTTTTCAGAACTGTAACAGCTAAGAGCTCTTAAGGTTTTCCAAAATAAGAGCTGAAGGTAATCTCGCGGAGCTACCTCAAACGACAAGGCTGTTTTCAACGCTTCAAGGTTATTACCAGGAGTTGTCCAAGACTTACCAGTTGCGAAAACCACCACTGAGCTAAATTTGTTGCTTTTAAGTTTTGGTTGTAGGGGGACATGCGTTTGACCTTCGTTCAACAAACAGCTACAGGCTGCTCTAAGGGTGGTCATGAACTGAGATCAAAATTGAACTCTGTTTAAACTTAGTATAAAGTGAGATCAATTTTGAACTAACTTTAAACTGAGTTCAAAATTGATCTCTGTTTATATTTAGTTTAGTGAGATAAATTATGAAGTTACTTTAACCAACTGGTATTACTGAGTTCAAAATTGATATTATTATTATTCGAATCGAATCGAATCGAATCGAATCGAATCGAATCGAATCGAAACGAAACGAAACAAAACGAGTCGAATCGAATCGAATCGAATCGATACGAAACGAAACGAATCGAATCGAATCGAATCGGCTATTGCTAGATTCATGGTACACACGACAACACGTCAGTTGTTGCAAAATCGTCCGTAACGTAACCGAGTAAAGTGCTAGCGTGTAAGGGTCGACGTGCTGTCGTGTGTACTGATTCAAGTATCAAAACTTTAACTGCCTATATCTCCTAAACGGCTAATGCTAGACCCATGTTTATGGTACTCAAAAAAAGGGTTCAACGAGCTCTACCTGATGAACGCAACAAAAATAATAAAAAGATGTATCAAAACTTTAACTGCCCATATCTCCTAAACGGCTAACGCTAGACCCATGTTCATAGTACTCTAAAAAAGGGGCTCGACGAGCTCTACCTGATGAAAGAAACAAAAATAACTAGTAGTTCGCCCCGAACTGTGAACTCGCGACCCCATATAAACTTAACAACCCTCGGCATCCCCTCGACCGATTTGGCTCATGTTCAAACTTAAAAAATCTTTTAATTTCATTTACCCGCCTACCAAATTTCATGATGATCCGACCGAATTTACTCAAGTTATCGTCGAACGAACATACATACAAACATGCAAACGCCGGATTGTTCCAGTAGACTCGGAGAACTTCGCTCGCTTCGCTCGCTCGTTCAATAAAAAAGAAGTATCAAAACTTTAACTGCCCATATTTGAACGAGCGAGCGAAGTTCTCCGAGTCTACTGGAACAATCCGGCGTTTGTATGTATGTATGTATGAATGTTCGTTCGACGATAACTTGAGTAAATGTAGTCGGATCGTCATGAAATTTGGTAGGCGGGTAAATGAGGCAAATCGGTCGAGGGGTTACTGAGATAGAGGGTCGCGAGTTCAAAGTTCGGGGCGAACCACTAGTATCTCCTAAACGGCCAATGCTAGACCCAAATTAGTAATTTAATTTAAATTGATTCGATTCGAGTCGCATAGAATCGAATTAAATCAATATCAAATCAAATCAAATCCAATTCAATCGATGTATGTACGTATGAATGTTCGTTCGTTGAGTAAATTTAGTCGGATCGTCAGGTGGGCAGGTAAATAAGGTAAAGAGAATTTTTAAGTTCAAACATGAGCCAAATCGGTCGAGGGGCTGCTGAGATATGGGGTCGCGAGTTCAAAGTTCGGGGCGAACCACTAGTTAATAACATTTTATTATTTTTGTTGCTTTCATCAGGTAGAGCTCGTCGAACCCTTTTTTTGAGTACCATAAAAATGGGTCTAGCATTAGCCGTTTAGGAGATATGGGTAGTTAAAGTTTTGATACTTCTTTTTTATTTTTATTATTTTTCTTTTATCAGGTAGAGCTCGTCATGCCCTTTTTTCAGAGTACCATAAACATGGGTCTAGCATTAGCCGTTTAGGAGTTATAGGCAGTTAAAGTTTTGATACTTGTTTTTTATAAATTTTTAATAACTTTTTATTATTTTTGTTGTTTTCATCAGATAAAGCTCGTCAAGTCCTTTTTTTAGAGTACCATAAACATGGGTCTAGCATTAGCCGTTTCGGAGATATGAGCAGTTAAAATTTTGATACTTGAATCTAGCAATATCTGATTCGATTCGATTCTATCCGTTTCGATTCGATTCGATTCGATTCGATTACATTCGATTCGATTCGGTTCGATTACATTCGATTCGATTCGATTCGATTAGATTCCGTTGGATTCGATTCGATTCGAATAATAATAATATCAATTTAGAACTCAGTTTAAAGTAAGTTCAAAATTGATCTCACTAAACTAAGTTTAAATATAGATCAATTCTAGGGTCAGCGGACATAACCACATAAGTCCTATAGAAATTGTATAGGACTTATGTGGTTAAGTCTGCCGACCCTAGAATTTTGAACTCCGTTTAAAGTAAGTTCAAAATTGAGCTCACTTTAAACTAAGTTTAAACTGAGTTCAATTTGGATCTCAGTTTAAGTATCGTTCATGAATACCACCCTAAGGCCCGGTTTCTGAATTGAGAATTTCACTAACCAAATGCTTAAGTATCGTTCTGTCACATTCTCTTGTGTGACATCTGCAGTGACAGAACGATACCTAAGCATTTGGTTAGTGAAATTCTCAATAGATGTTTTGGTGAAGGTTTTTTTGGAAAGTATTAAAACATTTTTCACACTAAAAAAATACAAATACCAATTTTTACAGAATGTATGTGTAATAATGGAGGATACGACAACAAAATAACTAGTGGTTCGCCCCGAACTGTGAACTCGCGACCCCATATAAACTTAACAACCCCATATCTCGGCAACCCCTCGACCGATTTGGCTCATGTTCGAACTTAAAAACTAATGGTTCGCCCCGAACTATGAACTCGCGACCCCATATCTCAGTAACCCCTCGACCGATTTGGCTCATGTTCGAACTTAAAAATTCTCTTGGCCTCATTTACCTGCCTACCAAATTTCATGACGATCCGACTAAATTTACTCAAGTTATCGTCGAACGAACATTCATACATACATATATACATACATACATACATACATACATACATACATACATACATACAAACGCCGGATTGTTCCAGTAGACTCGGAGAACTTCGCTCGCTTCGCTCGCTCGTTCAATAATAATGAAAAATAAGGGAGGACCATATACCACAAACATGTTTTTATACTTTTAGAATACCACCCTTAGGCCCGGTTTCTGAATTGAGAATTTCACTAACCAAATGCTTAAGTATCGTTCTGTCACATTCTCTTGTGTGACATCTGCAGTGACAGAACGATACCTAAGCATTTGGTTAGTGAAATTCTCAATTCAGAAACCGGGCCTAAGGGTGGTATTCTAAAAGTATAAAAACATGTTTGTGGTATATGGTCCTCCCTTATTTTTCATTATTATTATTTTGTTGTCGTATCCTCCATTATTACACATACATTCTGTAAAAATTGGTATTTGTATTTTTTTAGTGTGAAAAATGTTTTAATACTTTCCAAAAAAACCTTCACCAAAACATCTATTTCATTTAAAAAAATACATATTAATTTAATGTGTACTTATTATCTTGAATACCCAGCTTTCCATTAGTGTCACTAAATGAAAAAAAATGGCTTCATCGATTTAAAGGAACAGCTGAAAATTACAAAAAAATAAATAGCGAAATCGAACTGATACGAAGTTTACATAGAACAGAAGTTTACAACTAGTAAATAATAAAAATAATAAAACTTACCGTTGTATTAATCATTCATAACATTTTTACGCACTTTACGCTTAAAATTTCCACTCCTTTTTTTGTATCACCCTGTGTCGGTTCATTTTTCAAGACGCGTAATGCTTACAATGTATACCTATTCTTTGAAGTCGCGGAGACAACTGTCGGGTTTTGAGGATGCCTCTCAAGCTTTAAAATATTCCTGTAGGAATTGAATCATGCCTTCAGCGCAAAACAACAGCTTATTGGTTTTGTTTTTCACCACACAGTCCTAATTTACTTGCCTAGACAACTCTGATCTAACCTCAAAGTTGTAGGTAGGTTTTAGAAACTACTTATAAGCAATTTCAACTTTTCAAAACCTTATGGTAATATCAAGGTTAAAAATTTAACCTTTAGATCACACATAAGTTAAATGACAACCTTTCCAGAACCTTATCAGTAGCTTACGACAACTATAAGATCCTGAGGCTGTAAGCTCTTGAAACACAAGTCATAATAACGTTAACGTTAACTCTTGTCAGCAACTTCAAGGTTTTAACAATAAACTATTAGTTTTAGGACTTAGTAATCATTCTCAAATACTAAATTTAACCAACTAGCAAATCATTAACCTTTGTACAACCCTTCTAAAACCTAAAGGCAATTTTTACAACCTAGGCCCAAATGAAATGTTACTTGGGTAGCTTCTAGCCGATTAAAATCCTCGTCGTACCGTACATAGTCCCAGAGTAGGTTATACATAATTGTGTAATAGAAAAAAAAGACACAAATAGAGTTAGTAACGAATACACAAGCATTTTATTTACAAACATCTACAATAAAGACTTTCACTTATTAAACTTCTTCTTTTTCCCGCCGGCGCCTCCACCGCCATCTTTCCTCCTCTTGCCATTTTTGGGCGCCATCTTGTTGAATCCGCCATTTTGTTTTTGACTATTCTTGTTAAACTTTTTTGGCCCGCCTTTTTTCGCGCCGTGAATTTTTCTATTGAAGCCCTTTATCCATTTGTCGCGTTTGTCTTCCCAAGCTAGCTGTTTCATGCTAGAGTTGTCTGTATTTGAGACTGCCTGGCTGGATCCCTGTTGCTTGTTCGTGGCTGTATCTTCTAGAAGGGTCGAGAATTCTTCCGCTGAGGCGAATAGAGAGCCGAGGTCGTCTTTGCCTGTAGGATTTGAAAGGTTAGGATTAATTTTAAAAGCCATTGTCAGCCAGTAATTGAAATAAAAATTATATAATAAAATCTTTTTAATTTATATCAAACTCAAATCAATTTCAATTATCTGTTTTTAAAGCAACAAAGTTAATAATTAATTCAAATAATATAATTTAATGCATGCAAATATTTATTATGTTATTTTAAATTATTGGCAAATAAAGGCTATTTTCATTTTCATTGTCAGCCATTTTGGAAGCATCTGAATATCCTAAAGTTAATGACATGGCCTATGCAAATATTCTAAACAGAAAAGATAAGACCTAGCGACACGACACCGCGACAAACTAAAACTAAATGTTTGTATCCCGCTATCAAATATGCCACCTTGCTTTATTTCACCACGTAAAGCAAGATGGCAGTTCTCTAATGAGCCGTTTTCAAAGAACAAATTCAAATCAGTTCATAGATGGCGTTTACAGGCGTGGCCATAGAAGAACTATAAAACGGCTGTCAAATTTCGCTTGGCGTGCCTCGACTATCAGACTTCTCTTGAAATTGTTAGGGCGGCTCTTTACCTTTGAGTTTCAGTTTCATCTTTCCCTTGCCCTTGCCATATTTCGCTTTACCCGGCACGTCGATCTGATCATCGTCGTCGCTGCCTTCCAGATTTAACTCTGCGAAAAAGACATTTCGAATTTAGTACGCAGTTTCTACAAGATTTTAGTTCAACAAATCTTTTAGTGATTAAGGCGCCGTGCATAGTGATTAAGCCCGCGCGCAAAGAAAAGTGCACAAAATCGATTCACACTCACGCCCATGCCGTTTCACGGGGCTTCAATCTCATGGAAAAATCTCATGTCATTGCGTTCTCGACTGCTCCCGACCACTCGAGTCATGTTGAGTGAGAAAGGCAAACATCTCGCGGAAATCTCGTGGCTTATGTCGAGGATAACTTCGTGAGAATAGTTGATGTGACATTCCCGAGAATTAGCCCCCTGAGTTTGTTGAAGGTTTTACTTTGTATGTATCCAATTCTAAGATGAAATAAAAAAAGTTGTTCTTTACCGTCTTCATCACCCGAGAGGGCCGGTTCATCATCGTCACCAGAAATGTTTAGTTCACCATCGCTGCCATCATCGTCTGAAACAAAATTAATTGAAATACAATGAGAAAACTACGAAATTATGAACAGTATGAACACAGGGGAAAGGAATTTAACTTTAGAGGTTTTAAAGTGGTCGATAGCTCATACTAGGTCTACAAATGGTTTTTGAGCCTGTTTTTTCATTGCGGTGGACTTGCTAAGTTTTTTGAACTTTTACTTTGGTTTCTAAGCAGTTTCTTGAGATTTTGACAATGCAATTTCGTGGACAATCACCTAGTCTCTTCCCTAAAAAAAATTATACAGTATGACAATGATGACAGATAATGTTTCCTAAAATTAGCAAAAAAAAAAAAAGATTATCAAGTAAGGAGCTCACCATCGCCGATCTCGTCACCGGCTCCACCAGTGTCGTCACGGTCGTCGTCGTCACTGCCCAGCTGATCGTCCAGCTCGTCTTTGCCCTTCTTGCCGCGCTGCTGCTTTGACCTCTCCATCTCGGTGAGGAAGTCGAGCTCTTCGTCCGAGTCGTCTGGAAATTATTGGAATTTGGGTATAAGGTCGGGTCAAAACTATGTTAGCTTTAAGTATCTACTTTTAAATTGGACATATACACCTGAAAAAGTAGCACCTAGCGACTTAATTATTAGCAATTTTTTTCTTTTTCTTTCTTCTGTATTCCGTGACTTGGCAATCTGTTTGACTGTTTTTAATTAATTTGACAGGAACCGACTTTTTGGCGAGATTATGATGGGCAAGATTCAGGCGAAGAGACATATTGGTAGAAGGAAGTGTACGAATTTGCTATCCATAAAAAACGAGCTCGATCGGTCGATGCAGTTCGCTGAATCGATGATATTATTGTTGGAGGACAATGGACGAGATTGGCATTCGAGGGGGTTGTCGTAAAAAAGAAGAGGCCCATGCCCAGCAGTGGACTTTACTTATGGGCTGGATAGAGATAGTGAATTGATTTATTAAAAATATATATATTTATATACATACAAAGTTTATAAAATTACGATCAATAATTATATGCTCAGCATGGTGCAGTTTGTGCGAGATCAACATAGCGCTGATTTTCAGCACACCCTTGATATATGAAGTGCTTAAATAGTAGAGTTGGGTGTGCTTCGTTTTAGTTAACATTATTTTCAATTTAAATTTTATTTATTTCCGATTTGCATCCATCTTTTGTTAGTTTTGTTTGTTTGTAAAAAGTTACGTTAGATTTTGTATTTTTTTGTATTAAGGTATTTTTTTCTACTATTGTCATTTAATTGTATTCTGTGTATTGGCAATTTAATAAATCTAAATCTAATCTAATCAAAACAAAAAAATAGTTATTGTGTACTAGCTGACCCGGTGAACTTCGTATCACCTGAAATAGTTTGACTCTCCGCGTCAAAAATGGCGATTCCTATACAAAATTACCAATTTTTATTTCTTACGTTTTTCAGCGAATCCTTTAACTTTTCCCATATTTCTTTGCTTTTAAACCTACCCTGAACTATGGTGAACTAAACAAAACAGTAAATATGCAAATCGGTGAAGCCGTTTCTTAGTTTTAGCGAGACTAATGCACGGCGATCCATTTTTATATAGATAGATTAAAGATTAATTATATTGGATAGATATAAAGTTTGGAGTAGTTACCTTTAGGCGCAGAGCCGGTGACCGTGTCCAGGTACTTCTCAAAGTCCTCGCTGTTGACGGAGTCGTTGTCACTGTCGCTGTCGTCTTCGGTGTCTTCGGTGCCTGTCTTCTCGCGACGCTTTTGGAGGAAGCTGGAAATTTACAGTCATTAATGTTTCATGACTTATGATAGTTAGCATCATCTCACGAAGCAAATGGATCTGGGCAGGCCACATAGCCAAAATGGATAAGAACCGCTGGACCAGGCGTGCCCTAGAAGCAATGGACAGGGGAGGTTCGCGTGACAGGTAAGAGGCCTCTGTAAAATCAGTGGCCGTTTATTCATGGGCTGTATATACTGGTGTTAAAAGACCGCCAACAAAGCGGGAAATCCTCATCATAACGCACGTTTTTGCTCAAGGAACTATGCCTGGGAAATCAACGGTTTCCGAGATATTGAGGTTCAAAGTCGCTTTTTTTTTTGCAGAAATGTGTTCAGTATCAATGTTTTTTAAATTTTGAATCTAAACTGAGCTTATTATGTGCCATAATAATTCAGCCGATAATGTTTGCCGACAAAAAAACAAAATCAGCTTAATTTTTATTGTCACGTATGCTACAGCATCCGAGTGTCCGCGAAAGTGTTAAGTTAAGGTCTACTTACTCGTAAAGGAATCTCTCGTCGACCGGTATTTTCTGGGCATCCTCGTTGAGGTAAGTGGACGAATTCACCGGTATACTCCTCAGACCTGAAAAACAGTCGAATACTTCACTGCAAAAAACAAAGTCGTGTTAGTTACACCATTTATAACTCGAGAACTGGTGGACCGATTTTTATGATTTTTGATTTGTTGGATTTCTCTCCGCCCCGAATAGCAGAATAGCCAATAAACCAACGAAAAAACTCACCAGAAAAAAACAACCCTGCGCGGACGAAGTCGCGGGCAAAAGCTAGTAAATTAATATACGAACAGTTGGAGCTATGGAGCTTGAGCAGCGAACGAAATTTAAAAGTGACTTCATCTGACACCGAGCTGCAATTAAAAGCGATTGCGATCGTGATCGGGATTACATGTGAATCGTTCACTCAAACCTGTTTCAAATGTCAAATTAAAAGAGATTAATGATGTTGAAGTTAGGTAACGGTCTTATTTTACTTTATCTGGTTTTTTTATTAAATATTTCATTAAAATGTATTCTCGACTAGCTTTTTCCGGTCATTTGACCGCGCAGTCTTAGATAAAAAGTTGCCTTTATTTTCCCCGTTATCGACGTCATCGCGTAAAAAGACGCGGGAAAAAGCTACATTGTGCTATTCTGGTGTGTATTCTATCTCCATCCCAAACTACAAAATCGTCCAACTGTAAAGCGTGAAAAAGTATCAAACACTAACTCCTAAGTTTCGCTTTTACAATATAAGTTTGATTCAGTACATTTGCGAATTTGTAATAGCAATACCACTCGCCAACGTTGAAGGAAAACATCATGAGGAAACCCGCGGCTTAGTTGGCTCCACACGTATCGACGAGTCTTTCCTGTGGGCAAGGCCGACTAAGCAGTCTGAACGGTATAGGTGCTGGGCAAGCCTACTCCATCTAAAACAATGTCCCAGGCACTGCAGCGCCGAGTGGTTTTTTCACCCATCTAGTGTGAGTGGAGGTGCCACTGGACGCCTTATAAATCATCTCATTACGTAGATGCAAAGGCCTTAATAGGTACCATAAACAAAAAAGGTATAAAAATAAAAATAAAAAATATTTTTTTTGACATCCTTTTGACCAGTAGGTTTCACCTTGTAAAAGCAGCTAGCAACACTGTTTTTTTTTTAACGAGAATTTCACCCCGTTCATGTTCAAGTTAGAATCGGAAAGAAAATTTAATTTCACCCCGTGTCTTTTCAATTTAGAACCGGCGAAAGTGAAGACTTACCTTTAGCGCTGTAGTTCTTTCTGAGAGCAAACTTGGGATGCGATCCGCGCACCTTCTTGACTCCGCCATCGTCCGGCTGCTCGGTTTCGCTCCGTTTCTTGGGATTCTTGAACACGAAACGGTCCAGGAACCGGATTCCGGAGAAATCCTTCAGGGGATCGCCCGTGTACTGGATCAGTTGGTCTGCAAGTTAAAAATAAAAATCATAGGTTGTCTGGAAGAAATCGCTTTTAGCGATAAGACCGCCGTTGTGTACTTCTAGGTTAGGAAAACTCTTGAAAATAATTATTTCTTGGTGTACAATGAAGTGTTTGTATCTATCTTTCGAATTAAACTACACATTTATCAGATTCACCACTAGATTTAATTGTTTTTATTTTTTACATTATAAAAGGTTTAAAGTTTGGTTTAATTGTGTATAGCGATTGATGGATTCATTCACTGATTGATTGAACGAACGATTCGTTCTTCCCTCCTACTTGTTATTTATTCGTCCAGTTCGATCAGTGAATGATTGATTGAATGACTGACTCATTGATTAATTGATTTATTGACAGAGTGATTGGTATATTTTGTTTAGCCCTTAATTTGCTGAAAAATGTACTCACTGTTAGCTAACTTCTCGGCGAACAGCCTGACGGTAGGGTGAAAGTGTTGTGCTAGGGGGGCCAACTCCACGTAGGCCGTGTGTTCGACTCCCGCGTACGCCGGGTTTCTCGCGTGAGGAGTGTATTCGGCGACTTTCTGTTAAAAAAACCGATAATAATCATCGTGACTTTCTTGTGAACATTGAAGAGTTCTAAAAGATGCCCAGACCTGCCAGACCCAGCCTGTTAACATCCACTGCTGAGTAAAGGCCTCTTCATGCTTACGCCACCTCTCACGATCCTGTGCCAAGCGCAACCACTGTTTTCCGGCTACTTTGGCTATGTCGTCGGACCATCTGGCTGGTGGTCTGCCAACTGATCTCTTCCCCTCTCGGGGTCACCATTCCGCAATGGACTTTGCCCAGACATTACTATCCTCCAATTGTGCCCATATTTTAATAAAATAAATCAGTTTTCGTTGCACTTACACACACGAAAGCACGTACACTTTTGTTGTAAAGCCTCCCGTAACGTAACCGAGTAGAATGCTAGCGTGTAAGGGGCGACGTGCTGTCGTGTGTACTTGAAAACAGTCTATCTATTGGTCGATGGCAATGACAGTGTAATAAAAAAACCGCTTTTTCCGCACAACTTTCATTATAATATGGAACAACCACATTACAATATTCATTACAAACTTAAGGCCCTATCACCTCAAATACTTTCTTCTGATAAAACTCTCTTACCCTGTCCATATTGAGTCTTCTTCAGCTGTATACTGGTGGCGAGCTCCCTCTCCTCCCCCTTATCCTCCGATCCTCCCACTCCAAGCTCCCACTCCCCCTTCACTTTGGCGTGGAACCAGCCGGGAGTGATTATAGCTTTAATAACTTGTAATTAATGATAAGTTCTTACCTTTTGGCAATGTTGAAGAGCTTCTCCATCAATGGCAGTAAGCACTTTTGACAGTAAAAAGTCTAATGTTCTACCTATTTATACATAGAAGATGTTATAAGTATGAAACAAGTGTGAAACATTTTGATTTATAAATACTTACCCTGTCCATATTGATAGTCTTTTTCAGTTGTATACTGGTGGCGAGCTCCCTCTCCTCCCCCTTATCCTCCGACCCTCCCACTCCAAGCTCCCCCTCCCCCTTCACTTTGGCGTGGAACCAGCCGGGTGTGATTGCGCTGGGCGCCTTGCGTTTCTTCGGCTTTACTTGTCCTTGCTCGTCCAGTTTTAGATCTACGTAGGTCTCTTCGTCATCTTCTGTGAATGGAAATATTTTGTTTTGACTTAAAAAATGAGGGGTTTTTTTTTTTAAATTTGTGGGTTACCTCAGGACTTTTTTCTAGGTGAACCGATTTTGACGATTATTTTTTTACCACTTTTGAATTTTCTAAAGCACTAACCGCAAAAAGAACTAAAATTCGTATCGACAGTTACTTGGCTCAGTAGCTCAATTGGTAGAGGTTGCGGGTTCAAGTCCTGAGCCGAGCGATTTTTTTTACCTATAAAAAATGGAGATCTCTTCTTCGAGCCCTATGTCCCTGATAAGGGATAAAAGGATGTCATCATCATCATCATAAAAATCATTATGATACTTTTTTTTTGTTTGATAGGGTATAAATGGTGAAGATCTGATGAACAACCGGAGCACCCTTGTTCGATTCTCACCCCTCAGCGTATCTTAATAAGACCTGCCATCGCATCGTGTTACCTATCAAAAGATCCTTCTTGTCGCCGCGCAGTAGATCCACCTTCTTGTGTTCCTTGACTTCCTCTTCCTTGACCATTTCCGGTTCCTCCAGAGACTCTGTGGTGTCGTCCAGATGTGCGACCGGCTGCTCTGTGGCCGGTTCTTCTGTAGGCTGCTCGGCTTTCACTTCCTACGATGTAAAATGTTAACAGCCAACGTATTACGATACTTACTAAAAGTGAAAAAACGCATGCAGTCAAACGGCCATAATATTTTAATTTACAAAAATTTTGTCAATAAGCATTCACAAAGTCGTAAGTATATTTAGTTGCGGCTTAGTTGGCTCCACACGTGCCAACTAAGCCGCAACGTTGTCGCTTCTTTCCTTGCCGTTGTCTTTCCTGTGGGCTAGGCCGACTAAGCTGTCAGGATGGTATAGGTGCCGGGCAAGCCTACTCCATCTAAAACAATGTCCCAGACACTGCAGCGCCGAGTGGTCTCTTCACCCATCTAGTGTGCGTGAAGGTGCCACTGGACGCTGCATAAATCATCTCATTACGTAGATGCAAAAAGGTCTTAGTTAAGTATATTTTAAAATGTATAAATGATGGTAACATTTGTGATGTGCATAGCGTGTCCTTGTTCATCATCCAATCCCATGATGAATCTCATGCGGTTTTATAACAAGCGGGGGCCTTAGCCTGTAACGCAATTGCGTATCGATGGCGTCCCAGTAGAAGGATAAAACCGGAATTTCCTCGTTTTTCGCCTAAAACCAGCAAACTAATCCTCTAGAATTAGAATCAGAGTATTCTTTGCTGTACCACAAAAACATTAAAAGGACCGACAGAATAAATGAATCGTAATTGAAGCCGTAAACAGGGAGCCCATTTTGGCACCATTGCGTTACAGGCTAAGACCCCAGGTACCAACTGAAACATTCGCGAACTACGCGGACTTTTGCTCAAGTTATGAGTCGGCAAATGCGGTGCTTTGCTCTCTCTATAAACATTGCACTTTCAGACAAGAAATGACAACTGACCTCTTCTTTAACGTCTCGTTTTGTCCACACAAGCTTGACTGCATCCTTCTTGTTCCCTTCTCGGAGGACTTGCGAGAGCAGGAAGAGCATTCCCGCAGCCTAAAAGAGCAACAGAGATACACAATGTAAGCAGAGCAAAATGGAAGTCTTCTCGGGATGTTTCCTAAACCTTGGCGACTATCTAAAGTTACCTCGTTCTTTGCCCACCTTGAGTAAGGATAGGTATGGGGGTGACACAAAAGATGCCACTGATCGAAACGGGTCCACGGGTTCGAAATGTCTTGGGGTTGCAATAAAAAACCAGAGCAGACTTGCAGCAGTATTTTCTGTTGTCTCGCTTAAGGCACTTGAAGGCGAGGCCGAGGAGTCAAAGGCCAACAGCAGGCCGAACTTACTTACCTGAGCCAAAGAAATGGATATGGATCCAAATATTATCTCAATTATTTTGGCGGCGAAGTCAATAACCACGCTTGGTGTTGAACATGGCTCCCATTTTCACATGTGTTTCTGATGGGATATCATTACTGTTTGTAAAGAAACTATTTATTATTCACCGCTGAAAAGTGACCTGTGAAATTAATAATAATTATACCTGAGCCGGGGGCACGAGCGCACAAAGCTGTAGCAGTCTCTTAGCCAACGCGGCGACGCGCGGGGCACACTTGTCTCGCTTTAGACACTTGTAGACGAGGCCGAGGAGCAAGGCCGAAGGCCGAGTGCAGGCTAACGAAGCCAGCTTGCGGTATAGCGCCGAGTAGAATCTGTGGGGTAGCGGTGTGTGTTGAAAAGTGGCTAAGGTCGGTACTATGTATTGAGGCGAGGGGGTAGTTGTTTTCCCACATATAATATTGTTGAAGTGACCGCTAGGGGGACCCTCAGTTTAGAAGCTTGTGCTGTGCATTGCCTAGCCTGGTTTTAAATCATCGACTACGAAAAGGAGAGGTATAATAAGTTTGACGCATACATCTGTCTGTCTGACTGATTGTAGTTATCAAACGAATGGATGGAGCTATTTTAATGCCGGTTTTTTCTAATTTTTTTTTTGTTTCTCTTTTTGTCTGCTATCAGTCCTTAGACTATGATCAGATGTTTTGATGTTCGATGTTTTTCAGAGTGTGCCCTCCATTAAGAGAATCTCCTCATATTGCACTTGATGCTGGCATCTATTTTTCAGGTCCTTTATGCTATGTCTTTTTAGCAGTTTGATAATCCATTGAGATCAGCTGTTGGGCGAGCGTATTTGGATGGCACATCAAGCGATCCCTATATTTTGCAGCAGAGTTTCGGATCTCCTCTTGTACAGTGCCGTTTTTTCACATGACGTTAATTGTGATGTTAGCCATGTTTAATAAAAATCGGTAGCCATGTTCGTTCATTTGTTCCTTCCTTCCATCCTTCCTTCTTTCTTTCTTTCTTAAAAAAAACTCCATATGTACCTGTCAGCCGCCTCCCCATCTCCGCTGACGTGGAACAGCAGCGCCAGCGCATGCGTGGCCACCTTCGGTGTGGCCAGGTGCGCCAGTCTGTACACGGCCTTAGCGTGCGCCGAGCTCTGCGCCAGCGGCGCCGCGGCGAACGGGTGCGCGCGCTTCACGCCCGTCAGGATCGCTGACATTAGGCGGGAGTCGATGTCGCCCTGAGGACAATAATTAATTAGAAATACTAGTGGTTCGCCCGAACAATGAACTCGCGATCCTATAGCTCGGCAACGCCTCAATCGATTTGGCTCATGTTCAAACTTAAAAAATATTTTAATTTCATTTACCCGCCTATCAAATTTCATGACGATCCGACTTGATTTACTCAAGTTATCGTCGAACGAACATTCATACATACAAACGCCGGATTTTGCAAGTAGACTCGGAGAACTTCTCTCGCGAGAACAGATAGTTGATAAATCTGTTGATGTCTCGCGTGTGCTATAAAGGGACAACCTGAAGAAAATCTACAAAATCGAGGTTTCGTATTCCCAATTTTCTCTCAAAACTGGTTCGATTTCGAAAAAATATCATCACTGATATTGATATCAAAAGAAATTATGTATTGATGTAGGACCGTCTTGTTGTTTTTATTTTAAATTGTTAAATAAGTTTACTAGACGTCTTTTGTAGTCATACACAATACGCATATTTTTTGTGTTTTTGGAAGGTCCTAGCTCCTGTTAACAATAAATTATCGAAAAAATCTTAACTGTCCGAGCACCAGGGGTGGACACTGGACATGTCTCAGCATACGAAAAATGTATGCTCTTCTAGTGCCATTACCCAGGGAGGAAATCGGGGACTAAGTTTGTGTGGAGAAAGCACTACTGTTATATGATCATCTTAATGAAGCTAATGAAATGTAACAAATATACATTTAAATAATACCATAAATAAAGCCTGTGTCGTACGACTTCAATAATATCGAACAAACTTGAGGCCTCGCTTTTAAATTTTGAGAGTTTTCGTATGTCAATAATTTTGTGTTGATCAGATCCGTGGAACTATTTGCAGCATACCTTTTTAATATTAGCCTTGAAGAAGGAAAAGTATATCCGGATCAGGTCCTCAGCTATTTTGGAGTCGTCCTTGCCCAAGAAGAATTGGTTCAGAAAACAGATACCGTAGTACTGAGCTCTGGGCGAAATGTTGGTTCTGAAAGAAAAGTAATAAATTGATTATACAGGGTGTTAAAAGACCGCCAACAAAGCGGGAAACCACGTATTGTCCTTATCATAATGAACATTTTTTCCCAAGGAACTAAGCCTGGGAAATCAACGGTTTCCGAGATAATAAGGTTCAAAGTCGGACTTTTTAAAACTTTTTTTTTGCAGAAATGTATTTAGTATCTAGTTCTTAACATACCTTCTCAAGAAGCCATATCAAAATTATGAATATTTCTTACAAAAAACGACGTTAAAATTGCAACCCGCAATGTATTCTAAACATCGGCACTTCAAGCTTAAGTAACATAAACTTATACCTACGCTTGCGCAATATGACTTCTGTGCGTTACACGTCCATTGCGTGATAAAATATTTTTCAAAATTATAACCTAAAAAACCAAAATCATTTCCCAGCAATAATTTATAGAAACAGTACTTTGTTTTGGTGTCTACTATGCGTAGCTTTCGGGTCTGTTGGCGGTCTTTTAACACCCTGTATACTATTTGGTTCGAAACGGGTCGGTTCGCGGTTATAGTAGACAAAGAAAAAAAGTTACATGTAATCCATAATAATTCTTCGGTCACTTTTGGCGGCGGCGGGATTTATTCGTAGGTTCTAGGATCTGGAATCTAGATCTTAGGTTCTAAAAAGAGTTAAGTCTAGGGATTCTCGTTTAACGACTCGTTTTTAGCAAAAAATGCATCCAAAAAGATTTTTTCTTTTTCATTGGCGGCGCTGGTGGTGTTTTCCCCTTCGCCTTAATAATTTGAAGATCTGTGCATTGTCAAAACAGCGGGAGGACAATGGACGAGATTGGTACTAGACCAAGGGGGTTGGCGTGAAAAGGAAGAGGCCTATGCCCAGCAGTGGGCTTTATTTATCGTATGTAATCGTATGAGGTAGTGGCCACCCCTGGTTTCAGAGTTTTTAGGCCGCCCAAAGGGCCTCTGACAACAAGGACCAACGTTTTAACATGCCTTCCGAAGCACGGAAGCGCTCAGATATTATTGCCACTAGCGGTCACCCATCCATGGACTGACCGCGCCCGATGGTGCTTAATTTCGCCAATGGATTAAGAATGGCTAGTAGAGCGCTTCGGCTTTATTTATGGGCTGGATAGATAAATAGATAGTGTATTACCTGAACAACATCTTCTCAATCTCAGCCAGCACCACAGCCTTCATGTTGGGATGGTTGTAAAGCAGTTGACAGAGGTGATACACCACTTTGGACGCTACAGCCTGCGTGGGGTCTCCCAGCTTGTTTATTATGTTCCCTAGAAGCATCTGAAATGGGAACAAATGTTACATATAGATTCCCTTGTGGGGCGCTTTTTTTTGTTCAATAAACGGACCGTCAAGTACTCAACCCTAGCCTAGGGAGAGTGGTATAATGCGCGCGGGATCAGAATGGGATGCGACCTTTTGGAACTGAGACGCGCGCGGTAAGCAAACTCGCGTCGAAGCAACCTTGTCAAAGTAAAATAAAGGATTGTTTCGATTGACTTTGACAAGGTTCCATCCCATTCTCATCCCGCGCGGATTATACCAGGGAACTTTATTTTGAGGACATTTTCAGGATCAAAGTCTAGCAGAGCATTTAAATAGTAAAGTTTGTTTGTTCTTTAAAATAATTGATGTACATAAACCATGTTTCTTGTATATAAATTATTCCATTCTAACAATCTGGTTTTCATTGATGCGGCCTTTGGGCGGCCAATCACACTTGGAAATAGGGGCTAAGAAGCAATGACAGTCTTTATTATGCAATAAAATCTTTTACACTAATAACTTTTATCCTATCCACCACCTTTAAGACTTGAGGCAGTGGGCTGTGTCAGGTCAGCTATATTATAAAAAAAATCGGATTTTACCTTTTCCCTTTCCGGATGGTGCATGAGTAGATAGGACATGGCGCTTACGGCCTTTTCTTTGTTGGCGTCCACTGAGTCGTGTGCGAACTTGTTTAGGGCCTCCACATACGCTGTGGACGTAAGCAATGTTGCATTGTTAATACAGAAGACGAGGCCTCTGCCCTGCCGTTGGTACATTATAAAAAAATATTTCACAAACATGAACTATTGTAGGAGACTTGGAAGACCTAAACTATCATGGTTTGACTACTTATGACCAATTGTTCACAAATCACAAGATTCTCTTTTCGTTTGGCAGCTTTTAAACGCGAGATAATTGCCAATAACTTAATGGTTACAAAAAAAATATTGATAGGAATGTGATTCACGATGGTATCCTTTATGTAAGACTAGCTTTTGCTTTTGTGAACAGCGTTGACGAAGTCTTGGGAAAAAGATAAGTAATTTATAGCGGCGTGTAAGTTATCTCTATTTCATCCAATCCGTTCGGCCGTTTCAGCGTTAAAGAGCAACAAACCTTACAAACTTTTGCGTTTATAATATTAGTGGGACTTACTCCCATAAAGCTCCTTTAGTACCACAGCTTGAGACGATCTCGACAAAAAAAAACCAGAGGGTCTAAGGTGGCTCAGGACCAAAAATTCTGGGCCGAGACCTTTGAGCTGCAGTGGGATATCACACAGGCTACATAAAAAAAAAGTTTCAATCGCGTCCCACTGTTAAGTAAAAGCCCTTTTCACTTTGTCTATTGCAGCTACCGACATTGTAGGTTGTTATCATGCTATCTTTTGAGATAGATTCTACGTGTAGTCATTAGAACGATATAACAGAAATTATCAATATTTTATTGTAAATAAGACATCTTGTTCGTTACAGGACTTTTGATACAACAGAAATAAAGTAAAAAGAACATGCCATAACATCCTACACAATCTTAGGCCACCTTTATTTCTGAAAGACATACTCCCATAAAGCTCCTTCAGCTGGTCCTCGTAGTACCACAGCTTGAGCACATTCCTGCGTGTTTGCTTGTTCCCCGAGGAGATATCGTCGATGTGACCGAGCGCTCGCGAGGCGAAGGGACGCAGCTTGGCGTCCGGGATTAGGAGCTCTGACACCAGCAGCTCGGAAAGCGCGTCTGGAAACATAAATCCGTTAAAAAATTGTGTTTTAATTATTTTTATGTAGTGCTCGTACATACCTAAAAAAATAAAATTAGTTTTTTTCACAATAGCGGCCTTCACGCGGCCGCGAAGTTAGCGACGGGGGTGGCCTAAAAGCTATCTTTTTTTTCTTTATTTGCAACATTGCGATCTGTAGTTATAGGACTACAATGAGCAACTCAGATTTATTTTTCTATTATGTCAGTGGTGTGTTTTTTCCGGCAGAGTGAGTTCCATCGACCTCCATACTCCTTCTTTCTGTTTGATAAAAGCTATATTATGTATGTTATCTGTTGGTGTGCCTAAATAAAAAATATAAAATATATTGTGTAGGAAGTCGGCCCTTCCAAAAGTTAGCGATTTAGCGTTTTCGAGTCAGACACACCAAAATGACTAGTTTTTGACACACGTATACTTTCTTTGGCTTATTACAAATATTTGTGCTGTGATATTTACCAATAATGACAATGCCATCCTTTTTCTTGGCTGGTTTCACTTGGTTGATCAAGTTCCGCAGTGCTGTTAGGTTGTATACTGGATTGTCCTAAAATTAAAACAATAATTTGTTTAATATTTTTTCTTAGATACTGTAAAACAAAATTGTGGGCATCAGAAATGGAAAGAGAAAGTAAATAAATGGTATGTACCATACGCGCCTCGAAAGCTGATATTTGACCGCACCTCCCGCACTCTTTCCGCCGCTCCAATTATGCCAGGTCCCTACCCGCATTCAGACCTCACATCTCTAAAGAGACTATCTGCCTATTTCTGAATTAAGAAACTCGCTAAGCAAGCACTTAAGTATCGTTCTGTCTCTGCAGATTTCTCACAAAAGAGCGTGACTCAACATAATGATACATAAGTATTTACTTAGTAAAATTCTAACAATATGTCCCAGGCATTGCAGCGCCGAGTGGTCTATTCACCCATCTAGTGTGAGTGAAGGTTGCCACTGGACGCTGCATAAATCATCTCATTACGTAGATGCAAAGGCCTTAGTTTTTTAGTAAAATTCTCAGTTCAGAAACCGAGCCTTAAAATTGTTTACTCAAACAAACCATGTGTTGTGTCAAGTCTCATCTTTACGAGCTTGCCATAATGTGATTGTTATACCTGTATTAGGATTGTAGCAGCAGCAACTCTGTCTCCGATAGCACCTTTGTTCAGAAGTGTCTTCGCCCATTGGTGGTCTGAAGATCCACTTCTGTTCGTTTCTGAAATAAAAGCATTGTATTTAAGGTACCATCATCTGAAAAGCTTTGCACCCTATGCTAAATCATATTAACCTGCCCACTTGGAATCTGGACACATGAACTTTTCCTAAAGATCGCTCGGAATCTGGACAGGGACACAGGTGTCCTTTATTTTTGTGTCGCCATGGCACCCCTGTTTGTAAACTTTAGGATACAAACCTGAGCGGACAGGTTAAAATGCCAACTATGAATATCAACTTTCTTGTCAGTCTTTTTATGACGAAATGATTCACATCACAAGGGATAGAATTCAATGGAGAATTCTGCTCTCCCCTACCTTCAAGTGATACTGATCATTGCGGGAACCACTGGATGGATGGATAGACCTTCAATGATTACTTTTTTGTCAAGGTTGCATCAAAATTCGATAATATAGGGACGGAATATTATATTCTTTGTTAGAATATCTGATAAAATACTGTTAAGCTTTACGCAGAACAACAAAACAAAAAAGGTCTTTTCCGGTCCTTCAGGCTGTCTGATAGGACCGACGAGTTATTTATAACCAAAGGGATAAAACATTGTTAAACTTACTGGTTTCATAAGCCATTGTGTCCCCGTGCAAGGCACTGCTAGCTTCCTTCCTCAAATCTTCAATTTGAGTATCAGAGACAGTTTTACTTGCCGAGGAGGGCTCTTGTGGCAACTGAAAGGAAATCGATGGAAATATTGTTAAAAGAGTAAACCCTAAACATGTTGAATTTTGCCTTTTTCACTGGTACACACGACAGCACGTCAGAGTGTACACTTTTTTTGTGAAGTCGCCCGTAACGTAACCGAGTAGAGTAAGGGTCGACGTGCTGTCATCATGTTGTGTGTACATAGTGATATTTTACGGCGCCGAGTGGTCTTTTCACCCATCTACCATGAGTGAAGGTGCCACTGGATGCTGTATAAATCATCTCGTTACGTAGATGCAAAGGCCTGTAGAGGCACTTTCTGCATGCTTCCTGAATGAATGTAAAATTGCAAAAACTGTGCTCCTGATGCAGGATCCATAATGAAAGATACAGAAATTGTAAGGTTATGATCCAGGGTGCATTACCTGATGATACCATTTCTTTTTCTCGTCGTATTCAAGAGTTTCAGCGAAATGTTTAGCGATTCCCTCGGATTTCTTTTTATCTTCATTTTTGTCGGCTCTACTGTAATTTGTGTATGCCTCGTCGACCAAAATATTCTCCTCGAACCTTTTGTGCTTCATTTTGTCTAATTATGTGTCCTTATTCAGTTAAAACGGGTAAACAATTTATTTTTTCAACACAAAAACACGTGCGTTTGTTTCGCTCAACATATTTTTTTGACAGATAGTGTTGTGATTAACCGGTAATAATCGACACTTTCGATTAGGATTCAAAGAAAAAACACAATCGAAATTGAGGCTTCACTACTTACGGCAAAAATAAAATATCTTACGGCAATTCTATTTTCTCATGGCAGCACTCTGTGCGGGCGTGTCTTTCATATCGGTTGTTTCAAATTATGCTTTAGTTCAATATTATAAGGTTTAATTTTATAAGTGTACTGTCAACGATTTGTCATATTGGCATTTGACTTAAAAAAAAAAGAAATCAGAAATTCGAGGGGGGTTGTTTCGTACTGTTTTTCGATAAATTCGCAGGATTTCTCAAATAATTTCAATAGAAACGTGTTAAATTCAATAGAGACCTCACAATGGACGATCAGGGAAGAAAAGTGATCGTCTGCGACAACGGTACAGGCGTAAGTTTCCCAAAAAACACCCATTAAAAACTTCGCCAAGATAAGCAATACTGATTCATCGATATCTCATTGAAAAACTGCTTGATTTCTAGTTCGTGAAGTGTGGATATGCTGGGAGCAACTTCCCTGCCTTTATTTTCCCCTCCATGGTGGGCAGGCCCATCATCAGGGCGGAAAACAAGATTGGCGACATCGATGTAAAGGTACGTGGATGAAAGTAACATAAACATAAATAATACTTCTTTTACTGCATATTAAAATGCTCCAGTTACCCCACAGTGAGCTATGTTACATGCTTAACCGGACTTGGTAATAATATATTGGTTTTATGCAAAGCAAACTAAACATTTATCAATTGGATCATAACAGGAAGTATGTAAGACTAAAAGTGACCTAATGAAACTAGAAATATAGTCATTCTTATTGTTTACAGGACATATGTATTGGTGTAAGTCTTTAGACAAAATCTAAGCATGGATTTTGGCAATGACTTATTAATTATTAATTTGTTTTCAAAACTTACTGTTTTTACTATCTAACAAGTTCTAACAGACAGTTTTGAGTTCTACTCATACCACAGGTTTTGTTATTTGTTGTTTCAACTTTTTTTTTAATTTATTTTCTTAAAATACTAACAAAACATAGGTTCTTCACACCCTTAAACCGCATGGTTTGTGTGGGTGTTGCACATTCCTCCTTAACGTCTAGATAAACTTAGATTGAGTTAGCCTAGCTTAGTTAAAAGTAACAATAGTAAAATATTTATCGATAGGTAGTTTTCGCTTAGTGATTCATCACCAGCTCGAACTATTCAACATGAACTCTTGACAAACTATCTAACTTTTACCTCCACTTAGTTGCATGATGATTAGGCTATTTAATTTTGTAAATATTACCATGATGACAGAGTGATAAGTGAAAAAAAATATTTTGGTTTTCAACACCAAACAAAAACCTCTTTTAGTTGTACGTCCGAATGCAGTTATTTTGGAATCTTATCATCCTATTCACACCAGCAGCAGTCGCCCTAGCCGTATCGGCTAGGAAGACATCATCATATTTGATGATTTATACAATGTCTTTTGCCACCTCCACTAATACCAGATGGGTGAAGTGACCACTTCAGTCAAAAAGACTTAAGACCGCTTGGATGCTGCAGTGTCTGGGATACGTTTTAGATGGAGAAGGCTTGCCCAGCATCTATAGCAGTGGTTCTTAACCTATGGTCCGCGGACCACTGGTGGTCCGCGAAGGCACCCAAAGTGGTCCGCGAAGCCACCAGAAAAATGTATTTAGTGATTTTGGAAGGCATAACTTAGGGTAAAAAAAAATCGCAGAATTTTCGGGCGTGCTGCGCGCGTTTGACCTATTTACAACTAAGGAAATCTCTATTATGAAAAAGGGTAGATGTAATCGGTGAATTTCCGAGGGCACGTGCGCATTTATCCTATTTACATAGTCTCGGTTATTATTGCGAAAATAATGTAGGTAATAAAGTCGCTGAATTTACGGGCGCGCTGCGCGCGCATTTATTACATGTCAAGGGTAATCTCAAAAACAGTTTTAGGATAATTGATAAATCGGGCACACTAGGCACGTTTTTCATATTTACAAACAAACAAATCTCAAGGCTAACATCGGTGAATATTCGGGCGCGCTGTGCGCGCGTTAGTCTTAATAACAAAGTTTTTGTCACTAATATGAGTACAGTCAAATTTCTATTGGAAAGAAATGAATTGTGTAAACAAAATACGCTAAGCTTTGAATAAATTGTGTGCATATTTTATTTATAGATAAAAAAACCCTTTATTAAACCCTTTACCCTTTAGCTTTACGTGTACTACCCCCAAACAGTTGGTGGTCCGTGGCAAGACTGAAATATTGTCAAATGGTCCGCCATCACTAAAAGGTTAAGAACCACTGATCTATAGCATCCTGACAGCTTGGTCAGCCTAGCCCACAAGAAAGACAAAGTCAATGGCTCCACGCATATTTTAGCATAGATCTCCATTTATGCTGGTTATTTCCACATCTCCAATGAATTATCTGAGAAATAATTAAATTCCATGCTACCCAGGCTATGGAGCCACACTTTGTACAGGTATAATTTGTACAATGTACTTACATACTACATACACCTTTGGCTTGCCGCTTACTGAAGTAAGCTTACCATGAAGCTGGTCAAATGTGCCAACTCAATCAAATGCACCTCACCACAACACATTCAGATAACTAACACCACGAAAACAGCCTCTGAGTACAGACTATCTTATAAAGAGAAAAATAGTAACTATGGGCTTCAATGTGATTTTAAATAACCCATAGTTAGTGCATTGCAATTTATGCACTAACTTTTCTATTCATTTAGTGTTACGTTTTTTTTCCGATTTTATCTATTGTACGGCGTCTCAAGCCATTGAGTCTGCTCTTCTTTATTTATGGATTATGTTTATAATTATTAATCAATTTAGGTACATAATGTACAATTTGGTGCACATAATGTAGAAGAATAGAACAATAAATTAGCCAATTTATTTGCAGTAAACTTGCACCGCTGCTGCTGCTCGAATTGCTTTCAATATAATTTTTTTATATATTTCTACTCATTTCATATGTACATTCTACACAATATGTAGCTTTATGGAGAACATCATGTTTTGATATCTGATACTGGTCTAGCTAGGTAGATACCGGTATAGCTAGGTAGATGAACAGAGTGAGAGAAAAAAAATCGCGCAGTATCCATCATGCTAGGGTTTCCGCTGTACGTACAATGCTTTGACAGTTGATCTATGTATTTGTTTTAAAAGTTTTTCTTTTGCAGTAACTAACGTTTCATTGCCAATGTATATGTATTATGATTTAAATTTAAGTGACTGAAAACTGTTTTCAGGATTTGATGGTGGGTGACGAGGCGTCCCAACTCAGGTCTATGTTAGAAGTCAGCTATCCCATGGAAAATGGCGTGAGTACATTGTCTCACTAAGTTTTTATTTATTATCTCTCACTTTCTTTTCTTTCTTTCATACTTTGTTGCGTGGGATTTCATTTATTTAACACAAACAAACAGAGAGTAGGTATTTAATTTCACAAAGTCTTTAAGTACTTTGATATTTAACAATGTGCCCAATATGCACGAAATAAATTACTCAACTCAATGCAACCACGAAATATCAGTCCCCTTAGCATGCATGCCCGAGACAGGCCGAAAAAGGCTTTTTCCCTTGTTCGGCCTGTCTCGAGAAACGACATTTTGGCCTTTCTCAGCATTGCAAGCTAAGGGCAAGTGATGATTCTCCGAATCTCTACATAGTATAAAATAAAGAGAAAAATAGTGGCACCTTCACTCACACTAGATGGGGGAAGAGACCACTCGGCGCTGCAGTGCTAGATGGATTAGGCTTGCCCAGCACCTATACCATCCTGACAGCTTAGTCGGCTTAGTTGGTTTGAGACAACATCGAAAAATCTACAAAAAAAAAACGAAACAAACTGCAACTCGCCTACCACAAGAGTGGGCTGGACGTTGTCAATGGGTTTAAGACTCTATGTTATGGCCCACTTACACTATAAGTGGCCTTACCAGCTGTTATGCTAAGCCGGAAAGATCGCCTCGACGCGGGTTCGCCTAGTGTGGGATCACTACCATCGCCATCCGCGTCCGCGTCTGTCTCGCAGGTCAAGACTTGGTACCAGAATCGACGGTGAGTTTTAATAAAGGGATTTGCCATAGCACCCGGACAGAGACGCTGTGAGTCAAAATTTTAAGGCGCATGCTGGGCGCTTATTGTTCCATAAAGCGCCATACATTTTCTCCATAGTTTCTATTCAGAAGTGTATAAAGTTCTTAACCTCTAAGCCCCATGTTGGGCGCCAAGTCCCATGTCGGGCGCCAAACATCATCAAGTCCCAAATAGGGCGCCAAAAGTGCCAGATCTCGAGGCACAAGCCGCACCGGCGACGCAAGACTTAGGGTGGTATTCTAGAACGCTACTTAAGGGTAGACGATAGCAACGAGCTATTTTTGTTCAGCGATTTTTCGTTCGCGGAAATAACAAAGTATTCTTATCATTATTGTAAAAAAATAGAAGTTAAAAACTAAAACCCGACTACTAAAAGGCTTAAAACAAGACCTGCTTATCCTTAAAATTGACTCATAGATAATTAATCGTAGTCGGAGGCCATCGGTTTATCAAATGCGAATGTGGTGTCCTCCAACTACGATTAATTATCTATGAGTCTATTTTAAGGATAAGCAGGTCTTGTTTTAAGCCTTTTAGTAGTCGGGTTTTAGTTTTTAACTTCTATTTTTTTTTTGAGCTTTTTAGTTAGTAATTTTGGATGATCACCTCAAATAGAACCAAGAAGGGCAAAAAAAAAAACACGTTTTGGATTTTTTTGTTCTATTTGTTATGTTGACGCTACATGTGTTATACATTTTTGAATAGGTCTTTTAAAGTCCTTTCATTTGATACCCATGACGATGGTATCCGATAATTTTTATTTTTAGGTCCACCACTTTAGGACGCAGCACAGCCGCCATCTTGGTTTTTTTCAAAAACCAATGCGATTTTCTTTTGATGCGGTTTTCACTATGGGTTACATATTTTTTCAAGGAAGGTTTATAAGTGTTCAAAGCCCACATATTTTTTTTTTTCAAAATTGCATCCGTGCGACACAAAAGCAAAATGAAATCTGTCGACAGGTGGTCCGCAACTGGGAGGACATGTGCCACGTGTGGGATTACACCTTCGGCGAGACCAAGATGAACGTGGACCCGCGAGAGACCAAGATACTGCTCACCGAGCCACCCATGAATCCCACCAAGAATAGAGAGAAGATGATCGAGGTATGAATAAGAATAAGAATTATTTATTTTAGCAAAATGCATGCACAATATACATTAGTATTATGAAACGAATAAAAGGAATTACAGAGAAAAAGGTATACCTAGTTAGGTACATTGCAGATCTACTTCATGATGACAAAAATGCATGATATTAATGGTGATCCCCACACTAGGCCTAGCCTGTATCATGGGAATCATAAAAAGGCTTACAAGAAAATGTTTTAGTCGTTTACTTACTGAAGTAAGCAACTTAATATTATCTGATGTACACTTACCTTCCGTATATTTTATACGTGCATGCCCTCTGAGGGACCACATTGGATTTTTTAGTTTCCAGACCTATGACGATTTAGTAAAAGATCCCAAACAATTGTAGAAGAGAAGCTTGATTTTGTAAAAGTTACCGTTCAATATTTATTACTTGATAAATATGGTCCCTCAGTCCGCACATGTAGATTGTCGAATCTCTGAATGTGGTAAAGATATCCTCATAAGGTAAACGATAATATTTAGCAAAGAATTTCTTAAAACTAATTAGTTCGATAAAAACACTTCTTGCAGTCAGAAAAACACTACAAAAACGAATTGAAGGTGGTCCCTCAGAGGACCGTTAGCACATATTTGTTATTGTTTTAACTTTTAATCTATAACGCATAAAGCTACATGTCTTCGATAAGTTTTACTTAAAATATTAAACTCTATAATCGCATGACTCATTAGTTTGTATCTTATGGTATCGTGAAACAGAGACGGTTGAGAGGTGGTCCCTCATACGGCACGTTTTGCTATCGTTAATCGCTATTTTCATGTAATAGAATGCACTTACTCAAGTAAATTCAACACTATCTTTTACTTAAAAGTTTCTGCTAAAAAATTGCGTTTATTTTTTTACGCTAATTACACATTTTCATTCAAAATTAAATATTTATAAGTCTTACGTGGAAATCATGCGTAGGGTGACCACATGATCAACCTGATGTTAAGGCCTTTGCATCTACGTAATGAGATAATTTATACAGCGTCCAGTGGCACCTTCAAACTAGATGAGTGAAGAATGGCACCTTCACCTACTCAGATTTAGATATTTATTTTTTTCTTAAGTAATTTAACATTATATCAGCGAAACACCATATAATGAGCCGTTTTCAACACAAATTCACAAAAGAATTTCATACATGGCGCCTACAGGGTGTGACCATAAAAGAACCGGAAAACGGCTGTCAAAATTAATCTGTGCTAAGCGAAATTTGACAACTGTATTCCGGTTCTTCTATGGCCAAACCTGTAAGCGCCCATCTATGAACTGCTTTTAATTTGTTCTTTGAAAACGGCTCATTACCTTACACTACCGAAAAACAGTATCCAACATTAACCACTTTTTTATACAGGGTGTCCCAAAAATAGTGTCAAGCGGAAGTCCAGACATAGAGCACCCCTAGGGCTACCCGAATCAGCGTTTTTTTGGGAATAATACCTAGCATTGGTTTATATTTTTTTAACTTTTTTTGTATTTAACTTTTTAAATATTTTTTTCTTTATTGGAGTTTTAGATTGCGAGTTACGTTTACGATTAGATTACGATTACGAGTAAAATACAAAAAAAGTAAAAAAATTAAAACTAATGCTAGATAATTCTTCCCCTAAAAAACCTTAAAAGCCTCATAACTTCTAAACGTCAAAAAATCGCTGAACATACATGGGGGTGATGCGGGTACCCCTAGGGGTGTTCTATCTCTGGACTTCCGCTTGAAACAATTTTTTGGGACACCCTGTATGCTGGAGTCAGCAAAAAAAAAACTGTATAAAGTTACTTATTATCGAGCCAGAGAGGAGAGCCCTGTCGACCAGAGAGAACGCGATTGCCCGCAGGTTCTCTCCATGTTCGAGGGAGGTGAAAGTGACACTGTTTAGAGCTTTACACTTTGCTCTACACGAAGAGCCTGTGGGTAAACTATACTCAAGGGTCGTACAAGGCTCTTCGCATCCAATACCACAACGCGTTCAGGGCGTTGATGCTGCTGCCTCGTCACTGCATCGCCTGGGGCATGATCGCGGAGGCGCGGGTGGATTGTTTCTACACCATCATGTGGAAGCGCAGGGCATCACTGGTGAGCAGAGTGCGGGCCAGCTCCAACAGCTTCTGGGCGATGATCGCGAGCCGTGTTGACTCCGCGTACATCAAGCACTGCTGTGTAGGCTCCAGGTGGTGCGTAACAAACTGTATTAATACCCAAACTATCGTATTCTAGCTATAAGTTTTTACTAACAAGCAAAACAAAATGAATCTTGTTATTTGAAATAACTATTGAACGAGCGAGCGAAGCGAGAGAAGTTCTCCGAGTCTACTGGAACAATCCGGCGTTTGTATGTATGATTGTTTGTATGAATGATCGTTCAACGATAACTTGAGTAAAGGTCGGATCGTCGAACGAACTTTCATACATACATACAAACATACATACATACAAACGCCGGATTGTTCCAGTAGACTCGGAGAACTTCGCTCGCTCGTTCAAAAATCAGGTTGATAGTGTGGTCACCCTACGCATGATTTCCACGTACGGCTTATAAATATATAATTTTTATATGAAAATGTGTAATTAGCGTTAAACAATAAACGTAATGTTTTAGCAGAAACTTTTAAGTAAAAGATAGTGTTGAATTTACTTTAGTAAGTGCATTCTATTACATGAAAATAGCAAATAACGATAGCAAAACGTGCCGTATGAGGGACCACCTTTCAACCGTCTCTGTTTCACGATAGCATAAGATACAAACTAAATAGTCATGCGATTAAAGTGTTTAATATTTTAAGTAAAACTTGTCGAAGACACGTAGCTTTATGCGTTATAGATTAAAAGTTAAAACAATAACAAATATGTGCTAACGGTCCTCTGAGGGACCACCTTCAATTCGTTTTTGTAGTGTTTTTCTGACTGCAAGAAGTGTTTCTAACGAACTAATTAGTTTTAAGAAATTCTTTGCTAAATATTATCGTTTACCTTATGAGGATATCTTTACCACATTCAGAGATTCGACAATCTACATGTGCGGACTGAGGGACCATATTTATCAAGTAATAAATATTGAACGGTAACTTTTACAAAATCAAGCTTCTCTTCTACAATTGTTTGGGATCTTTTACTAAATCGTCATAGGTCTGGAAACTAAAAAATCCAATGTGGTCCCTCAGAGGGCATGCACGTTATTTTATTATATCCTCGATCTCCATCCAATGCAACGGTTGTCTGGTAGAGATTGCTTTTAGCAATTTGGCCGGCCATTGTACCTACCTATATCTACTTACTAATTAGTTGTAAGAAAATTCTTTGTAATTCTTTGGTGTATGTACACACGACAGCACGTCGACCTTTATAATGCTAGCACTCTACTCGATTACGTTACGGGCGACTTTACAACAAAAGTGTACACTCTGACGTGCTGTCGTGTATACAATAAAGAGTATTATATCTATCACAACGTATTCTATCACAGGTAATGTTCGAGAAGTACGGCTTTGACAGCGCGTACATCGCGATCCAAGCGGTGCTCACTCTCTACGCGCAAGGACTCATCTCTGGGGTGGTGGTGGACTCGGGTATGCTAAATTACGTCCTTTGTTTTCAGTATTTTTCGCACAGTCAAGCATGTCAGACAGTTGCAAAATCGCCCGTATGATAACTGCTTAGAGTGCAAACGCAGAGTCTATCATTCGTGTTATGCGAGGAGAAAATTTGCTTTTATGCTGCTTTGAAAACATTATTTTTTATATGGGAATGAATCCAAAACTTATTGTGTTGTGCGTAAACTAGCATAATTAAAACAGTAAATTATAAAGCGTAAAAGCACGTGTGTTGTGTGGTACAGTTGACGGCATTCATACAGGTAAAAAAAAAACGCACAGTTGAAATCGTTATCGAAGTAAACAATACTTTTTTTCGACAAATAATACGTATATATTTTTTTTAAAACATAGGTATTTTGTATGCTGTTTTATAATAGTGGGTTTTTACATTTTTGGGATGACAGACTCATTTAAACACATTTCATTTTGTTCAATTGAAAAAAGCGCATAATATTTTAGTATTCAGTCACGTAGTAACGTGACTGAATATCTCATCTCCGATCGAATGTATCTCCAATCACCAGGTGACGGTGTGACCCACATCTGTCCTGTCTACGAAGAGTTCGCCCTACCTCATCTCACTAGACGTCTGGACATCGCCGGACGAGACATTACCAGATATCTCATCAAGGTATGTTCATCACCATCACTGTAACCTCTATCCAATCACGATCATGTTTCTATCTTCATTGGTTTCATCATCAGCCTGTTGACACCCACTGCTGAAAAAAGCCTCTTCAACCTCACGCCACCTCTTACAATCCTGTGCCAGACGCAACCACTGCTTTCCGGATACTTCATTGGTTTAGGCTTTTCGTTTTCTGTCAGTCGGACAAAAATACTCAAGGTACTGTGATATACAGGGTGTCCAGTAAGTGATGCGACAACGTTAGGGAGGTGAAAGCTGCTTGAATCTTAGCCATTCAAAAATTCATAAAAAATGCTAATCATAAAAAAGTTATATGTAACATTTGTTTGTTGTGCTATGAATAAAATAAATCAATATTATTTATCTTATCTTATTTTCCAGTTGCTTCTCCTACGTGGCTATGCATTCAACCACTCTGCCGACTTCGAGACAGTCCGAATGATGAAGGAGAAACTGTGCTACATCGGCTATAACATCGAACAAGAGCAACGTCTGGCTTGGGAAACCACAGTGTTGGTCGAGCCTTACGTGGTAAGCTACTACTGCTAGAAAAAAACACTTGGATCCATTAAAAATCTACGTGGATCCATTAGTAATTCATGTGGATCCACAAAAAAACTGGATAAAAAAGCACTACTTAATCAATCCTTAAAAAAACCACGTGAAATTCGAAAATATCCCTTCTTCTTGGCGTGCCAAGCGAAACAGTTGTTCAACGCTGCACAGTGGTCGATTTGTACGATTTAGGCGGCCAAAACTATTTTATGCTTTATTTCAGTAATAAATACGACAACAAATGCTAATCTGGTATTTTAGAGTGAATATATATGTTTATCCCTATTTGTTTCATTGAAAGCGTATTTTTCTATACAAAAAAACATTTCTGTGAAAATATTTTTGTAAATAGCGCCAATGTTTTTAAATTTTCTTTAAATCTCCCTTTGGTGTAAAATATATATTTTGAGTTCATTTGAATTATCGAAATCGGCTTAGTAGTTTTTGATATTTGGGTTAAGAATTATCACAATTTGTTAAGTAAAAGACGGCCGTACATAAAAAAAAATGTTTATTCTCTACAGTCTGCATGCCTATTTAAATTGAAAATAAAATATGGATGACAAAAAAATACAGTATACACTAAAATTAAATGGTCAACAGTTATTACCACATTATTATACTAAATGTTACTTACAATGTTAGGTACCGAATCATAAACAATAAGACAATATTTTATGAAAGTTTAACATACAAATTGTTATGTTACTCTTTAAAAGACAATTCTTCCTCACCGTCACTTTCCATGCATTTATCACAAGTGCCTTTTGTATTTGGCTCTGCAGGAAGCAAAAGCTCCAAAGTTTCCTGCAAAAATGGTTTTGATCGGATCTTCTTTTTTTTTCTCATTGAACTGATGAGCGGATCTGATGTCAAGAGTAACCTGTGATAAATATCAAGGTTACAGTCTTCGCGTGAAAACTTTCGAGCAAAGTTTAGACGGTATGAGCGAAAGTGCTTATTACGAGCTTCTGCAGCTTCCTCCGAAAGTTGACCAATAGGCACTAGAGAATTTTCTATAACTTTTCCACCATGTACCAAAATTTTATGCATGGTAGGAGTCATAGAATGCCAACCATATAACTCTACATACAGTTTTGCTGTCTCCATGGCGTATTCATCAAATTTCGGGACATCTATTTTGTGACCGCTTGATATGGCTTCCAAAATAACTTTAATTCTATAAATAAAATTAATGTCTATTCCCGTTATTTCAGCAGCCAGATGTGGGTTTTCAAAAAATCTTCTACTAGTATTGCCGTCATTTGTGTTACCAAAATTACATTTTGGCATATCTACCAAGATACCTACTTCTTCTCTGAATCTTTGCTGAATCTCTTTTTTTTTTTGTTGTTCTAGCATCTTTTCTGCTTTGGTTCTTTTTTCACGGTATTTCCCAACGGGCAATTTATAAGCTAAATGTAAAATACTCTCGAATAATCGAATTCTGGCATGTAAAGTTGATAGGCCAAATTCAAGCAATTCTGGGTGAATTTCGTTTTTTTTACTTAAGTCATTAAAGTTTTTTGAAGTGGCTCCGCATATGTAGCATCTACTCGTTGATTTGGTGTCAGTCGCCGCATTGCAAACTTTGCCGTCCACCATGGTCATTTTAAGACTGTGGCTAACCGAGAATTTTTGCCCATTCAGTTCCAATTCCGTGGCTTTAAGGGACTTCACACTGTCCCGAACGTAATTTATTTCATCTTTTGTAATGTCTGTAGACTCTTTTATAAATCTGAATCGTATCGGGCGGCAATATCGTGGTGAAGAAGGAGTCGGGTTTTGCCAAACCATTTTTGTTTTGTCTTCGCCGCAAACAATTTGTAGAGGCACGAATGAGCTCAAAAATATATTTGCATCCGAGTCGGCGTCATTCATTAACTTTTGTTTGTATTGAGCTTGTTGTGAACCATCACAACCCCATTTGCAGATAATCTGCAAGGAATTTCTCTCAGTTTCTGTAAGAGTCATTAGTACTTCTTCGAGGAAAATTGATAATCGCGTGACGGTGTGATCTAACAAAGATTGTAGATCACTTTCAGCACAGGAAGCGGTCACTCGTAGCGTCTCTTTGGGTGGGTAACATTCCTGTTTAGCCTTCAACACTAATTCGTAGCACGGGTAAAAGCTTCTGTTGGTTGCTCGCACAATTTCATATTGACTTCGTGTCAAATCAGCGTCCACGCACATTCGCAGTGCCTCCCGAGGCGTAAGGGGATCTTGTGCCTTTGATTTGGAATGTCTTTTTTTACATTCGTTTGCGGCTGCAGGCGAATTTGTAATATCTTTTAGGACTTGCGAGGCGTTTCTTTTTCCTTCTTTTTGTAAAATTACTTGCGCTGCGTGAACTATCACTTCTTTGCCTACAGAGGAGCGAACTTCTTCTGTTTTCCTCCTTTTAGTTCTTTCACTACATTCACTGAATGTTTTGCTAGGTCGTCCTGACTTATTATGCGTTTTTATGGGCATCTCGAACGTTCCTGCTAACCATGCATCATTGCTTATAAGAAATTTTTCTAGCGTGTTGCGTGCTTTGGACCATCTCTTTTTTATTTCTGTTTTAAAATATGAAAATTTATGATTTATATACTTTTTGTCTTCGTCGGAGTCCCCGTAAGACATTAACAAATAATTTTGTAAGTATTCCAATTTGTCGTTTATTGATGGAGAGTTTTCCTCAATCATCGTATCAAAAAGATATCTGCGAGTTACTACCTCCATGCCCGAGTAACTTGATGAACCTAGAACAACGAAAAGGAATTTTAACGCAAAAGAAACAAAAAAGGAATTTTTCTCACTTTCTGCCTAAGTTAATGAATTATTATTTTTCTCGCGAAGTGGTCAAAGGTGGTGGCTATTTTTTTTGTGGTTATCTGCTCAAAGAGCTATACTATTAGAAACCATAAGGAATTTAACTCGGACGGTCTCGGAAGTACAACATTTTTACTATTGAAAATAAAAAAATGATAATATTTTCTATGAAAAAGGGCGATCTTTGATACGTTGTAACTGCACTAAATATTGATATTCCTTATCTTAATTTAAATTATATTTGAAGGAGCTTACCTGAATTTTCGACTTCCATCACTTTCACTTGTAACTGAATAATATCCAATGAAATATTCACTTTAGAATATCGGTTGCGCTAAGAGTGTCGAGAACGAACGCGTACAGCTTGCGCGACGATCAAGTTCCGACTACCTGTGGGGGCGCGCACGCAGTTCTAGGAACTGGGGAGGGGTGGGGTTTGGGCAGTCGGGGTGTCTATTTTTCCGGGAATCAATTTGTTTTGTTATAAGTTAACTTTGAGAAATGGACTTTTGGCCGCCTAAATCGTACAAATCGACCACTGTGCGCTGGCTATCTTCGTCCACTCCCTGATGTTTCTGAGCCACGACTTTCTTCTTCTCTTTCTTCTTCAGCACGCCCCTTCCCCTCAATCTTGCCCATCATGATCACTTGAAGAAGCCGGTACCTGTCGTGGCGAAGCACATGTCCTAGGAAACTTCTTCCTTTTTAAAATATCCCTAGATCAGCGAAACGTCTACTTAGGCCCGGTTTCTGAATTGACAATTGTACTAAGAAATTACTTAGGTATCGTTCTGTCACGTTCTTTTGTAAGAAATCTTCAGAGAGACAGAACGATACTTAAGAACGCCCTGAAGCAGTGATTTCCCATACAAACGTAGTTCAGGTTTAATTTCTAAACTATAGGCTGGATTTTGCTGAAACTTGGTTTATATCAGTAGATGACCAATACGGAGGTTTGCAAATAGTTTTTATAATAAAAAAAATAGCCTGAAAGAAAATACGGGTTACTTTCAGCTGTTATTTACTTACATTATTACACTGTCTATTGGAGTCTAACTACCTTGGGAACATCAATAATGTATTGTACTTGTCAGAAAAAAAAAGATTTTTGAAATAGCTATAGGTAATAAAATGTAGAAATGGCAGCTGAACTACGAAAAAATTTGGGAAAATAGATATATTACATTACAACTACAACTACATACTCGCGAAAGGACACGAACACTTGTAGACTCATACAGCCGCATTGCCTCTCACTTTTTCCGCGTCCCGTCTCGCTCTGGGTGAAACAGCTATAGAAAACAGTGTTTCACGCGCTTGGCCTTCACTGAGTTCCCACGGTCCTGGAGTTCTGGCCTCTTAAGTGCGTGCTTAGCGAATTTCTCAATTTAGAAATGGGCAGTTAATAAAGGTAATTCATTTACCTACTAAACTTACCGTGAATCGACCCGTTTCAAACCAAAATTATCGCCAGTTAAATCCATAAATAAGCATAAAGGTCAACATGCATCCACAAAAAACACATGCTACATTTATTGTAAGTATGATTCTTATTTGCATTTATCCGTTTTCCTTTTGCAGCTGCCGGACGGCCGCGTGATCAAAGTGGGCGGTGAGCGGTTTGAGGCGCCTGAGGCACTGTTCCAGCCTCACCTCATAAACGTGGAAGGACAGGGCATCGCCGAGCTGGTCTTCAACACCATACAGGTGAATAGAAAAACTTAAATTCACAATAGAACACTTTGCCGTGAGAAAAAAATACTTAGAATGTAAATAATTTACCATGATCCATGACGTAACCGCTTGGATCAACGAAAAATCTACGTACATTCTTAGAAAAATATACAGGATAATTTTGAAATAGCTTTATTCTTGAAACACGTAAACTTCTAAATGTGATTTTCAACAACTTTTGTTACAAGATTTTTCGAATAACTCTATACTTTTTATTCACTGAACGTTTGTTATGTTTTAAAAGTTTGCATTTGTAACATTACAGCGCTGCCTGCGCGGCGCGCGTTTGTGCCCCTCCACTCTCTACCACCTCTCCAGCCTCTCCTGCTCCTATTTATTATTACGAGCCTCAAATTTGGACAAAATTAAATTTTTAATTGGTTTGCATGGAAATTAAAATTGATGTGATATTAAAAAATGACCCCGTAGACACGGAAACTTATCAATGAAGGTTTACTAAGATTCTCAAAAGATCCAAGAGTCCACAAAGAATCCACAGGATTTCGTTTTTTAGACAACAAGTTGCTTGCTTTTTACCGGTAGCTAGACTTTCACGTTTTAATTGATCTAAGGCGCTGATTACTGCAACACAACCTAGTGCAGTAACATATGCTAATTAATTGTGTGTGACATAATTAAACCGTTGTTTTAGTGCGACAACAACAATAATTTTATCGTAGTTTTTTTTTTAAACATAATCTTTAACCAAACTTCTTCCATTCGCAGGCGGCAGACATCGACATGCGACACGAGCTGTACAAGCACATAGTGCTGTCCGGAGGATCCACCATGTACCCGGGACTCCCGTCTCGTCTCGAGAGAGAGATCAAACAGCTGTACCTAGAGAGGGTGCTACATAACGACTGCGACAAACTTGCCGTGAGTTGATAAGCATGTATTCTACTGTTTAAGGTCGGACGATAGCAACGTGGCGGAAAATTCAAAATTTTCACAGTTTTTTTATATTTTGTATCTAAACTAAGCTATTTTTGTTCAGCGATTTTTCGTTCGCGGCAATAACATAGTATTATTTTCAATCTTGTAAACAACAAAACAACAATAACTCAGCCGATTATGTGTTCTGGTCTACGAAGCAGTGGCACTGCCCAAAAAACTTGTTGATGACCAGAACACATTCTGACAGCGATACGCTAAGAAGAAGAAGAGAAGACTTTAAAGTACTTTATTCTAAATAATAACAAGATTCAACATTCTAAAAACCCCACGACTTTTCAATTTCAAATTAGAATATCTCATAAACGGCTGAACCGATTTTGATAAAACGTGACTCGGACATGGCTTAACTTATTAGTACGATAGTAGTTTGTTATACGTAATAAGATGTAGGTAGCCTGTACAATTGTATATGTCCCACTAGCTGGGCAAAGGCCCTCTCTCAGAAAGAGAGAGTTTAGGCTTAATCACCACGCGTGCCCACTGCGGATGACGTAATAAATACATGTACAGGACAATTTTTAAATAGCTTTATTCCTGAGACACGTCAACTTTAAAATGTGATTTCCAAAAACTTTTGTTAAACGACTTTTCTCATAGCTCGATACTTTTAATTACTGAACATTTATTATGCTTAAAAAGTTGGAATTTATGCAACTTCAGCGCTGCCTGCGCGGCGCGCTTTCGTGCCCCTCCACTCTCTACCACCTTTCCAGCCTCTCCTGTATTTGTTACTTAATTAAAAATAAAAGAAATTGCGCTTTCACCAAAGTCGTAGCACAAAAATTGTTGGAAATCATATTTAGAAGTTGGGGTGAGTGAGGAATAAAGCTATTTAAAAATTGTCTTGTACACGTATTTTTTTTTATAAAAACGTGTTTCCTTCCCCGCAGAAATTCAAGATCCGCATCGAGGACCCACCGCGGCGCAAGGACATGGTGTTTATCGGCGGCGCTGTGCTCGCAGAGGTCTGCAAGAACCGAGACAACTTCTGGCTCTCGAGGAACGAGTATCAGGAGCAGGTGAGACTATCTTCCAACACAAACATTCTTCTTCTTAGCGTATCGATGGCAAAACCGATACTTAACTTACCTACTGAGCCTGTACGTCTGGCGCAGCCTGGGCAACAATCAGCGAATCCCTGACGCTGATTGGCAAATCTTAACACCACGATGGCAAACCTTAGTCCAGCCCTAGAGCCCGAGGGTTTCTCTCAGGATAAGTCAGAAATTCTTCCTGACTTAAACAGCACAACACATTGTTACATAATGTGCGTCCAAGAAACCCATAGAGGCGAAACTCAGAGCCGGCCACACATTCCTGGAATCACTCTTATCGCCGAGACTTGCCACATGAAACACGAACATTACTAGGACATGGTGTTCATCGGCGGCGCTATGCTCGCCGAGGTCTGCAAGAACGTTTCGAGACCATTGCAGGGCTCGTGGTCGCGGTAGACTGAGGTGACAGCTGTCTTGTACGTCATTTGTTAATTGAAACTACCGCTATTGGCCTATCTTTCAACACAAAACATTTGAAAAAAAACGAAAAGCGAAAAAAAAACTATTTGGATCCAGGAAAAAAATTACGGATCCATCAATAATAATCTATTTAGATTTACAAAAACACTTGGATCCATAAATATTGTTCATGGATCTATGAAGAATCCACATGGATTCACAAATTATCTTATCGTATCCACGCCGGCGTCTTTAATACTTTCTTTTTGTTTCAGGGTCTGGCGTGTCTACGAAAACTTGGGCCCAGGGCCAGCTAGAAAGTTAAGTGTAATTTATGCTTTTATTATTTTAACCAATGATTTGTAAAGTATTGTAGATCACTACGACGTATGTAAGTAATGAAAAGCAACAATAACGTAGTATTAATAATGAACTACTTTTTTTTTCTTTATATTAAAGTGGTAAAAGACTGTAATGTGAAATACTTGGCATTTATTTAAAAAAATACACACTTTCTTCAAATGAACGCGGTTGCGTTTGCGCGTTTGATTTCGTTAATAATTTGTTTCTGAGGACTTAGTTTATTGCAACAAAAAAAAGGCATAAAACATAATGTTTTTTTTAACGGTGCTCGTGTGCCTTTACCGTCACCTTAACAATAAAAATCCGCATTTTAATACAAAACAAGTTTTAGTCTAAAACTCTAAACTCTAAAACAGTATCAAGGAAATATTGCAATATCGTCGCCAAATTCGCGGTGCTCAACTATTTAACAACGTTTTTGACGGTCAGTCATATTATTTGTGGAAATAACGTTTTATGATTGTAAACTACAGGGTGCACTCTAAGTCGATAGCGGAACTTTAAGTAGGCTGTCTACTGATCACTACAAACAACTTGTACGGTCGGCCACAGTCTCAGATACCCCATGGCAGCTCTTATCGCGCGCGGCATAAGGGCGCCAATCGAACAAAAAGGGGTATCTGAGACTGTGGCCGACTGTACTAGGTGGCGAAAAAAATGGAGCGAAAAAAATATCAGCTGTTTCATACATTTGGCGCAGTACTGAGTCGACCTTTTGTATGGAACAGCAGATATTTTTTTAGCTCCATTTTTTTCGCCACCTAGTACACACGACAGCACGTCAGAGTGTACACTTTTGTTTTAAAGTCACCCGTAACGTAACCGAGTAGAGTGCTAGCGTGTAAGGGTCGACGTGCTGTCTTGTGTACAAGTTGTTTGTAGTGATCAGTAGACAGCCTACTTAAAGTTCCGCTATCGACTTAGAGTGCACCCTGTAGTAAAGCGACATTATTATTTAAGTACCTATTATATGTAATAAAATCAACTTGTATTTACACGGAACATTTTATTTCATCCTTTTGATACCCAGATAATATCCCTAATATCAGATGCTTTTGGGAGAGGCTTTAGCCTCTTAGCCCCCCCCCCCCCCCCCTAAATCCGCCAGTGGCTAAATGGGTGCAGATGGGTTAAAGGTTCCGTATTACTTATAAAAATGCTTAATTATACATAATATTATTCGTATATTATTCGTTCAATCATAAAGATGCAAACTTCTTTCTTTGGCTCTGTCGGGGCTGAAACAAAATATGTAATTATACCTTTTTCATAATTTATAGATAAAAAATATGATAAACTAGTTTCCAATAAGTCGGTACAAACCTGCCGTTCACTTCAGGTTGAAATATCTAAATGTGCGTCCCTGTAAAAATAATATTAAAATGATAAAATTCGCATCATCTGTACAGCGTATAAAATTTCATTAGACGTAATTTTCGCTGTTATTAGGTCACTATTTATAGCAGTTACGGGTCACTACTTGTAGCAGTTATGAGTCACACACAACCAAATCGTACTTGTATAAGTTATGGGTCACTACTTGTAGCAGTTATGAGTCACACACAACCAACTCGTACTTGTATAAGTTATGGGTCACTACTTGTAGCAGTTATGGGTCACACACAACCTACTCGTACTTGTATAAGTTATGGGTCACTACTTGTAGCAGCTATGGGTCACACACAACCTACTTGTACTTGTATAAGTTATGGGTCACTACTTGTAGCAGTTATGGGTCACAACCTACTCGTACTTGTATAAGTTATGGGTCACTACTTGTAGCAGTTATGGGTCACAAACTCACAACCTACTCGTACTTGTATAAGTTATGGGCCACTACTTGTAGCAGTTATGGGTCGCTTTTTATAGCAATTATGGTTATGGGTCACTACACTTGTAGCAGTTATGGGTCGCTATTTATAGCAGTTATGGGTCACTACATGTAGCAGTCATGGGACAAGGCATAGATAGGACACTACTTACGACAATCGGCAACTTGGGTCGCCTAGGGACATTCGGGTAATATGTGTGTCTAACCTGAAACAAAAATATTATATTAACAACTAAAACTACCGAAAAGCTTAAAACATTTTAGGTTTGCACGGGCACAATACAATATAAAAATGATTTTTTTTATAGACTCATCCTTGTTATATTATTCGTGAATGTGAGCGTAGGCGATTTTTTTTTGCCTACGTTTGAATATCGGCCTTTTACGTAAGTACGTACACAAAGCGGCGAGCAGTTCGCTGACACAAAGTTTATTTATTGTTCCACATGACACTAAAAATGTATTTCTGGAAATGACATACATAAAGGCCTTTAAATTGATACCCATCGCGATGGTATAAAAATTGATTAAAATCTCGTTTCAAACGTTTTTTTTTTTGGCTCTTCATACATTTTTGTCTCTCTGGGAGTCCCAATACTCTCAATTACTTACGCCATCTTTGCCTCTTGCGTATGGCTCGAATGGTCCATAATAGGGCTGAAATTATAGAAGATACAGAAGACTGTTAATACATTATACAGAGTGGATTTTTGAGACGGGGCAGTAAGGGCAGGTACCTTAACCGTTATAGTTACAGGAATACGTTCCTACCTTCCATAACATTTTGAGATATTATAAACTGCATTCACAGATTTTGGAAAAAAGGTACGGTCAGCGAAAAAGTTAAGTGTATAATGATCGGCATCACTAGAACATTATTACTACATTTTCGTAAGCACTGCACATTTTTATATCGTTTTAACGGTTTCACTTACTTTTATTATTTGTCGGAATTATTAAATTCTTTCAATCACAAAGTTATACCACAGAACATACCCATAACATACATACCTACCTATTAGTACAGGTTGTACCGAAGTATAATTTATGTGCAAAGAAAGACGTATTTAATGCGGTTATGATACGGAAATGATGATAACTTACAATCAAGTTCAATTCTGTATCAGGAAATCCACCTGGCAAGTTGGGTAGTCCACCTAGCTGGCCGTTGGGTAGTCCACCTGGCTGGCCGTTGGGTAGTCCACCTGGCTGTCCCCATGCATCTGTCTGGCCGCTGGGATGTCCACCTAGCTGGTTGTTGGGTGGTCTACCTGGCTCTCCCCATCCATATGGCTGCCCGTAGGGTAGTCCACCTAGCTGGTTGTAGGGTAGTCCACCTGGCTCTCCCCATCCATCTGGCTGGTTGTTGGGTAGTCCACCTGGCTCTCCCCATACATCTGGCTGGCCGCTGGGATGTCCACCTAGCTGGTTGTTGGGTAGTCCACCAGGCCCTCCCCATCCATCTGGCTGGCCGTTGGGTTGACCACCTGGCTGGTTGTTGGGTAGTCCACCTGGCTGGTTATTGGGTAGTCCACCTGGTTGGCCGTTGGGTAGTCCACCAAGCTGGTTGTTGGGTAGTCCACTTGGGTCTCCCCATCCATCTGGCTGGCCGTTGGGATGTCCACCTAGCTGGTTGTTGGGTAGTCCACCTGGCTCTCCCCATCCACCCGGCTGGCCGTTTGGTAGTCCGACTAGCTGGCCGTTTGGTAGTCCACCTGGCTGGTTGTTGGGTAGTCGATCTGGCTCTCCTAATCCATCTGGCTGGCCGTCGGGTAGCCCACTTGGCTGGTGGTTAGGTAGTCCACCTGGCTGGCCGTTGGGTAGTCCACCTGGCTGGACCCAGGGAAGTCCGTTGTTATTGTGATAAGGAGGGAGATTCTTGAGCAGTATGATGATTCCCACAACTACATTGTTCGCGCCAACACCGCTACGGGGGGGTCCACCTGGTGGTCCACCTGGCGAGCCAGGTTTTCCGTTACCACCGTAGTCAGTTACTCTTGGAAATTCTTCGGAGGACCCGTCTGATGAGTCAGGTTTGCCACTACCATCGTTGTCAGGGTTACCGGCGAAATGATCGCTTGTTGTCGTCAAATATTCCGGCGGAAAGGTGAAATTAGGCGAGTATGACAGTACAGGCTCCTGCATTAAAACATTTATAAAGCTTTAAATATTTTTTTCTTAAAAATAAGGAAAAAACATAAAAATTACATATTTGTAATAATATTTTTTCAGGTTTTAACAAGCACTATACATTTAAACTGCACTTAAAAAGTTTATTTTAAAACTAAGTATTTAATCACGAAAAGAGTTTTCGTTTATTTCCAAAACTTCGGGATATTATCTGGGTATGATAAAACAAAAGTCGATGCAGTGTGAATGAAATATCTACGAGTTTATTGTAAAACAGCTCGACGCACAGCGGCAGAGATGGGCACATAACCGAATATGTAAACAAAATATTATTGGGTAGATAACTGGGTATTTACTCTAAAAAAGTATACCCAGTTATCTACCCATTTTTGGGTGCATATTCGGGTATGTGCCCATCTCTGCCACCGGTTCGATGTCAAACAGATACATATTTAAAGCACTTCTCTTCTTTAACATGTCCGTCGCAAAAGTGGAGTTGAGAGAATATGGTTGTGCACTAAAATAGCTATAACATCTTTTTGTTTTTTCTAAAGCACTAACCCGTGCTAAGGAATATTTTAAACATGCACGGTATGCGAGAGGTTGCGGGTTCAATTCAAGTCCTGTCCCGAGTGAATTTTTTCAACTTATTATAAATGTTTATCTATAACTTCGTCATTTCTATCTATTTCTATAACTTCGGCTACGATTTCGATATTTTTTTGTTGTCTCTATAAAACTGTATACCAATTCAAAATGCGAATGATCCTCATTGTTTATCTAGGGGTACATACCTTCAAATAAACACAGGCAATAAGCCAACCCAAAAGGAGATTCGCCATTTTCCTTCGGTGCCTATCCTAAAAATTATACTACAATAGCTAGCCACTGTGGTAGCGTTTAAATATATAATCTCTTTACCTACTACTCGGCTATTAATTGGTCGGTGTTCAATTTAACGGTTAAAATTAATGTAACGCTGTTTATAGATTCATGGTCATTAGACAGGTATGTTCATGAATTCACTCCACGTTTTGGCGTGAAAGAAAGCATTGTAACCTTCAAATAAAAACTGCCTGCTGCAGCCTTGATGGTTGATCTGCCTGCACTTCTGGTATATGTCAAGTCAAGACTTTTCAGCTCCATCTTCGATCTTCTTGGCGATAGAGACACGTTCTGTCAATTGGCATTTAAATTGCAATACCCGTTTGCTTATGTCGGTACCTAACGTTAGTGCGTTGAAGAATTGTGATTTCGTATCCTACTCGTGGAGTGTTGGATATTCCATAGCATATTTCAATTTCCATTTCCCCTTTTTGCAACTTTTACCCCGTTCATGATTTCATCAGTGAGCGTCCATGTCTCTCAAGCGTTGGTCATGAATGGCAGAATATACTGGTTATAGTCCCTAAGATCCTAAGATCTAGACTGGATTGGCTGAACAGTTTTGGAGGAAAGTCTTCGGTATTCTGATACTAAATTGGTCGGTGTTAAATTTAACCGTGAAGAAAAATGCGATGTCTATAATGGTCATCTATACTTATAATAAAACTCTAGCGAAGTCAATTCTGTACATTGAATATTTTTAGAAAAAAACTAGCAGGGGTTACTAAGTAAACTATACTGAATCCAAAAATGCAAAAAAAACGGTTTATGTCTGTCTGTCTGTCTGTCTGTCTGTCTGTCTGTCTGTCTGTCTGTCTGTCTGTATGAACACGATAAACGCGAACACCGCTGAATAGTTTTCAACCAAACTTAACATGGTCGTAACTTACGTTTCTGGGAGTAACTTAGGCTATCCGATGTTTAGAATACATTGCGGGTTGCAATTTTAACTTCGTTTTTTGTAAGAAATATTCATAATTTGGATATGGCTTCTTGAGAAGGTATGTTAAGAACGTGATACTGAACATATTTCTGCAAAAAAAAAATTAAAAGTCCGACTTTGAACCACATTGTCTCGAAAACCTACATTGCGGGTTGCAATTTTAACTTGATTTTTTGTAAGAAATATCCATAATTTTGATATGGCTTCTTGAGAAGATATGTTAAGAACGTGATACTGAAAACATTTCTGAAAAAAAAAAAAAAAAAACGACTTTATTATCTCGGAAACCGTTGATTTCCCAGGCATAGTTCCTTGGGCAAAAATGTTCGTTATGATGATGACTATACGTATACTTGGTCTCCCGCTTTGTTGGCGGTCTTTTAACACTCTGTATAATAGCACGCTACGACTTTTGGCATTTCGGGCGCATATTGTAAATGAAAAATCGGCATTTGTTTTTATTTTATTTTGGCGGAAAATGTTAGTTCTACAAGCGTAGCATAAGGCCGGGTTAGAGCGTATCTATGGGTTTCAAACAATAGGTATCTCACTCTTTTGTTTGACGTAGAGCGGGATGGACAGAGCCATAGATACGCTCTAACCCAGCCTTATGATGCTTGCTGGAGGGAATTGTGAGTGGTTTTCGGTGGAGGTCGGACAAAGTTTATCGATGTTAGAAATGTAGTACTGATGCGTCGCGGTCGAAATGTTCTGGGTTTGAACCCACGCGAGGTTGAAATTTTTTTTGTGCCTTTTTTTAAATATTTACTCTACTGAGCCCAACTTGATATTAAAAATATATATTTTGTTTGCCGTAGAGCGGGATAGACAGAGTTATTTGCGGTAGATACGCTCTAACCCAACCTTATGCTTTGCTTGCTGGCTTAGCATGAGAATGGGTAGGACCTTATCTATGGGCTTATAACTTTATCTATCCCACTCTACGTCGAGGGAGATACATAATAAACCCCCATACCTCCCAGGCAATTCTTATGCTAAGCTTCCTGGTATCTTACACGGGCGATACCTAATCTAAACAAAACATATTTTATCGTAAATGTATTGTTTAGATTAGGGCACACACACACAGACAGGCACACCCTCATAAACACATAAACAGATACACACACAAAGCTATCAAACTTATGACACCCCTCTTTGTTGGTCGGGGATAAAAAAAACCTTCCTTTTGAGTTTTCCTCCACAGTCGAATTTAAATTAAATGTCAAATGTGTAAAAACGCATACGAAGTCGCGGGCACAACTAGTACATTATAAACGCTACGCGTTTTGAAATTCCCCCGTCGAAAATCCACGTGTCCTATAGGAGGCTTACGCCTTCTATCTACTACTATATTATCCGCGCGGGATGAGAATGGGATGGAACCTTGTCGAAGTCAATGGAAAATATACTTTATTTTACTTTTACAAGGTTGCATCGACGCGAGTTTGCTTACCGCGCGCGTCTCAGTTCCAAAAGGTCGCATCCCATTCTCATTCCGCCCGCATTATACTATAGGTACTACGTCCTTACCGAAAAGAACGACCGTATCTAGAGGGCGTCAAAAGGGTAAATAATCGTACTCATACCTATACGGATTTAATGGAGAAGAAATACAAAATATCAAAGAAGCATTTAATTTTATTAAGTACATTAAAATAGGTACCAGCTAAGTAAATAAAATAAAATTTTCTTTATTATAATACGTTTTTATTAAGATTTAGAAAGAGTGTAAACTTGCAACCTTTTGAAGTTCTGGATTGCTATTGGGTAATCTATGTGGCGTTCCTGGGAGATCAATAATTGGGCCAGGGATTTCGACAGGATTTGGGGATTCGGGGATTTGGGGGCCATTGGGGTATTGAGGGGGAGAGGGTGGCGTTCCAACTGGAAGAACTGGCAAATCAGGAAAGCCGGTAGGAATTCCATCGGGAAGAGGTACTAAATTAGGAAACAAAGGAGGAAACCCTTCGACACGACACTCGTCCTGCAGCCCCTTGAGCAGTGCAATAATTGCGAATATTATGTTTAGACAGCCAATACCATCGCCTGGACATTTTGGGCGTGGCTGGGTCGGAAGAGTTGGCAGGCCCGGAAAAGTTGGCAAATGTTGCACATTTGGCTGGGTCGGAAGGGTCGGAAAAGTTGACAAGTGAGGCACAATTGGCTGGGTCGGAAAAGTTGGCAAACGTGGCACAGTTGGCTGGTTCGGAAAAGATGGCAAATGTGGCTCAATTGGACGGGTCGGAAGAGTTGGGTAAGTTGGCCAATGTAGCTCAGTTGGACGGGGTGGAAGGGTTTGATAAGTTGCCCAAGTTGGCTGGGTCGACACAGTCTGCAAAATAGGGAAGGTTTTCTGGGTCAGAATAGTCTGCAAAGTTGGCGGAAAGGTTGGCAAAGTTGGATATGTTGGCGGAGTCGGAGAAGTTGGTCTTATTGGCAAAGTAGGTACAGTCCCAGGATTGGTAGGCCAGCCTGGTGGAACAGTAAAAGGCCCAATCGTTTTATTCGGGATGTATCTGTATCCGAAGCCCCATCCCTCAGACACCTGAAAATAAAGCAGTAGTTAGGTGCATACTTAGATTACTTAGTTGTTTCAAATGTAAGCAACTATCTGAATTAATTTATATTCATTATTTCAGTTCCGTGGTCATAATATACGTAAGGCCTTTTGGGCGGCCTAAAACTCTCACACACAGCCCCTCTGCTCTTGACTACATGTTTCAATATTGCGCGATATTCAATATTTCAGGAATTGAAATATTGAATATTGTTGGATTTGTAGGTACGGTCGGCCACAGTCACAGATACCCCATGGCAGCTCTTAAAGCGCGCGGCATAAGGGCTCCAATCGAACAAAAAGGGGTATCCTAGCGTGTGGCCGAGTGTACTACTTATCTATGTGCTAATTGCATTAGCTTTAGATTTGAATAATAATTGCGATTTATTAAAATACATAGATAAAAAAGGACTGTCTATGTTGACAATAGCGTCGAGGGCAAAGAGGGAAGAGCTAAAAAATAAGTATCATACCTTTAAACAAACACAGGCTATGAGCCAGCTCAAAAGAAGTCTGACCATTTTGCCTGTTAGATAAAATATAAATAATACAGAAATAGCACCAATTTCATCCCATTTGGCTTTTAAATAAACTCGTCGTTAATCACTTAACTAATTGATTGATGTTTAATTTAACGGTCAAGATTAAAAATCTGTTCGTAGAGTCATGGTAATTATATTCCAAGCAGTATTAGATAGGACATTTTGACAGCGTTTTAGGTATATCTAGCGCGTCGTGTTTCATGCCTACCCAGTGCCTCCATCCATAGGCAGAGTAAGGAAAGAATAATTAAAAAAAAAACCTTTAAAAACCCCCGACATTTTCTATTTCAAATTAGAATATTTTATAAACGGACGAACTGATTTTGAGAAAACTAATCAATCCCACCAAAAACATTTTCATGTAAAATGTTGCCAAGACGAGACCCGGCACTGTCAAAAAGGTACCAGATCTAATTTAGAGCCAAGCCTCTAGCTCTAAACGCCCTAACTCTACAAGCCCTCTAACTTCATAAACTCTACACCTTAGTCAAAATATGTGGCTTGGCCGTTTCGTTACCTACTAAAAGAACTATTGTATAATAGAAAAGTAGAAGTAGATTGAACAGTGAATACAACATGTTTCACCTTACGCATAGTATGACGGTACCGAAATGGCCAACCCACATTTTTTTACTAAGGTGTAGAGTTTATGAAGTTAGGGCTTGTAGAGTTAGGGCGTTTAGAGCTAGAAGCTTGGCTCTAAATGAGATCTGGTACCTTTTTGACAGTGCGGGGTCTCGTCTTGGCAACATTTTACATGAAAATGTTTTTGGTGGGATTTCATTTCTTTTTGTATTATCTTATGATTTTTTTTATGTCTTATACGGGCGTTATAAATTGGCATCGATCGTTTGCTCGCGCTGCGCTGTTTTTGTTAGCTTCATCATCAATCACAGGCATTTTGCACGGGCTTAAGAGGGAACGCGAGCAGCCGCTGCTCCATACAAAAAGGGAGACCTGTTTCCTCCCTGGATAATTATTTTAGAGAAAATATGTTTATGCCATTCAATTTATATGTACCTCTGCCATGTCCCTATGTTTTCCTTTTTTTCTTATTTTAATTATTTTAATAAATAGAGACCTTTCAAAATTGCAAAATTTGGCCACTTATTTAAAACGCCTAATAAACATATTTAACAAATTAAAAACAAAAAATAGAAAACATTCAGACATAGCCAAACCCCTTGTTATAATATATTAAAAAGAAATTTTGAAATCGGTTCAGTTTTGAAAGAGGAAATAGGTCTCCCCCAGAAGCTGTTTTCGTCACTTTTTAATAGGTATTTTCAGTCCAAGCTGCAGTTGTCCCTTTCGAGCTCTATCCGCGGGGATTTGAGGGAGGGGAGGGTTGGACATATATTTACACGGTCAGAAAAGTGACGTGTCGTAGTCGATAACTTAGATATATCGACACTAGTGTTGTAATCGATATCGATATTCTTTGCCGTTCAATATAAAAAGGGGGGAAAATGTTTTACTTCGTCGTTATCACATTATGACACCAACATTTTTATTTACTTGAGTCGACATCGTCGGTTGGTTTCGGGTATTAGCAAGAAGTTACAAAATAAACCTATATGTAAGCTTGCATTTTAATTTCGTTTTGGTGGGTTTATTATTTTGAGTACCTACTAAGTCATGGTATCAGCGTTATCATCTGCAGCTTTATACTTACTCTAGGTACGATGTGTCTTAACGAGGATTTGAACCATAAAGAATTTACACGAATATGCGATGCATTATTGGGTATAAACGTAGCCAAGACAAGCGTGTTTTTTACTATTTTTAGTTATGAAGGATCAAAAGATTCTGTGAAGGAAGGTAGTAAATGACCGCAACGACTTGGTGACAAAAATGCAGTTGTACTGCTTAAACCCGTGCAGCTAGGATTTAGGTCTATTTTTTTATTTCGAATCGATTAGGTAGGTCCTAGGAAGCAAAAAAGGTCCTAAAACTTAGTGCAGGAAAACGCACCGTTTTTTAGTTATGAAGTCTAGAAAAAAAAAATCTCACAATAGAAGTGTGGGAAAACCAGTAACTGGGTTGCGATGGGGGTGATTTTTTTTATAGAATTCGTTTGGGTAGGTTCTAAGAAGCAAAAAAGTTCCTTTAACTTGGTACCCATCGTTTTATGAGTTATGAGGACTTGAAAAAAATACAAAAATTTCAAGACCTCATAAGTCGTAAACGGGGTGTTTCCCGGCACCAAGTCATAGGAACTTTTTTTGTTTCCTAGGACCTACTGAACCGATTCCCGTCAAAAAATATCGACTAGGCATTGCATCCTTTCCAAACCTTTTTCAGGGGCGAAGCCCTAGTACCTACCACCTAAGCATGATCCGAGGACCCTATTCCTTATTTCTGTTTTTCAATCTTTTAAGTCACCTTTACTATCATACCCATGTAAAGCCAGCATCAAAGACACAAAAAAAAAGTGGTTTTGCAGTTGAAAGATTTTATCACCCCATAATAAGTCACATGATACTGAAAAAGGTTATCTTCAAGCATCGCTATAAATGACTAAATTCTCGAAACGATAGTCACTGAACGAGCGAGCGAAGCGAGCGAAGTTCTCCGAGTCTACTGGAACAATCCGGCGTTTGTATGTATGTATGTATGTATGAATGTTCGTTCGACGATAACTTGAGTAAATTTAGTCGGATCGTGATGAAATTTGGGAGGCAGGAAAATGAGGCCAAGAGAATTTTTAAGTTCGAACATGAGCCAAATCGGAGGGATAACTGAGATATGGGGTCGCGAGTTCATAGTTCGGGGCGAACCACTAGTATTAATTGTTTCTTGAAAAACTAACCTGATTAAAAAGCGTTTATAAAAAAATTATGGGTTATTCTCGTTTTATTTCTTATTGTTTATAAAAATAACAAAAAACAAAATTGATAAATATTTACGTACACAATTTTACACTTTTTAACACTTACAATATTTACTGACCGCGACCTTAAAACAATTTAAGTTAAAAAATCATGTGACATTATATATTTTTACACCTATTTTATTATTTATTTATGCTAAAACAATTTTTAACACTTAAAACATTTATTGACCGTTCCAAATTTCATTCAAATACAATAAAACTTACACTTATCTCTTTCAAATATCTCTTAAAAATAACATTTCAGTCATAATCTTAGAAAGTATTGGCCCAAAAAAAATATTAACTTCCATGCGCTGGTCCAACGAATATCGAGTCACAGCAGTCAGAACAAGTCCAATAAACAAGCCAAAATCACTTCACGCGCAGGTAATAAACTCAACCGAACAACGAGAAAATACCATGAACGAATGATAGGTGATTTTTTGAGTGACGGTAGGTAAGACACGCGCGGCGCGAGCGCACATTTTGTGCAGGCAAAATAATAGTAGATCGCACGCACACATCGGTAACTTACATGTACATTGACAGAGAGGCCGCGGCCGCCCCTCGAGCGCGCGCAGAGCGACAGCAATAGTTTATTCAAATACCTATTTTTCAAAAAGCTCTGAGACCGCGTCCGCTATTAATTCCATCCCCTAATTTAAAGGGAGGGGCGGAGGGTGATTTACTAAACTGAAATTTTATGGTCACCTTACTTTTAATAAAATTAATTTTATTTATTTACGAGGATTTACATGAAAATTAAATTTAAGTAAATAGAAATAATTTTAACCTAAAATAAAAATTATTTATTTATTTTTGTTTTATTCTGTATGTTCTGTTCTGTTATATTTTTTATATCTTATTTTATTTTAATTTTTATTTTTTTATTGTATTTTATTAATAATCGCCATCTCTCTGGCAATGAGAGGGGACTAAAGTTTCTTATTTTCTTCGCAACGATTGCGCGTAGCGGTTTTCGTAGAGGCGTAGCTCCTCTGCGTCGTAGTAGTTATTTATGGTAATCGTCAGTGAGTCAGTGACGTAATTGGGGGTTTTTAGACGTCAATAAAATCTAAATTATAACAGCTATGCAATTGAAACTTTTTATGTGTAATGAATGACATTGACCTAGACATCATTTCCTGAGAATTTTGTTGATGTGGTATAATCCAAACCCAAGTTATGAGGGTTCAAAAAAACGACGAAGCGCTTCGAGAAAAGGTAGTAGTGTCGCTTGCCCTTGAGCTTCGCTGCTCGTCTTGGCGTTTGTAGGTCATACTTGTACTTGGTCTATTTGTAGGTCTCGAACGGGCTAGGGATCCAAATGTATCTAATCTAGTATAAGTAAATAAAAAAGGATCCCAAAATAACACACCAATTACTTAATTTTTAATTAAATTATTTTATTTCGGAATATAACTTCTTCAGATTGCACCTACCTAGTACCTACCTGGTGGTCAGATAGGTATTTTCATAATTCATAAATTATTATCACTAAATTATCGGGGACAATTATTAAGTAATTAGGTACTATAACTACATCTTCCTTTTAGTTATTTAAATAATTTGAACATCGAATAATGTATATTTTTTCTTTGAGATAAGTTTCTACTCTATCTCTAGATTTAATCTGGATTAACGAAAATAGATCTTTATACCTCTAACTTTAAATTCTAGCTCACTAATCTACTTAGAATATATATTTTTAATTAGAATTTCTTTTATACGAAGAGTCCTTCCACTGCGTTACTAAAACGTGCCAGATAATATAATAAATAGACAGAAAAGTCAAACAGTATAAAAACAGAACAGTGTGCTGATTCTATAAAAACAAACCGCACAGTTGCTAGACCTCAAAACCAGTTTATTTATGAGAAAATATAAATTGCCAGGACGCAAAATGTTACCTCATATTGCAGTAAACTTTTTTTTTTTTTTTTTCGCATTAAATTGGTTTTGAAAACTAGCAACTGTGCTGATTATGTTTACAGAATAAGCACACAGATGTTTCATACATCTGGTGCAAGGATTGTATAGCTTCAATCCATATGCTGAAACTTTAATAACGCAGTGACAAAATGCCTTATCTATTCAACTTTAATTGTATACGGAGTGAGTTTTTGGTCAGTTAGGTACTTGTACTTCCACTAATCAATACGAACAACTTTTGAGTCAACCTCACCGACTGCAAGATATAAGCTATGTCAATAAAGAAACGATATTAAAATGACGGCGGGTAACTATGGTAAGGTCAGAAAAAGAGGTTACGAAAATACGATTTCGGTTCATACCTAAAACTTTCTTAAATTTTTGGTTAGGAAATATTGTTTTATGATGATTTCTTTATTGTTTAGGTAAATATTCTACGTTGGGTTTGTGATTAAAAAATAATATTTATGAAAATAAGATCAAAACGTAAATAACAAAAGTTGACCCCATAGTGAGAGTTGTTCCTGTGGATAAGTAAAACGACGATGTCTAGAATTAACTGGCCAAAAAACCACTCTGTAATTTAAGAGGTTTTGATTCCAGCAAGTTTATCCTTCTGGATCCTGGTCTAATTGTCTAACTTCAGCATCGATCACAATCGCATTGATCACGATCATAATGGCGATACCTTTAAAAGAAGTTGGAAGTAGATAATGCAGACGCATAAAAAACTGATGTTGGGACCAAAACCAATTTGCCTTTATAAACTTTAATACACCATTCGATAGATCTACCTAGTTATAGAGAAAAAGAGATGCTTCTTACAGACTAAGTACTCTGCAGTGACCATCTCTAATCTATGAATTTTAAGTTTTTTTTTTAATTCTTTATCGACTTTGTTAAAAAAAAGAATATTGTTTGATATTCTTTGCCACCTTTGTTATGTGGAGATTTTGCCCAGCCCTTATATTAGTAGTGTGGCGGCAAAATAAACTAAATATTTTTTTTAAATTTCTTAGGTCGAACGGGGTGACAAGAGAACTTTAAATTACTGAATTAAACAGTGGACATCAGTACTAAACAGAGACTGTTAGCAGCTGTGTTTATATTAATACTCAGTTTTCTATTAACCCCTATTAATTGTATTATTCTATGTATTACAGTATCTCATTCCACAAATCCGTGGGTATTGGGCACCCTTGTCAGTGTTAAATAAAGTAATGCATATTAGATATTAGTCAATAAAATGGCCACTGCAATTTTTGATTGTCATTATTTGTACGCGTTATAGAGTGAAAATTATACTGTAACTAATTTATTACATGATTTCACAACACATGAATATTATTAATCATATGTTTTTGTATTAATTTAACCGATTCGTAATGGATGAAGTATACATCGAAATAATTTAAATACATTGTCAAATTACTTCTATTATTTTAATCGACTTTGCTACCAGACTTTAATTTGGAAATATTTAAATGGTAACGTTTAATCAATTTTAATTAGTCATTTATGTAATAATTTTGGAAGTTAAATCTAATTATGGTGTTCTTTCTCATGCCGTCTTTTAACCCTATTAACTCTCAATACATAATTAGAATAATTACAAAGTTCCTATAACTAACATTATATTTTAAAGGAATTAAAATGCGGAATATAATTTAGTAGGTAATCAAGTTAGTTAGTAATTATAATTAAATTAATTACAGCCTTTCTCAGTCACGAACAACTTTTCCAACGACCCTTTGGCAACATACCCATATATTGTGCTGTAAAAAAAGCAAAGGAAATAAAAAGTAAAACGAAAATTGTACAAAATAAATTGTTTATTGCGGATGAAAATATTAAATAAGATTTATATTATTATTATTATATACAAACGATATGATATACAGTAACTTAGGAGTCGAACAAAAAATACAGAATTTCGCGAATTTCACTTTAGAATTGTACACGAATTCATTCTTGTAAAATTAAATTTATTTTTGTTTCTATAACAAATATTTATGAAGTATTAACACTACATTTATTGTATATTTTTTAAGTAAATGCAAATAATTTATAGGGTTAATCAATCTGAATAACTCATTAAAGCTTAAATTTTTTTTTTATTTTTAAACTTTAAAAATAATAATACGATATGGACAAAAGAATTGTACAAAATGAAAAACATACACAAACTCTCCGAAAATAAAACGAGCTTGCCGTAAATGTAATAGCATAAAATTTAAATACTTTAAAATACAATGCATCTAACACTAATGATATAATACAATTGACTAAAACTATCTGGAATATTTGTAATTAAATGTTATTTTTATTTACAAAAAATACAGAAGCGTTCTTTGATTACTTAATGTTTTTTACTTTAAAGTTAAGAGAACGTAATTACAGAAAATTGTCTTTTTAACTAATACCTTTTAGCATCCATTCATGATTGTTATTAAATGTTATTACATTTGGTGTTAAACCAACAGACGAATATATTGTAACTACACATAATTTGGTTTAAAATATGTATTAAATAAATAAAGCTTGTTTGGAGAGGATATCATAATAACTATGGATGTATATATCCAAGATCTACAAGTTTATCAACATAATTTCATTAACCCTCCCGCTCGATTATCGTACACATGTGTACGTTTAACTCAGTTCGCCGGCCCGCTCGAGAAACGTACACATGTGTACGTTCCCGCCATGTTTACGCGCGCTTTTAGTTTCTGCCGGTTATTGAGTCAGGCATAAACCTTAGAGCGTGACCGTCTATAGACGAAATACAGAGCATAAAATTATCTGTTTATTGATACCAAACACATCACACTGGAAGAAAAAAAGAAAAGATATTGATATTCAAGACATTTAGAAATAATTTCGATTTTTTCGTTCGAGCCGTCGCGCGGAGCTGTGTATTTTGCCGAAAATTGTTTGAAAGGTAAGTAAATTATTGATTTACGTTATTAGTTGGTTCTTTGCATCTATGAATGTCCTTATTCACAGCCTTATTTCATAAGAAAAATTTACATTTATACGCTCGCTCGGAATACGTACACATGTGTACTCCGCTCGACAATGTTCGGCCGCCTACGGAATACTGCGTCAGCTGATAATCTAATGGATTGATCGTGTATAGACGAATTACAGAGCATGAAATTATCTATTCATTGATACCAAACACTGGTCACACTGTAAGAAAAAAACAAAAGATTTTGTTATTCTAAAACATTCAGAAATCATAAAGAGCCGTCGCGCGGAGCTGACACACACAGTGTATTTTTCTAAAATTTCTTCGAAAGGTAAGTAAATTTACGTTGATTTCCGTTATTCTTTGGTTCTTTAGGTCTATGAATGTCCTTATTTCACAAGAAAAACTTGCATTTTACATGATAAATTCATCATGTTACAGAAGTCAGTAGCGATTTCTGAACGTTCGCCCGCTCTATGGTTTCTACCGGATATTGCGTCACGTCGTAAACTGAATGTCTGATCATGTATAGACGAATCACGGAGCATAAAATTATCTGTGATTTGATACCAAATACTAGTAACATCGAAGAAAAAAACAAAAGATTTTGACACTGACAAGTCACGCGTGAACTTCGTTCGGCCGCTGGAATTTGCATCGAGTGTTGTGTATTTTTTTCTTAGGTTTTTGAATGTTGTAGAATGAAAGAAACCACTTATGTTTACTAGGCATTTATTCAACATTGGCCTAGATACAATTTCAGTTCCTAAAGGTTTGTATTTTTTCCTCAATAGACAGTTTATTCCACAAATCTGGAATTTTTGCGTACATTTTCATTTTGCACTACGATTACGTTTTTTTTAACGCAAAACCATGTATTTCCGTACCTACCTCCAATAATGTCATTTCTAAAGAAAAGATTACTCCTTATTTCACAACATTTGGTTGAGTAGGTGCGGAGATATAAGAGATTTTGTCAACGGTGGAATCTCCATTTTCCGCGTTTTTCCGCGTCGCGGGAGTAAAAGAAACCTTACATTAAAGCCTCCCCGACCGGGAGGGTTAAGACTGAAACGAAATAAATATTTAATTCAATTCATTCCGTAAAAAATCTAAAGGTGCCATTTCACCGATCGGGATGCCGAAAAATCGGAGCAACACTTTAAAATGAAAGTCAGACTCACAGAACTTTTTCATACCAAAATTTTGAACTCAAAAGACAATATTTCAATTTTCATACTACAATTTTGAAAGGTTTCGTGCTCCCCAACTTTCTCTTCCAAAACTGGACCGATTTGAATGATTATTTCATCAACATTTAATTTGAGTCAACTTTGGGAGGAGGGATGAGATTAAGTAACACGAAAACTAGGTTTCATAATTTTTGTATGGAATATGAATAATCAACAAAGCAAATGTTTCCTCTTAACACTCCAAGATCACAGAACCATATGAAAATTACAACAAAATGAAGTCATTGAGAACTTGACTACTCGATATGGACCTGAAATTATGCGAAAAAGTTCAAGTTTAGTTAAACTATAAGAGTGGAATTACGAGGCCCAATTATTTGGGACTTTATTTCCATATTTAATTATATTTTTTGTGATTGCTAACTAAGTAGTCAATTCGCAATATTAATTTCATTTAACAGCAGTCAGTTATTTTAAAAGTTAGTTACCCTATTTTTATATTAAAATTAGTTCACGTTGTTAGAAACTGACCTCAGCTTTGTTTATTTATAATGTTTATAATATCACATGAATAATATAAAGACATTTGAAATTTACGCAATAAAACTACGCCATTTTGATTCCATGGCATACATTACAGGAGTTTTTTTAAGACTTATTTTTTTTAAGAATTAGGAATGCCTATAATGGGTGCTTCAGTGGAACTGGGCCCATGAGAAAATAGCCTTGGTTTCTTTAATTAATAGAATCAAGAGAAAAAAAAATCGGACGAAACACATCTTCCTCTTGGCAGTTGGCATAGTCCGATTTCTCAATCGGACGATCAGAAAAAAATGTTTACGTGGTCGGACGAAGCAATAGGACTACATAGCCAGAGGTGGTATTTTAGTGCGAAGCGCTCATAGCCTAGTTGGACTATTAAGCAACATCGGGCGCGGTCAGTCTATGGGTGAACGACCGCTTGTATCAATGAATGAGCGCTTCCGTGCTTCGCAAGGCACGTTAAACCGTTGGCCCCGGTTCTACGATTATGCCAATCGCGAACCCATGTCAAAGGCCCTATGTCGGCCTAAAAACTCTGACACCAGGGCAATACGTCATCCGATTACCGATTACATACCTACGTCTGACCACTTTTGGGAAATTTAATATTCCTAGTCTACGGAGCTTCGAGAATCTCACTTCAGATTCACAATATAAAATAAATATAAACTACTTCGCTGTACAAATTATTGCTTTCTCGTGATTAAGAAAAGCCATTTTAGATGGTGAAATCTTTCGATTAACGAACAAATATTATAAGTTGTTATACAGGGTAATTTTTAAATAGTTTTTATTCCGGTTTAAACACGTCAACTTCTAAATGTGATTTCCAAAAACTTTTATCTACGACTTTTCGATTAGCTCGATACTTTTTTGTATTGAACGTTTCTTATTATTTAAAAGTTTGCATTGTACCATTTCACCGCTGCCTGCGCGGCGCGCTTTCGTGTCCCTCCACTCTCTACCACCTTTCCAGCTTCTTCTGCTCCTATTAGTTAATCCGCAAAATTTTGAAATAAAAAGAATGCTTTAACACCACAGTTGTACAACAAAAGTTGTCGGAAATCACATCTAAATGTTGACGTGTTTCAGAAAAAAAACTATTTAAAAATTGCCCTGTATTTAACACCCGATTTTTGCAAGACCGATCAAATGTAACAGACATCTTAAATTCTTAATCTCATGTCATACACATTTAAACCAATCTCGCGCCGCTATTTTGAATTAATCTTCGATTTTGAATAAACTAGTTACATTGGTCACTTAGCAGAAACTGGGCGGTAATGAGAGTGCCTGTTAAAAAAGTACTTTTGTTTTAATTTCTCGCGCGATTGCGCTAACACTGGTTTAAGATCTAGCCATCTAAACTGGCCTCATACGATTTTAAAATCGGCTTGGAATGGATTTAGGTTTATGGCAGTGACTCAATGGAAATGGCAAGTTAACAAAACCTTTACTCGCAAAAATATATTTTTTAAAGTACTTTGTGAAAATACCAGCTGGTGACGTCACAAGCTAGTATTTTCATACCAAATATCGTTTTAAATATCGTTTTTACTTAACTAACCTGTCAACATTCCTATTGTACCTTTAAAAAAAACTGAATTCTGTTTATTGAAGTACCGACGTATTATATGTGTTAGGTAGTGCCTCAAGCATATTCAATAAAGATCATGCAAATGGGAAGTTGAGTAGTGACATTGTAGGGTCCTAGCCATGGTATGGTATGCGAATATAACCAATCGTAACTCGCAGGTTCAGAAATTACTTTACCAATGGAAAGTACTTTACAGTTTATAGTTTCATTCATAACCTTGCAAAAAGGTTCGATAGTCATCATGCAGAAGATGGTATTCCAATATAGCCTTGTAAGGTTACACGTTACAGATTTATAATTTCTTTACACACCCGACAAACAGGCATAGTAGGGCTCTAACAGGTGGTACTCCAATGAAGGCTACCGCGCTTTGATTTGCCGCTAGAGGGCTCTAGTGTTGCGTATGGTCATAAATGTCACTGTTTTCGTATGGGCTACGCGGGTTCATTTCTAATTAGAATAATGTTGTGAATATTTTGCAATAACTGAGATTAATTATGGCAAATAGCTGCTTTGAAACAATTTTATCTTTCGGAAAATTATGTTTTCTTTTTCGAACAACACGGGGCTTGCTCGATGTGTTTTATTGGTAAAGTTTTAAGGTATGTATTATCAATATAATTTTAATGTAAGTAAACTTTTTTACGTCCGAAATAACTAACTTTAAGACCTATACCCGACAGCGGCGCCAACTACATAGTGAGCACTAAAGCCCTCATTGAACCGTGTAAAGTTGTACATTACTAACCTTACAGACAGATGGGAAGTACATAACAAACAGGCTTAGTTAAACAGCCCTAACATATGGTATTCCGAACAATATAAGGTTGTATAATAAAGATGGAAAGCCCCTTACAAACATGTATTCCCATTGAAATACAGTCTAACCGTGTAAAGTACTTTACAAACAACCTTACAGTCGGGAAGTACCTTACATACGGGTTCAGTACCGACCTTACAGTCGGGAAGTACCTCACATACGGGTTCAGTAGCGACCTTAAAAGTGGGAAGTACCTTACAAACTGGTTCAATAGGACGCCTCGTGGCCAGCCAGGATGTAGAGGTCGTTACCATCGTCGCCGGTCAGCGTGTTGTTCTGAAGGATGTGCGACTCTAGCACTACCACCCTGGGGGTAAGGAACAAAGTTGGGATTTAGAAATGTGGAATACTCGTAAGTATTAACTTCGTCTTTCATGTGAACTAAAATTTGCATAATGTTTGAAAGAAATGAAAGACCGAACAGACAATTTTGAGGCACGATTTCATTCATAATTAATTCTAGACCGACAACTGAAAGAAGAGTTTTTGCTGGGCAAGTCTTCTAGTTGAGTTTTCAGTTGTATTCGCTCAATGACATCGGGGATGAGATCACGTATTTTGCAGTTTGTAAATAAAAAGTAACGATTAGTTTCCGATTACTGCTGAGAGATAGCAGTATCTTGCTTTATTCGACTACCTAAAGCCAGATGCATCTCTGTAAGATTGATGAAGTTTCTTAAAATAGTACTACCATTCGATGCCTCCAATTTGGGCGTAGGCGCAATTCTGCAGCAGTCATAAAGGCCTAATACTTTTTTCAACACTCACGTATGCTATCGACGTTGAAGTCATGACAATAATACTCACTTGTCGGAGCCGAGAAGTCGGTAGGACCGCGAGGCGTCAGTAATTTCCTGTGTGACGTCAGCGTGTCTCAGAGACCTGCCCTGCACGCCGTGACGGTGGAACGCGAGCACCGAGTCTTGGAGGCACACTGTATAGAGGAAAAGTACACAAATATTAATAACACGATACAAAAACACAAATTTATTTATTAGCAAAATATTTTTACATGAATTGTAAAAAGCTAACTTTTCCCTTTGTGACTAGTGCAGCCAATAACATAATTTGTAGGTCGAATCGCGGTAATTTTTTGTAGCTATATGATACACTTTTATTCGAATGGTTCATCATTATAAGTCACTCGAAAGTAGTTGGAGCAAAAACAGTTGTTTGATATTGCGAGCATAACAAATATATTTAAAACTAACAAAATATTTGAAAGCTATGACTAAGTAAGTAGCATTAGATATAACATGCAATGCCTCCAATGTGGTCGTAGGTGCAAGACTACAGTAGATGCAAATGTGTTTATTTTCTTTATTAGTTGGTTTATTTTTCTCGTTGATCTCTCTCTCGCTAAAAAGCTCTGTAAGGCTGATGAGGTTTCTTAAAATAGCACTACCATTCGATGCCTCCTATTTGGGCGTAGGTGCAGTACTAAAGTAAATCTAACACTAACGTATGCTATCGAGGTTATTTTAAAATTGTACTACCATTCGATGCCAGTAATGTGGGCGTAGGCGCAATTCTGCAGCAGTCTTTAAAAGGCCTAATGCTTTTTTCTACACTCACGAATGCTATCGACGTTGAAGTCGAACTGTATCTGCGAGACGAGCCGGGGCCTTCTCTTGTCATCATCAGGCGACCTCCAGCGGGCTAGCTCCAGCGTAGCCGGCAGCGGTGGCACTATGTCTACCACGTTCTCGTGGCATACTAGGACCTGGGTAAAAGAAAAAGATTTAAGTACGGAAAGTAAATGTAGAGAGTGTTTTTATTGTTGTGTAGTGATAGTTGGCCAACTACTCTCACATCACTCGAGTCATTCGCAGTGGACCGACACACAACACTCACAGTGTCCGCGGATATGTTCGACGATAAATCGCACGTTTTGAATTTACTGGATTCCAAGTCGTTGAGAGCTTGAACCCATCCTTCCGGTTGGGATGATAAAGGTAATTCATTTACCTACTAAACATTCATTCATTTACGAGAGTTTTCTATTCTATTCTAAACTAACCGCTATTCGACCCGTTTCGAACCAAAATTATGTGCGAATAGTTACTACTGAAACAAAGACGAGGAAGAAGATGAACTACTGTTTCTCACTACGGAAAGCGTTTTGTTTACGGTCCAACAAGGTACTCACCGCATCTTTGCTAAGTTGGTGCACGGCCCTTAGAGTGTGCAAGCGTTCAGGTCTTGGTACCACTGTGTTGCTGCTCCCTATAGACATATTGAGCTCGTCCGAGTGGAACCAGGTAGCGCCTGCGAAAGAAATAATACCGGGTGTTAAAAGACACACACAACACACACGGTTAAAAGGCCTACCTAGCCACAATCAACGCGCATCTAAATAATACTATCTTAGCCACTAGATAACTTGTATGTAAGACACTCTAAATACAACTCAGCATCGTGGTTATTTTTTGGCATCAAAATTTTTAATATGCATTCAAGCAGTAAACTTTATGAATAAAAATTTTTTGAAAAAAAAAAAACTTATTTTTAGTTTCAAGCGTTACTAAAACTATCTTCCTAGAGTCGGGTGTCACCGTGTCACTGACCAAAACAACACCCTGTATATCAAGAACCACGATGTAGAAAAGAATCATTACCTGAGTTGATGTTGATAAGTTGTAGTCTGAGCGGGCGCCGCGTGGCACCGACACACAGAAGCGGATATTCAAGCTCCGGAACTATTATCAGCTCGAAAACTTGGAGCGGCGAAGGGAGGACGCAGTCGATGTTCTGTGAAAATAGAAACAAAATAAAGAGGTATGATAGAACGAGCGAGCGAAGTTCTCCGAGTCTACTGGAAAAATCCGGCGTTTGTATGTATGTTTGTATGTATGTATGTATGAATGTTCGTTCGACGATAACTTGAGTATATTTGGTCGGATAGTTATGAAATTTGGTAGGCGGGTAAATGAAATTAAAAGAATTTTTAAGTTCAAACATGAGCCAAATCGGTCGAGGGGTTGCCGAGATATGGGGTTGTTAAGTTTATATGGGGTCGCGAGTTCACAGTTCGGGGCGAATCACTAATTTACTACTAGTGAATCGACCTGAAATCGCGAGTGTGACTTGTTGCTAACAACATATAAACTTTACAACCCCATATCTCGGCAACCCCTCGACCGATTTGGCTCATGTTTGAAGTTCAAAATTATTTTAATTTTATTTACCCCGCCTACCAAATTTCACGACAATCCGACCTTTACTCAAGTCGTCAAAGATTTTAAACGGTAAGTTACCTTGTAAAAAAAAAAATCGAACTCAACGAAACTTTGGGATATTGTTTGTACAAATACAGTTTTGGCGGCGGTGGCATTTATTCGTAGGTTCAAGGATCTGAAACCTTAGGGTGTAAAAATAGCATAGATTCTCATATGAAAAAGAAGATTTTTTTTTATCGGTGTCGCTAGTTGTGCCTTCCCATTCGCCTTAACAGCCTCGAGAACTAGATTTAATCGTACCTTGAGCAGCATAAACTTGTGCAGCGGGTCGTACCACTGCATCAGAAACAGTCCAGCCGGCGTCGCGCCGCACAGATACTTGTAGCCATTGTATGGGGACCGCGCCACTGCACAACGGATGCAACCTGGGATCGAAACATACGTTAATGTTGATGTCAAATCAAATCCCACTTCCCACTCATACATATTATAAATGCGAAAGTTTGTGAGTGAGTGAGTATGTTTGTTACTCTTTCACGCTGAAACGGCTGAACGGATTTGGATGAAATTTGGCAGAGATAGCTTAGACATCAGAATAACTCATAGGCTACATATTATCAAGCTTTTACTTACGAGCAAAGTAAAGCACATATCCTTTTCATGTAGTCCATGCGGACGAAGTCGCGGGCAAAAGCTATCAAATATATTTTATTGACAAACAGTTATGAAACTAAACACAAAATAAAATTATTACATGCAACTTACAAACTACGAAATTATGTACACCACACTACTTGAACTAAAACACACTTGATAAGACAATACGTAATTTCTCGAAACTCAATTTTTTATGAAGTCTTTACTCCGACCAAACCATACCGCGATGCATGCTTGATCTTTTAGTGATCTTGATTTGTTAATCAATTTAAGAACCAATATTTTGCTTGATATATTGTGGTATAATCCGCGCGGGATGAGAATGGGATGCGACCTTTTGGAACTGAGACGCGCGCTGTAAGCAAACTCGCGTCGATGCAACATTGTCAAAGTGAAATAAAGTATGTTTTCGATTGACTTTGACAAGGTTCCATCCTATTCTCATCGCGTGCGGATTATATCATTGGGTTGAATACACGACAGCACGTCAGAGTGTACACTTTTGTTGTAAAGTCGCCCCAAACGTAACCGAGTAGAGTTCTAGCGTGTAAGGGTCGACGTGCTGTTGTGTGTACTTGTAGCTTACATTCTTATTTAATATTTCAATTTAATATATATACCTATGTTTTAAATTAATTCCGTGGTTTTCCGCTCCGTTGGCGATCTTTAAAACTCACCTCTAGTGTCTGGTACTCTAGTTGTGAGTGCGAATCGTCTCGGCAACAGTCGGGGCGGTAAAACTCTGAGGCTTTTGCCGCCCCTCGCCGACCCAATGAGCGCTATCAACTCGTGACGGTAAAGCGATGGGGTCTTGCCTGTAAACGAAATTACACAAATTGATTAATTTATACTTTATTGCACGCACACACTTAAAAACTAAAGGACATCTCTGCAAATATTACAAAATGATTTTTGTTATGCAAGACTGCAAAGTTTTTGTCGCAAGTGGCAGAATTTAATACCGAGCGTCGGGAAATTGAATCCTGAGCATTGCGAGGGATTTTCAGGCACGCAACGCAAATAATATTGCAAACGGGCGATGAACATACACAACTTTTCATGCCACTACAGCGAGAAAAGTGGTAAATGCGAGAAAAAACAGCTCAATAGTTCGTAGGTGAACGTTGAAATTGCCATCAACAGTTTTGTTAACAGTTAGATTACACCACACCATAGTAAGCCACGTAATAATTTCTAATAAGTTTTCAACGCCAGCGAATACAATAGACTTCCACGAGCGGATTTCAAAGAATAAAGACAAGCTTTCCGAGCCAGTGAGTGCAAAAATAACTATTACTGACCTGACAGCGACATTAGAACGTCTTTGATGACGTGCATCCATATGGTCCGTCGTGGACACAGCTGGTCCATCGCGGTCTCATGTAGTTCGTTCAGATTGAGCGTGTAGATACCCTCCTCCGCACCTGTGGGTTAAGAAATAAGGACGACTTTTGAATGTGAACTTTATAAGCAAATAAAGTCGTCAAGTTATAAGATACTAGCTTTTGCCCGCGACTTCGTCCGCGCAGACTTATTTTTTTTCTCGTGAGTTTTTCCGTTCTTTTAATGGTTATTCTGCTATTCGGGGCGGAGAGAAATCCAACACACACACAAAGCTAATTGTGATTTCATAACACGACAAAATATATTAGTTCACTGGGTAGCTATGTAGTTCACTGGTTATAGCTATCATGATACACGTCTTTGTCAGGAACGGAGGCATCGTCACTTAATATCTTTAGGCGTTTATACAGGGTAATGTTTAAATAGCTTTATTCCTGATACACGTCAAATTCTAAATGTAATTTCCAATAACTGTTGTTGTTTAAAAAAATCCATATATTAGCTGTCATGACACGGCAACAGGCAAATGACAGTTGTGGACGGACATTATATTTGTCATTGCTGGAAATTTTTGGCCTGGGCAAAAAGAAAATCTGTGCTCAGTCTTACCTATAAGTATGTGTTGGTCCCTCGTGTCTGGATTGATCCATGACGCCGTGCAGTTTATCCTCAGCGGACAACCGTTGAATACCTGCAAGCGAAAATATTATTGTTAAGGCGCATTTAAATGAGTAGCTCAGCGTGGCATGATATAGATGTAAGTGTGTTAAGATCTCGAATGCCAAGAGCGCGAGGGCACGATTTGGCGGCCATTTTGTTGTATTCTCTATCGCTGCAATTTAAGTGCGTTCTCTGTGTGATATAAATAGATAGAAGTTTGTAAAATTCACAAGTGTGAAGAACGTGAGGGCGCGCGTTGGCGGCCATTTTTCCATCGTCCGCCATTTTGTTGGATTCTCTAGCAGCACAGGTTAAGTGTGCTCTCTGTGTTCACTTGTAGCTCAGTTTCTACCTATTGTACAATACATTGAAGAAGCTTCCATACAAACCTACGTATGTAAAGATCGCCACTGCCAAAAGCGAAAGGCCGCCATTTTGAGATCGACCACCATATTCGTTTCGTACCTCTCTGAATAGAGTCGTCCGCCATATTTGTTTCGTTCCTGTTTTAATACAGTCGTCCGCCATATTTGTTTCGTTCCTCTCCATTAAGAGGATCTCAAAATGGCGGCCTTACGCTCTAATGAGCAGGTTTAGTGTGTTTGTACCTTAGAGAAGCCTGCCCCCATGTTGACCTTGGGCGTGGGTGGTAACCCATTAGCGTGAGGACGCCCTTAGCTGCCATTTTTGCTCGTTTTCGGGTGGTTTCCTTATATTAGATAGAGATAGTGTTATGTGTGTTGTACCTTAGAGAAGCCCATACAAACCTAGTACGTATGTAAAGATCGCCACTGTTAAAAGCTTAAGGCCGCCATTTTGAGATCCACCGCCATATTTGTTTCGTACCTCTCTTAATAGAGTCGTCCGTCATATTTGCTTCGTTCCTCTGTATTCTTAAGATCTCAAAATGGCGGCCTTACGCTCTAACGAGCAGATTTAGTGTTTGTACCTTAGAGAAGCATGCCCCCATGTGGACCTTGGGCGTGGGTGGTAACCCATTGGGCGCGGGGCGCGGCGGGGTATGAGCGCGTCGCGGCTTGGAGCGTCTGGGCGGTACCGGCGGGGTATCGCAGCCTGCAAGGGAAACAGTCAATGTTAGCATCGACATTCTTTTCCTTGGACTTAAATATTTGTATACTAAATTTAACACTCGTTTTATTAACTTTTTACATTTTCCAAGTTAAATACGAGTGTATTACGAGTGTTAAATCCTTTAAAAAATGTGTTTAAATTATGTATAGTGCTCGTGCAAACCTAAGAAAACATTATTTGTATACTGTTAGTTTAAAAATAGCTTTTCGCCCGCGACTTCGTCTGCGGTGACTAAGATAAAAGTTTTCCCGTAGGAATGAAGCATTGTCCCGCGGTAAAAAGTAGCCTATGTTCATCAGGGATAATGTCGGCTTCTAATGGTAAAATAATTTTTCAAATCGGTCCAGTAGTTTCGGAGCCTATTCAATACAAACAAACAATCAAATCTTTCCTCTTTATTTTACTTACTTTTAGTTAAGTATGGAAGCTAACCTTTAGCTCTAAGAGACATCCCATTGTTTATTTACAGGTCTAAAGTATTATCTCTGTTTTGGGCTCCTATTCCGTTTTTTAAGTAACTATTCTGCTCATTTATATAAGCCGTGCCAATAGAGAAACGATATGAAAATGGCGGCGGGTACCTATGGTAAGGTCTGAAAAAGAGGTTACGAAAATACTATTTCGGTTCATACCTAAAACTTTCTTACATTTTTGGTTAGGAAATATTGTTTTACGATGCTTTCTTTATTGATTAGGTCATTGTTCTACGTTGGGTTTGTGATTAAACAACAATCTTTATGAAAATAAGGTCAAAAATATTAAAACGTAGTAAATAATACAAACCTCAACAAATAACAACACTTAACGTAAACTACAATATTGAAATAACTCGACAAACATAAAAAAAACAATAAGAGGCGAACGTATTTTGGCGTGTTTTATTAGCCAAGCGTAGGTGACTAATCAGGACTGCCTAAAATGACTTTGCTAACGTTACGTGTGAGTATAGACGGAGATATGATTAAAGCGAGAGGGCGCGAGAGTGTCCGCCATTTATATATCGTTTCTTTAATGGCACGGGTTATAATTATGTAAACTAATTAACTATTTTATTATGTGAGCTGCCAGCTTCCCGTTGCTTCGCTTCTGATGCAGCGCTTGCAAAGTGGCTAATTTGGCAGAGCGAATTAGGTTTAGGATAACCGGACAGACGTAGGTACTACCGATTTATCGATTGTTATCGATTTATATTTGTAGCATTTCGTAAGAGCTGAGAAGTTCAGTTAGAAATCGACGAAAAAAATAGTTCTTCCTCTTAGCCCCTTAGTGTACGAGAAATCGGGGATAAATCTGCAAGACTCCGCTGGCTCGGTCACGCAGAACAAATAGGATAGGGCAGTAAAGAAAGTATACATGGGCGCATACTTTGGGTGGAATTTTGAAACGTAGTTCAGCAAGGTAAAGAAATATTGCATTATTTGCGGAAGCCCTTCGGCTGTTCCAACATTGTAACTGAAGAAGTAAGTTAAGGGTTGTTTGCGAAAATTGCGCTAACCACGTTCTGTAGGCAGATTTTCAAATTGATTAAGTCACTTTATTAACTAACCTACCGTGGGAATTAGCGCTGGATGCTGTAACACAGGCTTATAAGCCTAGTATAGTACAGCAACGGATGCTAACCTTACTTATTCATACTGTCACATTTAATTGGTACAAAATTGTAAACTAATTTCGAACTTATATGGTAGATAAATTATTCTTATTTTACTCACCTTTATTATTTTCAACTTTGGCCTTATCCCTCTGACTATCTGACAGACTCCGTTGCCTCTGGCTCGTCTTCAACCCCTCCTCTACATCCTCTTTGGCCGTTTGGAGGCCATTTTCCTCCGCCATCTTGAATATTTCATCCACGGAGGACGTCTTCCGCTTGTTATCAAACTCGCACTGACAGAATTGACTTAGATCTATCCCTGCTGAGGCTGAGTCGGAGTTATGTCGCGTGTGGCGCTTTCTATGCTCGAAGGAAGAACCTTTATCGTCATTTAGACTCATGTCTATCTTTCTACATAGTTCTTCGTCCGTGCCGTTTTCTACTCTGTCCGTTTCGGCTATGCGTAGTCGGTTGGCGATTTGTAAGGCTCTGAAGTTGGATACTGAAATCTTTTGCTTCTTGCAGGTCTCGCAGTGAATGATGCCGGTGTCAGAGTTGTGATTGGAGCAGTTTCTGTAGTAGCTTAGTATGTCGCCGTTTGAGTTGCAAGCGTCGCAGCCGCACTTTGAAGCGACGGAGCGTTGTAAGTCGCTTAAAGTGTTGTTGTCCCGAAGTTCTGGCTTCGGGCAAAGACCACACTCGCAGTTGGCGTTTCTAATCTGTGGCGAATCGACTATGGCGTCGCTCCCGGCGTGATCCGCGTACATAATTTCGTCTCTTCTACACAGTGGGTCGTCTATGGATATTCTAGACGTGGCTTGGAAGTTCGAGGATAGGTTTTGGTAGATGTTCGTTGTGGAATTGTTCAGGAAGTTCTGTTTTAGCTTGATGTTCTGAGAGAGGTGTTGGTCGTGTATTGAGGACAGGCCGGCGTTGCCAGCCTGTGACATGTTCGCTGTCTCCGCTGTCATTGGTAGTGTTGCCCTGTGTAAAAATAATTATTTAAAATTTGAGTTTTTTTAGGTGTTCAGCAAAAGCTTGGCCCTTAGGGTGCTGTTAGTTGGTTTTTGAAGCTCAATTTGGTGTTCAAAAGTGCGGTTAGACACAAGTTTTTAAAATACAACTTAAATCGTATGGGTTTAGGATTCGAAATTGATGTTAAAGTGAATAACAAGTGGTGGTGGCGGCAAACATAAGATGATCAAAATTGAAGTATGTATTCTGAAAGTTGTACTGTTTCATAAAATAATATTAGGAGTATATCAAATATTCTACAAAGCTCAAAATGACTATTAACAAATTCAAATGCGTGCTACATGCTTATTGACACTCTATTGCAACAAAAATAAGGAAGAAAATCCATTTTGGTTGATCTGAAAACTGTTGATTTTGATAATACTACGAAATATCGTTTTTTATCAACGTATTAAGAAATAGATAGATATATAGATATTGTACAACAGAAATTAATTATACTGCTGGGAACTCCACAATACTGAGTGTGGTTTTACAATAGTAACAAAGTTTAAAGAAAAAAGGGACTATTTAAGAAATATCGTGGATTTTCCCCTTCGGAACCTGACGATTATAAGTAGAAAATTATTTACAATTTATAAGGTACTGTATTAAAATTCGTCCACAGCATTTGTCGATCTTAAAAGATTCAAAAGAGAAGGCGGCTGTCACAAACAATACAAGGTGATTAAAAACTATACCCAAAACTTAACATTGGATTTTCAGAATCAAAGGTAGATTAAATTCAAAGTTATTGTTTACTACAACCCGTTAATTGTTAAAAGTTAAATCTTATTTCTTCGATGTGGACAAATCTGTACAAATCCCAAAATTCTTCAAAGCAAAGACAACAATCTACAAACAAAAGAAAAAACAAACAACTACATAGAATAGAACACAATAACGGTCCGCATGCAAAATGGTACAATTCTCTTTTCGTCTAAAAATTACCTGAGCATCAGCTCTTCGTCAATATATTGCAAGAGGCTCCTATAACAAGAGAGATAGCATACGTACAGACGGTGCACAACGCCACGCCACACTTATTTGTAGTCTATTTAGTTGGTGATACGGGTCAAAGTTCTTTGCAGGTGATTTGGTATGTTAATAACAAACGTGAAATTTGTTTTTTTTCACGATTTTTATTTTGGATTCTATTAACAGAGGATTGATGCTGCCATATAAGAAGCGAAAGCATTTTTCTGTAAATCAAATCAGAACCATGCATCTATGAATTTCTCTTAGAAGTTTTTTAGAGACCTTGAGCTAAAGTTATAAGTAAAAAAAAAAAATGCTGAATACAAACTTTGAACCGTTTCGCCAGAATCACGTCACCCGTAAAAGCAAACGATCCTTGCACAACAAAGGAAACAATCAGGTGGCAAAGGTAAAAAAAAAAAAAAAACATTTCTTCACACTTTGAATATCGTAGTGTAAGAAAAAAATATTTAAGAAATTATTTAACCCCTGAAAGGTATGACAGAGGCATCAGAGTATATAAAAATAAAATATCAAGCCAGTCACTGCACATCAAAATCCATGCATTACACACATACATTCATACATTTAGGAATAAATAAGATTGTCATAAGTTTTTATATAAATAATAATACAGTATATCCGTGCATTCATGTTTTTTTTATAATATGTGAAAAAAATATTCATTTATAAAGAGTAAAAACTAAAAAACTTCATCCATCAACTTTACTTCAAATCAAACGAAGAAAAAGAAAAAACCAGCAACCAAAAAATCAAGGAAATTCAATCAAAACATCAACAAAACAAAAACTTTTACAACCAAAAATAAGGGGAAAAATACCTCAGACTCATTCTCATAATATCGTCACCAGTAAGCACCCGACACCACTTGCTATGAAAATGAAAATACATAAACGAAAAGGAAATACTCGTATATAGAAATAAAAGCAAAACTAAATTAAAAAAAAAAAATGTCAGACAGGTTAAGGTTGACTCAGACAAAATCGGTATAATTTTTTATAACTGTTTCACATTTATTTATGTCGGAAACGCCGTCTAGTTTCGGTGTTTATTCGGAGATCTTATTCACAGAGCAGAGACGGAGTTCGCGCGGCCATTGCCTGCCTCTTACTGCAATCCTAGTCAATGCGTGCAAGTGGTGAATTTGAGTACCAAAAAGGTTTGCGGATTTATTGAGTACCAAAAAAAACTTATTTTATAGTTTCAAGCGTTACTAAAACAATCGTCCCCGAGTCGAGTGCCACCAAAACATCACCCTGTATACTTTAGTTTTTAGTTTGTACTACAAATCTATTCCTTTTACATTGGTATCGCGCGTGGGGATTTACATCAACCTTACCCTATCTGAAATTCACGACAAAAATAGGAAAAAAAAAATTCAAAATAAAAAAAAAACTGCTTTCACAAAAAAGTAAGTTGTCTCACTTTTCACTGGCCGGCATGGTGTCGCAAGCCAAGTCCTGCGGTTGCGGGTTGTGTTTGGGACACTTGATGAGGGACTCCACGCTCCAGTCCTCGCTCTGCAGTCTGTGGTGCACTGGGGATGGAATGCGGAGGTTAGACTTTATAAAATAACTTAAATACAGGGTGGCCAGGGTAGGTTAAATACTGACGTCAAGCTAAACCATTTAGCAGGGTTTATCATCATTATATTTAAGAGTTATTCTCTTGTCGGTACGGCGTTCTCCATGCAGTTCGATCACAGGCCAGTTCCTTCGCAGCCTGGTATAATGCGCGCGGGATGAGAATGGGATGGAACCTTGTCAAAGTCACTCGAAAACATACTGTATTTTACTTTGACAAGGTTGCATCGACGCGAGTTTGCGTACCGCGCGCGTCTCAGTTCCAAAAGGTCGCATCCCATTCTCATTCCGCACGGATTATACGTCATGATATCCACCAGTCCACGCGGACGAAGTCGCGGGCAAAAGCTAGTAACTAATATAATAGAAGGCTAGCAGGGTTAAATCCATGAAAATTCCAAATTATTTTAGACGAGTATTAGCGCCAAAACCAGGCGCAGTAGGCTTGTCAAGCGCTGACGTCATTAACGGGGAGCCGGTTGCTACTTCCAGCGGCGCGGGCGGCGCGTTCACTTTGGGAATGGCACTTTGGCATTGCTTCAATGTCCCTAAATCGTCTGAGGACCCAAGTCGACCGAAGCAAGGAGAATATGGCCAGGGGATTCGCGGATGGCGGCAATTTGGGCTGTTTGTGTGGTACCCCCCAAACCAAGATCCATCTTGCACCATGCCCTGCGTGCCCCAACCACTGCACACCGGAGGACCTCATGACGGCTAGTGACGACACAATTCAGGGCCCTTAGCCTGTAACACAATGGTGCCAAAATGGGCTGTCAGGTGACGACTTCAATTACGATTTGCTAACGCTGTCTGTCCTTTTAATGTTTTTGTAGTACAGCAAAGAATATTTTGATTCTAATTCTAGAGGATTAGTTCTCTGGTTGTAGGAGAAAAACGAGGAGAGCCCGGTTTTGTCTTTCTGCCGGGACGCCATTGACCCGCCATTGCGTTACAGGCTAAGGGCCCAGGTTGCCAAATTCTGGGCCAAAACAGTTTAGATTTAAGTATCGGTTTTGCCATCTGCTAAGAAGAAGATTGCTTCAATGTGATTGAATCGAGTAATATCTTATTCTTTTAGAGAGGGGAAGAGAGATGGACAGTTGAGGGAGAGAACAGATAAGAGAGAAGGAAAGAGTGAAAGAGAAAGACGAAAGAGAAACTCACAGTTCCTCTTGACGGTATCGCCGTCGCAACTTCGACTGACTTCGGCGCTGAAATTGATTACTGTAGGCATCGATTTGAAGCTCAACTCATCGTCCACATCCAAGTCCACTATTGGACTGTCGTCATAGGCGCCCGATCTGCAAATACAATGTATATGGTTAAGAGCGACCGCGAACTTAGCGAAGGGCGTGGCCTAAAAGCTATCTGATTCACTTGACATCATGAAGAGAGTCGGCATTTCCAAAATTAAGACAAAACGCGGGTAGCCGCTGGTCCATACAAAAAATACAAAAATACAATTTTAATAATTTTTTTTAAATAATTAAAATATGAAAAAAAAGGAAAACAAAGGGACATGGCAGAGGTACATAATGGCATAAACATATTTTTTCTAAAATAATTATCCAGAGAGGAAACAGGTCTCCCTTTTTGTATGGAGCAGCGGCTACCCGCGTTTCCTCTTAAGGGTAGACGATAGCAAGGTGGCGGGAAATTCAAAATTTTCACAGACTTTTACATTTTGTAGCTAAACTGAACTATTTTTGTTCAGCGATTTTTCGTTCGCGAGAATAAAACCGTATTCTTTTCATTATTGTAAACAACAGAACAACAATAATTCAGCCGATTATGTGTTCTGGTCTACGAAGCAGTGGTACTGCCCAAAAAACTTGTCGTAGACCTGAACACATAATCGGCTGAATTATTGTTGTTCTGTTGTTTACAATAATGAAAAGAATACGGTTTTATTCTCGCGAACGAAAAATCGCTGAACCAAAATAGCTCAGTTTAGCTACAAAATGTAAAAAACTGTGAACATTTTGAATTTCCCGCCACACTACTATCTTCCAGCCTTAATGCGATAAATAAAAATCTGTATGGAGCCGAGGGTAGTTCAAATGACATTCAAGACACCTGTCACCTCAGTCTATTGCGACCACGAGCCCAGTAAAAGGTCTCAAAACTCTGGCAAAAAATAAAAAAACCAAATAAAACATATTCACACATTATTGTATTCGAAACGGGACGAATACAATAAAAGTGTAGCTAGTAAAAAAAAAAACAAAATGTTGACATATAGGTTTGTCTTTTTAACATTTAATAAATAATGCATTTTTAAAATGACTGCATATAAAGTTAATCTTTGTATTTAGTTGTCATTGTTATAACAATAGTTTGTAAAATGAAACATTGACAAATTTTGCTTATGAAATGATACATTGTAGGTCAAACATTATAGAACCAGTGTAATTATCTAGGATGAACTTCTTTTTGTTTTTTCTAAAGCACTAACCCGTGCTAGGGAATAATTTAAACATTTATAATAAGTTGAAAAAATTCACTCGGGACAGGACTTGAACCCGCAACGTCTCGCATACCGTGCAGGCGCTCTACCAATTGAGCTACCGAGTCAAGTAACTGTCGATGCGAATTTCTTCAACTAGTCTCCGTCTACTGGACGGAGACTAGTTGGACTAGTAGGATGAACTTCAAAAGTAGCGTTATCTCATGGTTTTTTTTCATTAGTACAGGTTACTTACCTTCGATTCCCAGCGTCGTCCAACCTAACCCTGCTGGCGGGTAGTATCTCTATGTGATTGTCGGCCGGCAGCGCGTGATCGGTCAGCAGCGAGCGCGGCCGCACGTGATTGGCCGGCGGCGCGGGCCGCGCGGCCGCGGCGGCCTGTGATTGGTCCGCGATGACGCGCCGCGCGCCGCGCCCCGTGTGCCGCGACGCGATGCGCTGCGGCACGTTTGAGACCGCCTGCGGAGGGAGTTTGGATCTTACAACAAAGTAATAAAGTAGTCGTTTAAGAACGTGTAACAGTACAGATAAATCTGTTGCTGTCTCGCGTCTCGCAAAGGGACAACCTGAAGAAAATCTACAAAATCGAGACTTTACTATCAAAAAAATGGTCTGACAAAAAACTACTTAATGTCGGACTGTTTTTTATTTTGTAAAATATGTTTACCAGACGTCTTTTGCCGCTGCTAATACGCATAAAAAAAGGTTTCCTCAAGATGTTTTCCTTCACAGTTAGCTAATGGTATTGCTACTATAAATTCCAAATGTACGTAACTTTGAAATAAATTAAAGTCATAGATACACACCGGTAATTGAACCTGGGTCTCTCGCTTCCGAGTCCACTGTTCTACCACTAGGCCACTACTGCTCTCATTGAACGCGAATGAAAACAAAATCACCCTAATACAATAACCTATGGGTTGAGAGGGCATTTAGAGAGCCTTCGTCATATTAAAATAGCTACAGTCTTACGTTCCAGAGGGCCAATTGTAAGTTATATAAAACGTACCGGCTCTTCATCGATGTCGATCGAGGATGGCGGGTTCGAATACTTGTGCAGCAATTCCATCGACAGTCGCTTGCTCATTTCTTGCTGGAAGAACGCATGCTGTGGACAAATAAGACTGCTAGTTTAACATTTTAATCAAACTGAAAAAAACACTGCCATCTGCCGGCCTATTTGACAAAAATTCACTCTTTGCTGTAGCTTTTTCTCATATCACGTTTTGTCACACGTTTTCGTGATTGATTGAATGACTGGTTGATTGATTGAATGAATGATTGGTTGATTAACTGATTGAATGTCAGGTTGACTGATTGAATGACTGGTTGATTGATTGATAGTTTGAATGACTGATTGGTTTATTGATTGAATGACTGGTTGATTGATGGATTGATTGATTGATTAACTGATTGGTTGATTGATTGAATAACTGGTCGATTGATAGATTGATTGAATGACTGACTGGTTGGTTTATTGATTGAATGACTGTTATTTATTTACCTGTAGCAGTTTATCGGCGGTGGGTCGTTTCTTGGGGTTCTTAGTCAGTGCTAGTTTGAGGAAAGCGTGGAAGTGCATCGTCCACCGCTCTCTCTCGCGGAGAGACGGCGGCTTGAAGCCCGACTTGCTCATGAGGAAGAGAACCCGCATCGGGTGCAGCTCGAACATTGGCGGCTGGAGCTCAGCCAATTCTGTAACGAATAGTAAGATATAATCCGTATCACTAAAGAAAAATTTAGGATGAGCTTCAAAACACTCGCCCTCTCCCTCTAATTAATACTGTCAAAGCAAGACAACGCTAGGTTTTAAACTCCGTTCTAATTTTTTTCTTTTGACACGGGTTTTTTAATTAATACGTGTGACATTGAAGTTGAAATTGAAAACGAAATTTGTAGTTGCGGAATTAAACAATAAAGTGCTTAAGATCTTTATTGTACACACGACAGCACGTCAGAGTGTACACTTTTGTTGTAAAGTCGCCCGTAACGTAACCAAATAGAGTGCTAGCGTGTAAGGGTCGCCGTGCTGTCGTGTGTACATCAGAAAGTAAGTGCTTTAGTTGATATATTAATAAAGTAATACTAAAGAATGGCGGGAGGATGGACGGTGGACTAGGACAGTCGCGGAATGGTGGCCTAGAATGGGTCGACGGTCGGTGTGTAGACCGAAAGCTCGATGGGTCGATGACATTGTCAAAACAGTGAGAGGACAATGGAGGTGATTGGCATTAGTCAGAGGGGGTTGGCGTGATAAGGAAGAGCCTATGCCCAGCAGTGGGCTTCATTTATGGGCTGGATAGATGGATAGATATAAAGAATATTACATCCAAACTAAGTTTTTGGCTCCATTTTGCCCCATCTACATACCTCCACCTCCCATACAATTTAAAAATCAAAACTAGACAAGGTTTGTATGGTAGCTTAGAGTCGCGCTGTATAAATAACATGTCATACCTATAGCAGTAATACCGCAGGCCCAAATATCGCAGAGCTGATTGTAACCGCCTTTCCTCTCTACTGCGGCCACCTGAAAGACAAAAGTGTTTTTTTGAACAACAAAACGTGTACCACGTAAACCAAAAACGTTAGAAATTAGTGATTCGGCAAGCGAGACAAGACAAGAAAATTTCGATATCGAGATTTTCTTGAACATATCAAGACTCTTGCTTGGTCTCGATCTTGAAAGGCGAGCGAAAATCTTGTATCGATCTTGTTTTTATGACACCTTGATTTTGAGATTCTCGATTGTTCATGTCATGCATATCAATCAAAAACGGCCGGCCAAAAAGGTTAATATAATCTCTGACACGTCAAAAATTTATAGCTGTCAGAATTCTATAGCATAAAAAAAAATGTTTGAAAATGAATAGAGTGCGCGCCACGACTCAAGTCTTACGGGAACTCGGGGAACTACGCCTATTACGCCTAACACTGGAAACATTTTGTGCGTTGCGCTAGCGCCACGGCTATCGGACTTCAGTGGTGGCGCGGACTCTATTTCGAGATTCTCGCTCGATCTCGCTCGCATCAAACGATCGAGACAAGACCAAGAAACAAAAGACAAATTCGAGAAAGGTTGGCCGAGATGCTTGATAGTCTCATCTTGAACCGAATCACTATTAGAAATACTGGTCATTCTTCCACCAGAGGGGTTAAGGCGCCGTGCATAGTGAATCGCCCGCGTGCAAAGAAAAATACACAAAATCGATTCCTGTATCAAATACACTAAACAAATCGAAAACATTTTCAATTTATTTAATTGAAATTGAAATTGAAAAATAATTTATTTCGGGCTAAAAACAGTGTTGACACAGAAAATTTTACAAAAGAAAAAATAACATAGAGCACTTACCTAAAGATAAAATATTTACAAAACAAACAAAAATAATACTTAAACCCGAGAATGGACTTAGCTCAGCTATAATGCCGTCCGAAGCGGGCTTCATTCGGCGCTGATTTTCGGCTAACCCCATGCCACTGATAACTTTTACATTATTATTACATTTTTAGAACATATTTGGAAACAGACACATTTACCCAGGTGGCGCATTAAAAACAATTATTGTAAATAAATATAAATTATCTTTACAAGACCCAATCTTGATGAAGTTGCAATAGTCGCACACAATTCAATAAAACACAGTTCAATAAAAAGAAAACAATTAAGTACATAATTATTCAATACATCACATTCGAATTACAAGTATATTTTTTACACACAATCCAGAAATTTTAAGGTTTTCAAACTCCTTTTGTACGGCGTCTTAAATAAACATACCTCAGGCGCCATCCAGTAAGGCGTCCCAATGAAGGACTTCCGTTTGTTGATGGTGGCGGTGATCTGCGCCGAGACACCGAAGTCGGCCAACTTGACGTCCCCGCACTCTGTTAGGAGGATGTTCGCGCCCTTTATGTCTCTGCGGGCGGGAGATAGAGGGCGTTACACACATACCGCTGCTTTATCAACAAAAAATAAATAACAATAATTGCTAAAGACACAGGGCATGTATCTATGACTTTGTTTAATTTCAAAGTTACGTACATTTGTGAATTTGTAGTAGCAATACCACTCGCTGACGGTGAAGGAAAAACATCGTAGGGAAACCTGAGCGTATGAGGCATTATACCCTCAACGCAAAAATCGCCAACCCGCATTGAGCACGCGTGGTGATTAAGCTCGAACTCTCTCTTTGAGAGAAGGCCTTTGCCCAGCTAGTGGGACATGTACAATTGTACAGGCTGCATCTTACTTACTTACTAAAGACACGGCGGTTTTCGTTTTTGTTAACTTTAAGGGCCTCTTTTAAGAATTTGCTTTCGAAACTGTTACGGAGCTCCTAAATCTAAATCCCTAAAACTTAGGCGTTTGCATCTACGTAATGAGATGATTTATACAGCGTCCAGTGGCACCTTCACTCACACTAGATGGGTGAAGTGACAAGTAGGACGCAGCAGTGCCTGGGACTGAAAATAACTTGCGATACAAGATAAAATTGTTCCCAAGATCGCCCCAATTCATTGGCGCCGGCAGCAGGGTGCAAGAGGGTGAGCTTGAACCCCCCCCGAAAAGAAAATACATAGTTTTTTTTTATATGTTATTGTTTGAATGAAAACTGAAGGCTCTATACTTAAAACCACAAATCATCGTTTGACAGACATAACTGTAAAATTCTAGAATAGGGCAACATTATTCTAGAATTTGACAGTTATGTCTGTCAAACGATACTCCGGATTTGTGGATTTAAGTATAGGTTGCTATACATATAATTTAGACCAAAATAGGTAATTTCACGCGCGCGTTGTCCTTTTTAGGTACAATATTTAACATAAATCACGAATATTGAAAGAGTAAGAAGTATGCGGCTGGTAGGTACTACGAGGCCTAGGGCGGCCAAGACTTCAAATCCGACTTTGGATGAAGATGCACTATGCAATGCACCTCTCTGAAAATAATCCTGGCGACGCCCATCCATGGCCCCAAACCACCTCAGCACTTACCGATGCATCTTGCCCATGCTGTGTAGGTAGGACAGCCCGGTGAGGGTCTCACGGCACATGAACGCGATCTGCAACTCCGTCAGAGGTCCCGTCACGTGATAAATGTCCTGGAACACGCAGAGACAAGTATGTTATTAAGACGAAATACGACGCACAACTAGCGCCGCCAATGAAAATAAAATCATATCTTCTTTTTGGATGCGTTTTTAGCAAAAAAAACGCTCCTGCGATTTCTCAACGCCAGGCTTCACTATTTTTAGGACCTAAGGTTTGGATTCCAGATCCTAGAACCTACGAATGCAATCGATTCACGCCAAAAGTGGCCACTTTTTAAAACGCATCCAAAAAGAAGATTTTTTTATTTTTTTCATTGGCGGCGCTAGTTGTGCGTCGTTTTTCGTCTTAATATTATATTATAACAGGGGCGTACCTAATTTGAATCTATCGCATCTATACAATGAATCTATACATTTGAATCTATCGCGATCCATTTCAATGGTATCGGAATCATGATCGTGATTGCGACTTTAGAATGGAATTGTCTTGAGTCTTATATCACAATCGCTAACAGAATGAATAAGTCAAAACGGCATTTAAATTGAATGATATTGAGTGAACGATTTTGCTATTTTCTTCACTCAATATCCTTCAAAATCGAGTCGCACAATCCCCATCCCTATCTCAATCGCTTTCAATGACAGTTTGTGTCAAATAAATCTAGTGAGAAGATTGTCAGCACCCTTCAAACGACAAATTGAAAGGAATCGCGATAGATTCAAAAGTTATACAATTAAGCCCTAGGGCGTAAATGTGTAGAGGACTCATCAAATACTGACCTGCAAGCTTCCCGAACCACAGTACTCCATCGAGATCCACAGCTTGTCGCGCAGATAGGAGCCGTAGTAAGCGACGATGTTGGGGAGCCGGCAGTCCTTCATCATCAGTATCTCATTAGCCCCTTAGCCCCCCTCTAAATCCACGCGTGGTGGTCTTCTCGCACTTCCCGCAAGGGACGTGGAGGATCGGGGTCAGGGCGTGGCCCTCTTCCCGAGGGATCTTCCGCTGACCGTGGCTACGGACAGGTCATTGGGTGGCCTCCCGGTAGGGCATGCACCCGGTTCCACCCGGTTCCGAAATACCCGGGTATACCCGGTTCTGACGAGGTATCTGCAGAACCGGTTCCGAAAAAGTATACCCGGTTCCCCCGGTTCTTTATAAAAATCTAAAAAGTTACTTAATTCCGCAGTAATAGCTGTATTTCCTCGGCCCAATTCCGATGATAAGTGCAGGGGTATTGTCAACCTCGTACAGCACTTGTCAAGGAACGAAAATTATGAAGTTATCAGCACAGATGAGGTGGGAAATGTCGGCAAAAACGATGTTATTCTTGTCCTAACCTGGACAGCCTCAAGTTCGAGACCACGTAGACGTAGACATCAATCAGTATAGAAATGGCGATGTTTGAAAATGGTGGAAGTTGTTGTAGCATCCTTTCGCTAGCATTATGTAGGTATTACTATTTGATGATCATTCCATCGACCGGATTCGGTCATGGTGACTGTTGCGGCTGGGGAAGGCTTCGGTCATTTGCCGTCATGTGACTTATGTAGCCTATGTTGGCTGTAAAAGGGCGGTTTCACCTTCTTCTTTTATACTTTTACTCCTCCGTGGAGTCTGGGGCTGACACAAGGGCTTTCCATTTAATTTTGTCTCTTTTCACGGCTAGGGAGGGTAGCTCTAGCCAAGTTGATCCCTTCTCTTTCGTCTCAGAGAGAACTTATCTTTTCCACTGGGACGGTCTTCCGTGTCGTCGTGAGCTTCCGGCGGGTTTCCAGTCGAGAGGCACCTTCGGGATGTGGTGATCGGGTCTACGCAGGGTATATCCCAGCCAACGCCATTTGCGTTTCCTGATGTCTTGGGCTACGGGTTTTTGTTTGGTGATCTGCCACAGTTCGGCATTTGAGATGGTGCCAGTTGTTGGGCCAGTGTCTTCGTAAGATGCTTCTTAGACAGTTGTTGACGAAGACCTGGATCTTGTGTGACACAGCTTTTCCGACCTTCCGGGTTTCGCAGCCGTTCAGTAAGGCCGTTTTCACGTTGGAATTGAATAAGCGGATCTTCTTGGTTCTAAGAATGCTAGGACTTTTCCAGATGTCCTTTAGTTGGGCAAAGGCTCGTCTAGCTTTTTTGATACGCTTTTCAACATCCCGTTCAATCCCTCCTTGCGGTTGCACCTACACGTTAAAATTCCATTGGAGTAGTTATACTGTATGGCCGCTGGCGGTCTACATCTGAGTTCATCACGTCTGGCATCAAGAGCAGCTCTTCGTCTGGCATCAAGAACAGCTCTTCGTTTGGCCGCGAACTCGGAGATGTTTGATTTGTATATGGATTTAACGGTTTCACTTACTTTTTTCTTTTGTTTGATTTGACTGTATGCCGCCACACGGCTCGGTCTTCAGCCTGCTCTTCCCATGTCAAATGGTCGATTGCACAGCTTTTCATGTGGCGTTTCTGCACGTCCTTAAACCTAAGGTACTTCCCGCCTTTCTTGAGTTCCCATTCCTATGAGCATAACTATTTAAGAGCTATGCCGCTAAAAAAGTGTGGTGACTGAAAGGATGTTCTCCTCAGCAGGCTAAATTTGTAATCGTGTACGCAGCTCGCTAAGTGACAGGAGCTTAGACGTGGTTAGTTGTTGATCCTGACTGTGTAGTCTGATTTTGTATAAGATAATTATATTTTTGGAGTTCCTTTATTATTCCTGTTATTTCATGATAACAATGCCAGTTTTTATTTCATACCTGTTAATAATGTCATATCCAGCCTATCCTTTCAGTTTTTCAGTGATTTATTTGATTATTATGAAACTTACAGTTTTATCGGTCGGAACCGGGTAGAACCGGGTTACCCGGTTCCGACTACTCCCAGAACCGGGTATCAAAAATCTGGAACCGGAACCGGTTCTGCACGCCCTACCTCCCGGGCGGTGGTCTTCACTGGGGTGGACCGAGGTCAAGGGTCATCGTTGGCGGTCGTGGAGTCAACGGAGCTAGCCCGCGCAGGTGCTGCAGCTGCGACCGGTAAATCTAAATCCACTACTGGCTGAGCTTCCAAAATACTGACCTGCAAGCTTCCCCCACCACAGTACTCCATCGAGATCCACAGCTTGTCCCGTCGCAGATAGGAGCCGTAGTAGGCGACGATGTTGGGGTGCCGGCAGTCCTTCATCATAAGGATCTCCTGCTGGATGATGGCGAAGTCATCACCGGGCTCCAGCTTGATCACCTTGATGGCGGCCAGCTCGCCGTTGCCGTTGAGGCGTTTCGCCTGGAACGATGAAAATAAACATCATAAGATACTAGCTTTTGCCCGCGACTTCGTCCGCATGAACTACAGAAAAAATATGTGGTTTACATTGCCCCTAAGTGTAATAGCGTGATAATATGTAGCCTATGTGTTATTCTGATGTCTAAGCTATCTCTATTCCAAATTTCATCCAAATCTGTTCAGCCGTTCTGCTCTGTTTATAAAAAAATACTATTAAGTTACTTTTAAGATTTACTGTATTCTTCAGCTCTGTTATTTTTCTCATCAATAACTAAAATAAATAAATAACTACAGGGTGCAATCGAATTCAATAGCGCAACTGTGCTGTAAATTAAAATTGTAAAATACTCCCGACATTTTAGCCTCCAATTAACATATCTCATAAACGTCTGAATCATGAAAACTTATAAAAACATATTTAGGAACACTCGCTAGAAAATCTGCTTTCAAATAAAAATAACCGCATCCAAATCGGTTCACCCGTTGAAGAGCTACTTACGGTGCCACAGACTGACATATAAAGTGTATTCTATCTATCTGAAACAAAGATAGACAGACACCCAAAGACACGCCCTCACACACACGCATATAAAGTACGGGGGCCTAAAAACGGGGGTAAATAAGGGTAGATTTTCAATAAGCATTTTACATCTAAAAATATCTCCGTTGTTTACAAGAAAATGTACGATCAAAGAGCATATAATCCAAGTACGATAATCGTGACAATTCAAGATGACGGCCGAGATATACAGGGTGTTAAAAGACCGCCAACAAAGCGGGAAACCACGTATTTTCCTCATCATGAGGATCATTTTTGCCCAAGGAACTATGCCTGGGAAATCAACGGTTTCCGAGATAATGAGGTTCAAAGTCGGACTTTTCAAAAAAATTTATGGCGGACAATTGGTTTTGAGTAACTAGCAAAAACGTGCTTGATCCCTAAATACCCTTGACGTGTATAGATACCTATATGCCTAAGATTTTAAACAAGACAATACACGAAGAGCAGTAAACTTGGATCCAGAGTTATTAGTGCGAAGTCGTGAACCCTAGAGGGTGCCCCGGCGGCTAATCCAATAAAGATGACATTGACCTGCTTATTTCACGTCGCGGCGAGACTGCACAGGCATATCTCTGTCAACTTTATGATTTATAGAAGGTGCTTTTGTATAACGAATGTCTCTGTCTGGACATCTATCATGGAGACCCATACATATGTATATCGGGGCTAGTGATGTACGCTCAGAAACTCCCACTCCCGGAAATGTTCCCGGAAAGTTTCCGAAAGTTTCCCAATCTTTCCATAAATTGCAAGTAATTATTTTTTGTCTAATAATGCTAATTCTTATAGAATCGCGTTAGTCAGTTACGTGACATGCTTATTTGCATAAGTCCTTGCAGTGTTGCCACATGGAGACTGCATGAAATTGGTATTCCATTAAAAAATCCATCTTAAGGCCCAGTAGAAACAAGCGACGCCAATGAAAAAAAAAAACATATTTTCTTTTTCGATCCGTTATTTGCTAAAAAAGCTCCTTAAAAAAATGTGGCCACTTTTGGCGAGAATCGATTAAGTTCTAGGATCTGGAATCCAAACCTTAGGTCCTAAAAATAGTTAATTGAGATTTTGCTGAAGGAGCTTTTTTAGCAAAATACGCATCCAAAAAGAAGATATGTTTTTTTTTTTTCATTGGCGGCGCTAGTTTTGCGTCCTATTTTGCCTTAAGAGGGTGCTAGAGCACCATTTTCCCATACAAACGTAGTTCCAGTTTAATTTCTAAACTACAGGCTGGATTTTGCTGAAACTTGGTTTATATCAGTAGATGACCAATACGGAGGTTTGCAAATAGATTTTATAATAAAAGAAATAGCCTGAAAGAGATTAGAGCGATGCATTTTCGCGCCGAAATCGGGGTTACTTTCAGCTGTTATTCACTTACATTATTACACTGTCTATTGGAGTCTAAATACCTTGGGAACATCAATAATGTATTGTACTTGTCAGAAAAAAAAAAGATTTTTGGAATAGCTAACAAAATGTAGAAATGGCAGTGGAACTACGAAAAAATTTGGGAAAATAGATCTATTACGTTATAACTACAACTACATACTCGCGAAAGGAAACGAACACACGTAGACTCATACAGCCGCATTGCCTCTCACTTTTCCCGCGGCCGGCCCGTCTTGCTCTGGGTGAAACAGCTATAGAAAACAGTGTTTCACGCGCTTGGCCATCTCCGAGTTCCCACGGTCCTGAAGGGGCCTCTTAAGTATCAACAAACAATAAGGTGACAGAGTATTTGATTTGCGAAATTCTTAATTCAAAAACCGGCGCTTAACAGTTTAGTTTTTTGTATTACTTCCTCGCGAAAATGAGCTGTGTTTAGCCGCGGTAGTCGCACGCGATATGAATTTAATCGTCCTTAAAGCCCCTGTCACACGAAGCGAGTTATCTTTAGACCCGTTCTGGGACCCGCAGCGGCGGCGGATTTTTGGATTGTTCACGGACGGGCGGACAGGCGGAGACGGGCGGCCGCGATGTATGGGCGGGCGCGATCTGGGCTGGCTGGAAGAAATTTCTATACAAATAAGTCCGCCCTTGTACATAATGTCTCACATCTCTATTAGTTACTTGTATCCCTTTATTTTTGAGCAATAAAGAGTATCAAACAAATGTATCACTTCGTTGAGATTAAAGATGAGATGTAAAGTGTCGTCAAGATTCCTCTGGACAATTTCAAAACGTAGTAAGGGACACCGGACATTTTTTACAGGAGAGCCAATCCGATAGTAATCCACGCGGGATGAGAATGGGATGCAACCTTTTGGAACTGAGCCGCGCGCGGTAAGCAAACTCCCGTCGAAGCAACCTTGTCAAAGTAAAATAAAGTACATTTTCAATTGACTTCGACAAGGTTCCATCCTATCCTCATCGCGCGCGGATTATACTCGGTCAGACAGAGCCCACTAATACTGTGAAAACGCGGTTTTAATCGCGTCGTGTGAACAAGGCTTTTGGTCGTTTGGTCGGGCGATCGCGGTGTAACGGTGTCGCGGGTCAGAGACCCCGCTAATTAACTCTGATATGGACGAATTTTCATATTTTTAGCAACGACTGGTAGAGTGCTAATTCATTACTTGTTTATACAATTTGATGCCTTTTGAAACTTAACGTAGTAGGAGTAGAAGGAACCATATAATCCGCGCGCGATGAGAATGGGATGCGACCTTTTGGAACTGAGACGCGCGCGGTATGCAAACTCGCGTCGAAGCTACCTTGTCAAAGTAAAATAAAGTAAATTTTCGATTCACTTTGACAATCCCATTCTCATACCTCGCTGATAGACTTATGAGATTATGACTCATTTAATTAACTTCGTTTGGGAAACCCGTATAGACGATCCGTCATTATTAGTGTATTTGTTGGTAATATCCCTATGTTCTAACATAACTGCAACAAATGTATGGAGTTGCTTGGATGAGTTTAACGACCCATTCAAATATGTCAAGAATAAGAATAAGTTTATTTGCGTAAAATGTGATACATAGAGTGTTACAAAAGCATCAAAAGTATTTTAACTAGGTGTTGTTGATCAGGACAAGGTTTTAGCAGCTGTTGCTGTGCTAGACTAGAAGTCTGTATAAAGCAATCAGTGCCTATTCCCCACCGTAGTCTCAGGGGTTCTAGTTTTCAATAGTAGGTTTTTATAACATTTCAATATAACCAAATATTACACAGAAATTTCTTTAACACCCTGTAGACAGGATATCGTAATCTGGGACTATCCAGAACAAAGTTATTGAGTTAAGTGTAGGTATGTTATTGTATTTGGGAGAGGAGACCTTATTAAACAGCACACAAACTCACAATCTATCTGCTTGACAGACACACACAATGACCAAAAAAGGAAACAATACGTATACAATTAATGTTGACGTCACAATAACGTATTATACACCGTGTAATTTTTAAGGCCTCTACACAATCATGCCCTAAATTATCTGTAGGACGCGACCCCCGTGAACAGGCGCCACACTTAGTTCACGGCCTTTCACAGGGCTTCACGGCTCCTCCCACTATCATACATTTGTGGTATACCATTTCACCACAGCAAGGGCTGACTGGAAGAGATTTCTACAGAAATAAGTTCTTGAGTCTCAAATGGAAATGGGCAGGACACCTGGCGAGGCGGGAGGATGGCCGATGGCCGATGGACAAGGGCAGTGACAGAGTGGAGGACCAGAGTAGGATGTCGGTCGGTGGGAAGACCACCAGCTCGACGGTCGGATGACATCGTTGTGTCGGTGGAGGGTCCACGCATGCGGATGGCGAGGGACCGTGAGAGGCGGCGCGAGGGGAAAAAGGCATAAGCCCATCAGTGGGCAGAGGTAGGCCGATGATAATGATGAAGTTCGCCATGTACACTATTACTTTTCTTTTTTATTATTACACAGTGTATGATGTAAAAACACGTGTGAGAGGCATGTGTGCGTCTCAGAATTTTATTTGTTTTATTAATTTTACGCTTGTTTTACCATCTGTGGCGCACGGTCTCGGTATGCGTCTAGACGGCACATTTCCAAACTTCGTGCGTGAAATGGCCTCTCAAGCTGGCTGCCTACATATACAGGGTGACCCGGAAATCTTTCAACTGAAGAAAATACACCGCACCAAACTCACCAGTCTTGATGTGCACAAGTATTTTTTATGCAGATAGTGATAGATTTCATTAGTATTTATTGAAGTTTATCAAGCCTAAGACTTGGTTTTAAGGAATGGACAACAGAGGCTCCGCCCTATAAGGAGTTAAGAGCACCCAACAGGTTGGCAAAACAAGTTTTCTATAAATAATCTAGAAAAAAAAATGCGCAGTGATAGGACCATCTGGGCTCGAGATCGAGACTATACGACATCTAAAGAAATAAAATCTTTTCAAGATGTATCGATAGCAAAAAACAATTGCTAGAGTCGGCACTTAAACCCACGGCATACCTTGCACTCTTATTTTAAATATCGAGCAAGTACCTAGATAGATACACCGTGCAATTTTAGTGGTTTTAAAGCCGAAGGTATTTAGTTGCACTCGTGATTCTGAGCCAAATTCCAAAATTTTACTTCAAAACGAGCGAAAAAAAAACACTTCCCAATACAAACGGCTATCGCCAATCGACACAATTTGTATGGAGAAGTGAATTTTCTTTTCGCGCGTTTTGGTAAAACCACTAAAATTGCACGGAGTAGATAGTCTTTAATGTACACCAAACGAATTAATGACATATAATTTTCTTACAACTAATTAGTAGATGGGCAATGAGCGGTCTTATTTATTACCTACAGATTGATGCGAAATTATTACTTTCTCAATAGGTAAGGTCATATTGTATGTTCTTCATAACAATAATGATTTGTTTAAAGTTGAAACTATGAATCATTTCTCACACTTGAAACATCTTAGATAAGACAATGTACAGAATGTCAACTCAATATCTTAGGTCAGGTGGGTAGGACACATACTACCTAATTACCTATGTAACTTTGTACCTACACACATACCTAATGGAACTTAAGCTTTTACGCACCACAGGCTACCCGGCCAATTTAAAAGAAAGAACACATTTATTTAACACATTGCTAAAAATCCACCCTCGTTTTTAATTGTCAAAAGATATTTTTACTAAAAAATATATTCTTTGAACATAATCATAACACCATTTTTGACAGAAGCTAATGGCTGGATATTAGGGGCACAGTTTTCCAAATCAATGGCTATTAAGTCTTTACCCTGTGCACTATTAAAATTTTACCTAAATAGGAAGTAAGACTTCTTTATCTTTATTATCTGTGGCTCAGAAGCTGTAGGTATTTGTTTACTTAACAGACTGCTGCTTATGAGGTCAACACCTCTGACTAACGCCCTGTTAGGGAAATGACCACAACATTGCACTGTTTTGTGGTCAGTTTGCTCAATATTTTTTTTATTCAAATTTAGGCCTTTACATCTTATCTTATCTTAATAGTAAGGGCCCTGGCTTAGAGCCCGGGACACTTCAACCCAGTGGGATCTTTTGTGTCACCCCCGTCCTTATTCCTGCTCAGGTCGTGCAAAGACAAGGTCATAAGTTTTAGAAAGTCACCGAGATTGAGGAACGTATATTCTTTCGGTCTAGGGTATGCTATCTCGAGAAGACTTATGCATTTGCTAGCAAGATCATCGCAAGAACGTGTTCCATGGGCTCTGGCGCCTCTCTACAGGCTCTGCAGAGGCCTTTACTTACATTGAATCATAATAAATCATGCAAATTACATTATTCATTCAGTGTCTAGTGGCACCTATCCATTTAAAAACGAATACTACCTATTTTACGGTCGAGAAAAAAAAACGCTGAACAAAAATAGCTCAATTCAGCAGCAAAATTGAAAAATCTGTGATAATGAAGAATGTCCGTGGGTCTGTTAAATCACTTGAAACTTTATGACCGTGTAGCCTAAAAAATTAGAAATACACCTGTTTTTGTTTCATTCAAATCGAGCCAGTAGTTTTAAAGTTACGAAGGTTTTAGTTTCCGTACTTTTGGATTATTTCGCGCGAGCGCGGCAAACTCGCATGACGTCACAAGTCAACACGCACCCGACACGTACACCGTAACACTCATTCAAAGGGCTGTATCTTTGGAACCGTACTAGGTAACCAGTTGAAATTTTCAGAGATTATGTTTTATTATGGTAGATTACCCAAGAAATAATAAAAATAAAAAAATATTAAAAAATAAGAGGGGTCCCCATACAAAAAACGTTGTTTTATACTTTTTGCTCTATAGAAAAAACGGTAAGACATACGAGCATCAAACTTGGTATGATTATAGGACTTACTCCATAGTATATCAAAAAAATATAAAAAACGGTTAAGTGCAACTCGGACTCACGCGCCGAGGGTCCGTATAACCAGTTTTTTTTATTGTATGTTTGTACGGAACTCTCAGTGCGCGAGTTCGACTCGCACTTGGTCAGTTTTTTTGTGTGTTTAGTCAGTGTTACAGTAGTGGTTTAATATAATATTACTTATGTATACCGTTAAAAATTCGCTAGGGACAGGTTTTAAAGCCGCAAGCTCTGTTTAAAATATTCCCTAGCACGGGTTTGTACTTTAAATAATATATTCATACTTTGCTATGGATGACGGCTTTGAAAAATGAAAAATGACCTGACTAAACACACAAAAAAACTGGCTAAGTGCGAGTAGAACTCGCGCACTGAGAGTTTCGTACCGCCATATAATAAAAGAAACTGATTATACGGACCCTCGGCGCGTGAGTCCGAGTCGTGCTTGACCGTTTCTAGGGTTTTGTATCCGAAGGGGACCCTATTACTAAGACTCCGCTGTCTGTCCGTCTGTCTGTCCGTCTGTCCACCCGTCTGTCACCAGGCTGTATCTCATGAACCGTGATAATTAGACAGTTGAAATTTTCACAGATGATGTATTTCTAATGCCGCTATAACAACAAATACTAAAAAACAGAATAAAATTAACATTTAAGGGGGCTCCCATACAACAAATGTGATTTTTTTGCCTTCCTTATAGATGGTAAGGAACCCTTCGTGCGCGAGTCCGACTCGCACTTGGCCAGTTTTTATATTATTTTGTTATACTATGGAGTAAGCCCTATAATCATACCAAGTTTGTTGCTTGTATGTCTTACCGTTTTTTCTATAGAGCAAAAAGTATAAAACAACGTTTTTTGTATGGGGACCCCTCTTATTTTTTAATATTTTTTTATTTTTATTATTTCTTGGGTAATCTACCATAATAAAACATAATCTCTGAAAATTTCAACTGGTTACCTAGTACGGTTCCAAAGATACAGCCCTTTGAATGAGTGTTACGGTGTACGTGTCGGGTGCGTGTTGACTTGTGACGTCACAGCAGCTGACGACCGCGCGCCCGTCGCACAGGTAGTTTAAAATTAAATATCTCGAGAACTATAAGTCGTAACAAAAAAATTTTTTCACCCAATGTTTCCATTTTTACTAGAGTGTATGGTAAGATAAAAATCAAAACTTGATGGTATTCTTCATTGTGCATTTCCCACCATGCTACTTTAGTTGACCCTTAAGTGATATTTATTAAACACTGTGTTAGAGAGAGTTTACACAGAGATTTAAAATAAGATGGTCAGACAAGCCAGTCCAATTGTTAACTACGTGGAAACTCAAACAGATTGAGATGGTTTGTAAATAAAAAGGGTGTTTTTTCTACCGCTGCAACTCTCAGCGCGTATCTTACTTATTGAATAGATGGGCAGCTGGCTTAGCTGCAAGGCCTTAGTTTTGAGTGATTATGACTGTTTTTTTTTTTCTGAATTTTCTCTGCTATTTTTGGGGATATGGATGAATGTTTGTATGTGGAAAGTAGTTGAAACAACACATCCTATTTTTCTAATCAGCTGATGACAGATGCCAACCGTTTGGCATAGGCCTCTCGGTTAGGGTGTAAAGACTGTGGTGTAGCGTTAAGGGCACTATAAGCCGAGAAAAGAAAAAATTCACCAAAAAAATGTTCAACATCTTTGACACTTTTTTTACCAGGAACGGATTGGATATGTCTTTGGGGGCAAAAAATATCCTAAGACTTGGAGGCCCTTTTGTCTTGTTTTGATAAAAAGTCAAATTTTTCTAAGGAAAAAAAAAATTACCCACCAATTGGACTCTCCCACCCTTTACCAGTCTTGTCAATAGTTTATCAGCTACCTTTTTGATCATAGTTATCTCACTATTCGTATTTGTGTTGAATTGCCTAAGGGCAAGCCTGACTGAGCTGAAAAGATGGAGTGACTCATCTAGTACGAGTGGCAATGCCACTGGATGCTGAATAAATCATCTACCTAATAGATGTTAGCAATTTTTGTTTGGTGCCTGGGTTAGCTAGCAGCCAGGATATTAAGGGTATGTTTACATTTGCCTTAATCTAAATATGTCACAGTTACTTCATCTTAGTGTCCACTTCACACACAGTGTGGGTAAAACTTGCCACCCAGACCTTATAACTTGCCACAGGGCAGCTAAAAACACAAGGCAATTAAACAATATCCTGTCGCGTGTAAATAGATTCCCCCACACGTTTGGATCAACTGCATTCCTCGAGACAGACCAGTATTGCCCTTGCAAGATTCTTGACAAGTGGTCAACCAATTTATTGAAGAAACCCGTTAGCTAATAGTTTCCTGGCGAATGAATCATCCGATAAGTTTGATGGCAGGTTTATTAAGGTCTGCCTAAAGGGGAAATAAGGTTTAGAAAGGCCTCCTACCTTGTACACATCCCCGTAGGTTCCAGATCCGATTCTTTGAACGAGCTCATACTCGTCCTGAGGGTTCCTCCGGGAGATGTCCGAGCTCAAAACACCCCCGCCGTGCGCCATGGTCACCGCTAAACACTAGTCTAACATTTATTTACACTTTCATCTCATTATTACCACAAAACGTTGGTGATTTCAATTATTTTTGTAGCACACATAAATTCGACATCGTCTGACGTCTGCCACTTCGCCACTTTTGTTTTTTTTTATATATATTTGTTTCGAAGCTGGCAGCACTTGCTTACGGCTGCGTTCAGGGAAAGAAAAACTTTTTAAATCGATCGATTGTGTTCTTTTCTCTTGCAAAAAGCAGTTCTAAAACTCTGCAAGAAGGTACGAAATAACCAGAAATCCGTCCAGTTGTCGCAAAGCAAAAATAAACGGACTTTGAAAAATATATCGCTACCATGTATCCAAACCTGCTTCTCCTATTCCTCGCGATGATATCCCACCACTGCATCGCCCACTCCCGCGTGCCAGTCTTCCTAATCAGCAGCCAAGAAGCGTACAAGGACACCTCATTGAGGACCAACCCATTCCACGAGGTCTCAAGTGGATATTTCTCCGATATCTTGGGGGATATACTCGAGAAAAGCGACACAGTCATTGTGTTTGTCGAGGAGAATCTTTCTCCTGAAGACATATCCACGAAAGACGATCGGGGCACCCCCTACGTCAATATCCAACGTCGCTTCAAAGAGGCCAAAGCTACCTTCCTCCCCGCCGTCCATAAACCCTACCGAGTCCTCACGCAGAACCTACAACTGAGCGCGTCAAACTACCTAAACATTAGCAAAGCTGACTCTTATTCCCCCGAGATATACAAGCGGAAATTCTTCTACATATTCTTTATCGACGACCCCGAAATCTCTCGCGCGGAAAAGCTTCGTCGCCACGACGCGCTCATCGAGCAAATCCTGACGTCCGTCCAGAACTTCGGTATCAGAAAGGTGGCAGCGGTTTACACAGGCATCCGGAATCCAGCTAAAGATATAACCCAAGATCTGCCAGTTATTCGAAGCGTGGCCGAATCACCGCTGGCTCTCAACGTAAAGTCTAAGAACACGATGTTCCGTTTCACTGGTCTTTTGGTGAAGACAGCAATGAGGCAGTCGCTGGACTATCATTCTCCGTTGCGTGCTGAAGAGTTCTCGTGGGGAGATGAGCTGACTACGCGCGTCACGTCACCGGATTTCGTGTTGGAGTTCCACTTTCTGCTCGGGAAGGAGACCTGGGTCCTTGGTAAGAAGGAGTGGAGATATAAGAGTTTTTTCGAAGGAAGGGAGCAATAAATGCGTCTTCGCATAATCGGACCCCAGCCGAGCTAAGATGGCACTGATAGCAGCTGTAGAACCTGTAGACTCGCTCGGATTTTGTCTATCTAGAGCGCCATCTTCTTGTATTTACTTACGAAGTCAGTAAGTAGGTACGTAGAGATAGATAGACTGCCGATTTCTGAATTGAGAAATTCGCTAAGCAACGAGACCAAAAGAATGTTTAGGTTCGAACATTAGCCAAATCGGTCGAGGGGTTGCCGAGATATCGGGTTGTGAGTTCGGGGCGAACGACTAGTTTCTATCCTCATTTCACAGATCGCGTGACAATGCTAGAGGACGGCGATGAAGTGGGCAGCACGCGCATGGACGTTCGTGTCCCGTGGAAGCGCTCGTTCGTCTGTGGCAACCCTCTCGTGGTAGTCAACAACCGGGACGGTAGCGCCGTGGTCATACCGCACTATCAGGTGACGAGACCTTAGCATGCCCGCGCGTGGACTAGTCTTTTTCGAGGAATATAATGCGAAGGGGGCTGGAAATATATTCGAAACGCCGAATAAGTAGCACTACCCTGTATGTTGTATGTAGTGAGCAAGTAAATTATAGTTTTTATTTCATTTTCGGAAGCAAGAGGGTAGCTAAGAAGCGACGAGGTGGGCAGTACGTGTATGGACGTGCGCGTCCCGTGGAAACGCTCATTCGTCTGTACCCTACTTATAAATACGTCTAAACGCTTATCACTCTCCTTATCTCGAAATAGAAAGTCGCGCCCGGAGCAATAGGGAACTAATGATAATATAGCTTTCATAGGTACGGTCGGCCACAATCTCAGATGCCCCATGGCAGCTCTTATCGCGCACAGCATAAGGGCTCCAATCGAACAAAAAGGGGTATCTGAGACTGTGGCCGACTGTACTCAAAGTGCAGTTTTCTTCTTGATGATGTTTTCAGTTTTCTATTACAGCTCGAGCCATTCCAGCATTCAAGACATGCCCAATCTGTTGGGAAACGAAAGATGCAAGATGAAGATGGTAAGCAAAAGCTAAATCTTCGCTGCTTCTTCTTCGTTAGGTAAAATACTCTTGTCAGAGCGGTTGTGTGTGGCCCGTGGCCTATATGTGCCTCGCCTTTATAAATTAAAATTTTGGGCTAGGTTGTTTGGTTCAATTTAACCATTCATTGTGCGTTGAAATGCTTCATCTCTCTTCGGCAGAGGTGGATTCTGCTGACGAAACACTGTCCCATTCTGCGACATCTCCCAGATACCGTTTCACCAAAACGCCTGCCTCTCAATGGACAAGCTCTTTAATGTACCTTGTGGATGAGTCACCGAATACCACAAGCACATCTACTGCTCAAAGTACAGTGGAGGAACATGCGGAACGACGAGACGATAATGAACCGCCGAAACAAAATGGTGGGAAGGGACCGCAATCGGACTCCTCTAGTGCTGATGAATCTGAGGAAATTCAGAAGTTCTTTAGTGAAGCGGTTGTTTGCTGTCCGTTTTTCACGCCAGCTATTCTTACGGTGTTTTTCGTCCTCTTCTGGCTCGTGGGCATACTTTTTGTTGGCCTCTATGTCCTGATGAGTTGTAAGACGCATGATAAGTATGACTCACCGCATATGGCGAGTATGTTTGATTTGCCAGCGAATAAGTGAAGTGGTTTTTTTTTAAGTGGGACCTAACTGATTGTACTTTTTTGCTCATGTCAGTTTTGTCCGTCTTTAGTTTTATTAATATTTTGTTTTATTTTTACAAAATATAAGTTAGTTGGTTGTTTCACGATTGCAAATTTTTTTTGGGCTGGCCAGCTGTTGCATTGTTTGCTGAATGATTGGATTTTATGAATTACAGAAACGGTTCATAGTGAATACTTTTTAAATGTTAAGTTAGATTTTTTTTTACTTTGTAGGATAGTACCTAGTTAAGGCGCTGGGCATAGTGAATTAGCACGCGCGCAAAAAAAATGCACTAAAACGATTCCTGTATCAAATACACTAAAAAAATCGAAAATGTTCACATATCAAACCCTAGAATTAGGTTTTCTTGGGGCGGGGGCTATTCACTATGTACAGCGCCTTAAGAGATATTTTAGTTAATTTGTTAAAAACAATAAAAATACAATAAGTAAAACAGTAATTTGTGTATTATCATTAGACCACAATTTAGAATTCTGTACTACAATACCTATTAATTTAATAAAACAGAAATCAGCCCCATTTTATCTACATTGAAGTTTGCAGAGAAAAGTTTACCATTGATTAATTTGACCCACTCGGCTCGCCCGAGAGACACATCTATCTCCATATAGGTATTTGATAGTAAGTAAGCATAGTTTTACCCCCTCCGGAGCAACTGGACAGATTCGCAACTGGACAGATTCGCAACTGGACAGATTAGCAACTGGACAGTTTCTCAGCTGGACAGAACGTGTACAGTCGTTTTATAGGTACATTTTGTGTGGGGAAAGAAAATAACCCATATTGTTTTTATTTTGAATATAAATGGGATTACAGAGACTGTCTCTCAGCAAGCCAAAGGGCAAGCCCAAGTACAAGGCAAGCTACAAGTAGTTAACTTATTAAAAACTAAGATTTACAGAAAGGCTCTTTGATAAGAGTGTCGAGTTTAGTTTTAATAAGTAAGAGAAAATATATGAACAGTTTGCAGACCATATCCATGAACTACTAAGTGGAAAAATCTTAAAATACGATACCTTACACTTTAACTTCACCAGTTCAAAAGCACAACACTCAGTCGTCCTCTATCAGTTCGCTGTCATCACCTTCATCCTTTTTCTTTGCCGCGCTCGATTTTTTGGCCGACATAACCTGTTTGTACTGCTCCAGAGATTCGCCCAAAGGCTCGACGAATCTGTCGAATTCGATGTCCTTCATCGCCTCCAGCACATCTTGGCCGGTAAGAGTCTTCTTCTTGTTGTTTTTCACGATATTCGTAGCGGCAGAGGTAACGTACAGCACGAAAACAGAAGCGGCTTTCGCAAGACCCGTTCGCGCCTCTTTTGATATCGCCACGCCGTCCGGCAGAGCTTCTTTCACGATGCGACTGACTACTGTCATGGGGAGATTCAGGTCTTCTAGCTTTTCAGCCATATTTGGTCGAATTATGGAAGAAATAAGCGTAAAAATAGGGAGAAATGCAAATTCCCACCTTTTGTTTTGTTTCGGTTTTTGACAGTTGGTTTTGATTTGACGTTTTGTTTGTTTGTTCGTTTGACAAGCAGTGGTGCCAACAGAATTTAGTGATGTACTACGGCAATTTTCAAAAACCGTTTAACGGTTTTTTTTTTTAATTAATAAAAGTACAGTCAAGGGGAAAAGTGAATTTAAAAAATACGCAAAATAATAACAATAATAATTGCAGCAAACATTTACACGAAGACGCGTGAATCGCGTGACAATATTTAAAAACCAGAAATAGAAATAGCAATGTTTGCTTTCTATAAATTCTTGCTAATTTTATTTAGCAGGCGTTGGGGCAAGTAAGTGAAGCGGCAAGCACCATGCCGATGCGGTCATACTGCCGGCTATCGTACGGCATTGCGCAAACTCAACTTGCCTTGCAGCCATTTTGTAACTTGATTTTTTTTTAGACAGTGCGGCACCGTCAGCGTTGTAGGAGGCACGTTTTCGCGCGTTTTCCTATCGATTTCTTCCCTCCTTTGACACGCTGTTATTGTCATGTTTTTTAACAAAAACGCGACAAGTTAATACGTAAATGTAACTAAAAAGCCGGTTTTAAACATCGCGTATCGGGGTGGCTTCGTAACTTTTCTGGTTTGTTTAATTTGAAATTCACCTTACATTAGACGGCTGAAAAACCGTGTGTGTTGGATTTGTTTATGGACGAATAACGCGGTGAGATTTTTAATTGATTTTACACGTTTCTTTACAGGAAACATTGTCTTCGAAGTAAACACTGCATTACTATGTTAAAATTGGTACAATCGTCTACACTTATACAGGGTTATTTTTATATTTACAAATTCATGAAAAATCTTTTAAGGAAAAAGGAAAAGGTCCGTTGTATTTTTTATTTCAATACTTTTGATAATTTTACTTACACAAAGCTTATGTAGGTAAGTGAAGGTAAACTTACATTCAGAAAAATGAAAGCGTAAACTATGTAGCAGTAATCAAATTTATTACATAGCATGTCGAACAGCAATAAATCTTATTACACTTCATTGAATTAAAAAAAGCATACAGGGGTGTCCCAAACGTACACACGACAGCACGTCGACCCTTACACGCTAGATAGGCTTAAATTAAGAAAAAAACATTACCTACTTACAATGTATGTGCACTGTCTTGTTTGACCCAATCGCGTCTAGGGTGAAGGGGGCTATACCTAGATATTAAATTAGTTCATCACTTTTTTTGCGTGAAATAAATATATCGTATGTACCATTAGGTACAGTCGACAGCACGTCGCGTGCACTCTATTCAGTTACGTTACGGGCGACTTTGCGACGAAAATGTAATCCATTTGAATGTGAATAGGTACCTACTGATTTGTTAAATTCCGTAACTTTAGCTTTTAAAGAATTTTGCACAATTTAAAGTAGGTAGGTAGTCATTAGCACGTTGACTTTTACACGCCTACACTTTTCTTGCTTACGATACGGTCGACTTTTCAACACAACTGTACAGTCTGACGTACTGTCGACGTAGGTACACACGACATCACGTCGACCCTTACACGCTAGCACTCTACTCGGTTACGTTACGGACGACTTTACAACAAAAGTGTAGGTACACTAACGTGCTATCGTGCTAAAATTTTAAAATTCACACAACGCTTCGTTAAAAAGTTAGGGCAAAAACATTTTTGTGTTTGACCAATTGCGCTTTTTATTCGTGTCAGACCATCAGGATTCAGGACCAAAGTTACCAGTAGGGTATTTACGTATCGCTTTTCAGTGCATTATAGAAAAAAAAATTGATCAAATGGTTAAAAAGCTTCCTACAAATAAGTAGTTAGGTAGGTAGGTACACACGACAGCACTACGACCCTTACACTCTAGCACTCTACTCGGTTACGTTACGGGCTTACGGGCGACTTTACCTACAATAAACGTTTACCTATCTACACTCTGACGTGTTGTCCCATTTGATTTTAAGTACACTGACTGTGTAATAAAAATTTTGGTTAAATAGTTAACCATAACCAACCATCATAAAAACAAGTGAGCGAGCATCGAGTGAGGGTCACTATGCAAACCAGAAACAGCCAATTGACCTTTGCATTAAAATTATTTTTCGCATCGGCCATCTTGGAAGCGATTATTTTAAAAGTTCGTGACTTTAGAGCGAGGTCCGCGAATCTTTTCAAAGGCATGGTCGGCCACAGTCACAGATAGGTACCCCATGGCAGCTCTTACCGCGCGCGGCATAAGGGCGCCAATCGAACAAAATGGTGTATCCCGCCGTGAGGCCGACTGTACACACGACAGCACGTCAGAGTTACGGTTACACGTTACTGGCGATTTTATAACAAAAAGTGTACACTCTGACGTGCTGTCGTGTAGCTTGTTGCATTTTGTAGCTCTAGGTAGAGTAGGTATTTGGCGAGCCACATTCTTAGAATACAGGGTTAGGTTATCAACCTATCGCACGCAGTTGTATAATTTGACTGGCTAGGCAACTTTTTTTCTTCTTTTTCGCACATCACGGACGTAACAGATAACAGAAGTTTAAATCGTAATTTTTACATTTAGTGACAGTTTCACCGCTTCGGGGTCGTCGATTAAAAGTCTGAAATCCCGGACCTCACTTGTCAAATGGCGTGTCGATAGATTAGATTCCCAGTAAGTTGAAGGACAAAGACGGGGTTTCCTCGTTTTTCTCCTACAACCAACTAGAAAAACATTAAAAGGTCAGGGACAGACAGCATTAAGGCGCCGTGCATGCATAGCCCGCGCGCAAAGAAAAATGCACAAAATCGATTCCTGTATCAAATACACTAAACTAATTGAAAATGTTCACAATATCAAACCCTAGAATTAGTTGAGACCTATATAACACAGCCCTAGCTAATTCTAGGGTTTGATATGTCAACATTTTCGATTTTTTTAGTGTACCTATTTGATACAGGAATCGATTTTGTGCATTTTTCTTTTCGCGCGGGCGATTCACTATGCCCAGCGCCTTAATAAATCGTAGTTGAACTGGGGCCTTAGCCTGTAACACAATGGCGTCTCAATGGCGTCCTAGGTAGAAGGACAAAACCGGGATTTTTTCGTTGTTCTCCTACAACCAGCGAACTAATTCTCTAGGATTAGACTAATGATATTCTTTGCTGTACTACAATAACATTAAAAGGACCGACACTGGACCGACAGCATCAATAAATCGTAATTAAAACCGTCAACCGGAAGCCCATTTTGACACCATTTTGTTACAGGCTAAGGGCCCAGATCGTTGTTGACTGGGACTCCATCGAGGCACCATTGAGTTACAGACTCAGCCCCTGTTACTGGGCTGTTGATTTTCAATCGCCCTATGTCTCGGTCTTGCTTGAGATACCTACCAACTTGAAAATAGAACAGTTTTTCTTTTTTAATCACAATCAGTTTCCAACTCTGTAACCAAATAATAAAAAAAAACTCCTTTAGATCCTTTATGAAAGTTGTATAATTTGTAATATAATAATGTTTGTATCTAACATGATGTCATTCGTTCTTCACCGTGATCAGGTGCTTTTTGTCTTGCAACCAAACTTAGGCTTTCGTTCCTGTTCAATAAGGTTGATTATTTCCTAAAAAGTGGAGTTATTACCCGAATGGGCTGGCGAACTTTGAATGAAAATTATTCGGTTGCTATACAGGGTGTAACAAGTCCGCAAATCAAACTAAACTTGTTGTCTGGGCATATTTTAAAACCAGAAAACTCGACCCCCTTATAGTGGAAAAACCTCTAGCGCCCCCTACCAGGGTTTTGTCTTTTAGTACACCTTTAGACCATAAACACGAACCCCAAAAACCCTCCTAAACAACCTTGGCGACCCCGCAGAAGTCAATAGCTACTGAAAGATTTTTGGTCCAATGAATGTCAAGGTACTTTTCCCTCATTCCATCTAGTCATACACTTAGTTCTACATGTATGACTACTAAGAAAAAAAAAACCGCCTAGTTCTACATCCATGTATGATTACCTACTTGGAACACGATCTAGTCAAACACTTAGTTTTTTAGGCTCATCAGCAAATTTCCTGTAGTACTTTTTTTTTAACAGTGATTTGATGAAAATTAAAAGTTATTATTGAAATCATACAGAAAGTTACAAAAACGTTAGAATAAAATGGGCCTATGAATACATGCAAGTTTGGGACGTAGCAAGCTTGCTAGGTCACTTACTTAGCTACTCTTGTGCCAAATTTTATTTGATTCGATCAAATAGTTTTTACACCATGGTGGATTTCGTGAGCAAAAAAACTTACTAAAAAAAATCATAGCTCCTAAACTATAAATTTTGGTAAAACATGAGTGTCTTCTAATAGGACAGATACGAAGCCTTCTCGCAAAAAAAAATTAGACCAATAAATATGAGCCACCCTGTATTATACACACAGTTATATATTTAGTTGGACGGAATCTCGGAATGTTTTTTATTACCTACTTGCCCATTTAAATTACTGTAGTTTCACGTGATACAGAATACCAGTTCAAAATAGCAGTTTGTTTGCACAGATGTTGAATTTGTAAGATCTTTCGTTATTCCGCGCGTTGATGTCTTTTGTACTAAGATCTTGGACCTTACTTAATACACCAGTCAATCGCAAACGCACATGTATCTTCGATTTTAATAATAATTAAGTTGTTAGGACCCCTGACCTTGGGGTATCCTAGTGTGTCGCTGATAGAGATGGATCGTGAGGAAAGATTCCAAAATGGAAAAATTCCCGGAAAATTGGGAGTCGGATTAAAAAATAAAAAACGAAAAAGGCCCAATACGTAAATGGCCTTTCTTGTTTCTAACCACCTCAAATGTGGGCTGATAATGTTGGTGATGATGAGGCTACAGCAAAGTCTAAGCTGTAAAGAGCTACGTCTCTAGGTCATTAGCTATGTATACCTATAGTATACGTAACATCAAATTAGAGCAAAAAGAAGTCTGTTCTTACCACAACAGATGCCTAGTAATTTCCTCAAGGGTATATTACTTAGCAGAAATACACAAAAAGCAGATGATAGGTATACTGAGTCATTGTACTTTAATTACCTATTCGTGTATTGATATCCCCCAGCTAGACATCACTCCATCTATATGCATGTGCATGCGCGAACAATCGAATACGCGATTGAGTTCCGAGTTCGTATTTCACCTAAAACAATGTCCCAGGCACTGCAGCGTTGATTAGTCACTTAACCCATCTAGTGTGAGTGAAGGTGCCACTGGACGCTGTATAAATCATCTCATTGCGTATATGCAAAGGCCTTAGTAGTAGTCCGAGTAGGACTCTACCAGCTACCAAGTCCATTGTGCTTCCGAAACAATGTAAGTACACACGACAACACGCTTACACGCGTGCACCCTATTTACTTACGTTACGGGCGATTTTGCAACGAAAGTGTAAGCGTCTACATGCTGTCGTGTGTGTTTGGTGTCGTAAATGTTGGTGCCGAAAGTATTAATACAATATGCGATCGAACGCTGATTTGGACGTTTGATATCCGGAATCTCAGGTAAAATTGGTGCAGTCAGCCACACGCTAGGTTACCCCTTTTTGTTCGATTGACGCCCTTATGCCGCGCGTGGTAAGAGCTACCATGGGGTATCCTAGATGTGGCCGAGCGTATGATAAAAAAAAGTTACTGTATTTCAAACTTTTCGCCACATAACGGATTGTAATGCAGCAATTTTATGTGTCTTGATGTCTAACACAGGCATTACGTTGTGTGAAGTTATTTGTTGATTTTGAATGAGGTGTCGTGTCAGTACATGTCGATCTTTCGACGAATGCCATAGTGGTTTCTGTGTCAATAAAATTATTAAAATAACCCGCACTTTGACATCCTTTCCGGTTGGAAAATTGCTTTTAAGTGGGCAGTTATTTTGGTGAGTTAATTAATCAACGAATAATTATATATCTTAGTGCAATTGAGTCAACGAACCGAGAAAAAAGTGGATAGGTACAGTCGGCCATAGTCTAGGATACCCCATGGTAGCTATTACTGCGTCTTTGAAGTTGACACCTGGCTAGGCGCACTGATGGTACATGGCCGAAGTCCATTTTGGAATAACGACCTCGAGAGGGGAAGAGATCGGTTGGCAGACCACCAGCCAGGTCCGATGACATAGCCCAAGTTGCCGGAAAACTGGTTAGGTCTGGCACAGGATCGTGCGTGAGAGGTGTCGTGAGCATGAAGATGCCTTTACTCAGCAGTGGGTGTTAACAGGCTGATGGTGGTGATGATAATCCTAGCGTGTGGCTGACTGTACCTACTTATAGGAAGTTTTTCTTACACACACTGTATGTACAAATGATGTTTTCGTATTACACGAGCGAGCCATTGAAGGAAACCTTGACTTTTCTCACATATCATGGTTTATAATTATGTGTAGTTTTACCTGTTTGTTCCTTGTACTTGTCACAGAAGTCCCAGTGGGTGGATACAAGAGCTGGGTACTAACCTACTTATATAAAATTTTGGACCACTGAAACTGAGCCACTCTGTATAACATGCATAAGGTAGGTATAGCTGGAGAGATCGACTTATTTTGTACGACAGCACGTAGACGCTTACACGCGTGCATTCTATTCTCTTACGTTACAGGTGACTTTGCAACAAAATTGTACAGTCTGACGTGCTGTCGTTTGTACATCCCAGGCTGGTAGCTTCTATGGTGGTTATTTGGACTCCGATGATCACGAAAATACCTACATTTTGTTTTGGCCGGTCGCGGCTGAAGAAATAATACTCAAAAATAATAATATAAGGCCCGGTTTCTGAATTGAGAATTTTACTAAGCAAATAGGTACTTAAGTATCGTTCTGTCACGCTCTTTTGTGAGAAATTAGCAGTGCTTACCTACGAAAGTTTAAGTTTTAAAATCTGCAGAGACAGAAGGATACTTATTTGCTTAGTACCTAAGTCTTGCATCCCTTATCTAGAATCATGAAATTTGGCAAGAAGCAGTCAGTGGCTTATAGAACGGTCGGCCACAGTCTAAGATACCCCATGGTAGCTTGCTTGAGTCCCTTTCTTAACCTAAAAGTAAAGATGGCAGTCTTATCGCTAAAACCGATGTCTTCTAGACAACCTTTCGATGGAGTGGATAAGTAAAAATAGGGAAGATAGAAGTGATGGTACGGAACCCTCGGTGCGAGAGTCCCACTCGCACTTGGCCGGTTTTTTTTGAGCCGCGCACTTTGATCTTTGCATGGTGACCGCTGAGGACCTAATAACGAGGAAATTTATTTATTTTGACATCGTTTGTATGTAACTACGAGTAGACTTGATGGAGGCAAGTTGGATGGGTACTTACCTGCAATGATAATTAATATTATGAATTTATGACTGGTTTGACAACCTTGCTGTTGAATGGAAGATTTCAAGTCAAGCTGGTTGGGCGATAGCAACGTAGCGGGAAATTCAAAATTTTCGCAGTTTTTTACATTTTGTAGCTAAACTGACTTATTTTTGTTCAGCAATTTACTATGTTATTAGACAAAGAATACTACTATGTTGCAGGTTCAAGTCCTGTCCCAAATGAATTTTGTTAACTTATTATAAATGTTTAAAATATTCCTTAGCACGGGTTAGTGCTTTAGAAAAAACAAAAAGAATACTATGTTATTGCCGCGAACCAAAAATTGCTGCACAAAAATAGCTCAATTTAGCTACAAAATGTAAAAAAAATTAAAAATTTTGAATATCCCGCCACGTTGAGAAACCTCCCTTTATTTTCTACTTCGATTTGTTATTAGTGGCCACTTTACGGACAGCCCTCCGGTTTCTACTTTAGATTTGTTTTAGTGGCCCTTTTATCGACGGCTATGGCCATAAAAAGGTCACACTAGGTACCGTACCGCAAACGATGGAAACCGAGTGCCAGGAAACACTAATCTAATTGTCTCTTATTATTATTTTTGCAACTTAGGTCTTGGAATTTTATTGTCCAACATACCTACTCGTATTTTGTAAATTCTAAATGAATAGATCCCACGATAGTGTGGGATTCGCAAGACCAACTGTATACATTTTTGATACTCTTGGAAATAAACGCTTTTTATCTTATCTTTAGGACTTATGTGCGGTAGGTCTTGTGCGGTAGATCAATTTTTTTATTTAATTATTTTATTGGCCAAACTATCTTCTTCAACTTCTTTGTTCCCGTAACTATTCGTAGAGTCTGGGGCTTTCCATTTATTTCTTTTCTGTTCCCTTCTCTTTTGTCTCAGAGAGAACTAATTTCTTCCACGTCTGGGACGGTCTTTCCATCCGTACCATCCGGCCATCGAAAGGTTGTCTGGAAGAGATCGCTTTTAGCGATAAGACCGCCATCTGTACTTTTAGGTCAAGAAAATTCTTGTATTTTTTTTCTCTATCTCTGTAACTATCTATCTCTCTTCCGGGTCGTGGTGAGAGGGCGCCCTCTCTACCGTATCCCATTGGTCCAGCTATAGTTAACTCGTATTGCTTCTATCTAAATATAAATTAGTGATACCTACTAACTTTGATTTGCAAATTTGGCACAACGTTTATTATCACCACGTTTCCCCTACGTGTTGGTACCTTCGATCATAGTTACACAAGGCTACCTAATTGAAGCTCTTATCACGCGCGGCATAAGTGCTTTAATCGAACAAAACGGGCTACCCTAGCGTGTCGTTGACTGTACCCACCTAATATCTACAGTGTGATGTCAGACCGACAAGGTCGGGTCAATAGGTCTGGCTCACACTTCGATAATAGTGTGGTTATTGAGTCACTGGACCGGTGTTGGGTAAAAATAACTCTGATTTGAGTTTGAGGCGGCGTTAATTAAGTCTGAGTTAGTGAGGCATTACCCCTTTTTGTTCGATTGGCGCCCTTATGCCGCGCGCGGTAAGAGCTGCCATGGGGTATCTGAGACTGTGGCCGACCGTACCTAACATATTATAGCTGCGGAAAATACATATAGACTGTTTCTTTGATTGTTTATAAAAGGCTGTCCGTCCAATTGATTAGATTTTATTTACAATTTACCTGTACATTACATTATTACTTACCGTTTAGTAAGAAATTTATGATCGAGAGCAACGACTTACCTACTAGATATGTGCTGAAATTATTAAGTTCATGGGGATAATGGCCATATGGGTATATCTCGATTCGATTAAGGGCGATTTCTGAGGGAATGGGGTATTTTCCCGGGGTAAAAAGTTTCCAGACCTTGACGCAAAAGTCGCGTCGTCGTCATCATCATCAGCATAATTGCTGCTGGCCCACACTATAACTAAATCAATCTATCGAATTAAGTAGACATTTACATTTGGGCTCTTGGCATGGCAACGGGATAAGCACAGTTAAAAAAAACCACGACTAACCGCAAGTCCTTATCAACTTCCCGTTAAGTTCTGCTTTCATGTTTTACTGTACTACCTACCTAGTTGTTTAGTCTGCAATAAAACTTTAATCAATCAATTTAAAGCCAAGTAAATATTTTGGGTTTAAAACTGCTGGTTTAGCATAAGTGTGCCATATCCATTAAAGCTCTTTTTTTATTAGAGCGACAAAGACAATACCGAGCTGAATTTAGGCGTAAGGGTAGGAACCTAGTTGGGTACTTTCCCATGTGGAACGAGGTAGAACGGCATATCCATTTACTATAGGCTTAGCCAGCGACTTCGTCCGCGCAGACTCATCTAAAAAGGTTGCCAATATTTTCCCCGTTATACAATGTCAGCGCGGACAAAATCGCGGGAAAAGGCTAGTCTACATCTTTGCAGCCTTTGCATCTACTACTTTTATGCAGCATCCAGTGGCACCGTCACTCACACTAGGTGGCTGAAGAGACCATTGCAGTGCCTAGGACATTGTGTAAGATGGAGTAGGCATGCCCAGCACCTATCTCTATATCAAAATTAAATGTGTCAGCTATCTCTATATAAAATTTTAATAAAAAATCCGTCCAGTCGTTTCAGCGTGAAAGGGCAACAAACAAACATCCACCCATACAAACTTTCGCGTATAATATTAGGGGGAAGTGGGATGAATAATTTAGGTACGGGCCACGAAATAAGAGACTTGAGACACCAAGTGGTTTATCATGCGCAGTGACGATTTAAAGGTCTCTTTAGCGGTATGAGGTCTGCGTCTCTATTCTCTAAGAAATCCACTTGAGCGTCAAAACACTCGAAAATAGCCCTTATCTGTCATTTTTACGGTGGTAATTTCTTAGAGAATACAGGGGCTGAGCGCGGGAAGGGGCGTGTCATCGGGGCGGCGAAAAGAGACAGTGCGGGAGGCGAAAGTCAAGTCTCTTCTTTCGTGGCACGTATTGTAAACACGACAGCACTCTATTCGGTTACGTTACGGGCGACTTTACAAAAAAAGTGTACAGTCTGACGTGCCGTCGTGTGCACTAGGTACCTAGCTAGAGTCCACGAATCCTATACTTATCTCTATCTTACTACTAAGATATCATTAGATTTACCTTGTAGCCGGCGACGTGTGACCGATGTATCTTAGCACACAATGGTCGTCGGGAACGGATAGATAGCTAGTCATTATGATAAACAATGGCCTATCAACTATCAATGTAATTTGCGAGGGTATCCGCGGTTTGAGTTATGTATGACGCGTGTCGCGTATGGATGGGTAGAGATAGGTACCTACAGGGGCCTTAGCCTGTAACGAAAGGTGCCAAAATGGGCTCCCAGTTGACGGCTTCAATTACGACTTATTAATGCTATTGTCCTTTTAATGTTTTTGAAGTACAGCAAAGAATATTCTGACTCTAATTCTAGACGATTCGTTCTCTGGTTGTAGGAGAAAACCGAGGAAACCCCATTTTGTCCTTCTGCTGGGACGCCATCGACACGCCATTGCGTTACAGGCTAAGGCCCCAGATAGAACAGAAAGTTCAAAGCGTTTCGGTCAGCAACAAGCTAGGATATCCTCTTTTGCTCGATTGAATCACTTATGTCGCGCGCGATAAGAGGTACGGTCAGCTTACACTTTCGTTGCAAAGTCACCCGTCATAGAGTAAGGGTCTACGTGCTGTCGACTGTGCCTATCATAGGGTAACTTAGCGTGTCGCTGATCATACTACACGTTAAATTTTATGTCAGAAAGTAAGCGAAAGCCGCTTACTATAAACGCTTTTTACTAAAGGAGGTCCTAAAAATTGTTAAGCCTCGCGTTGATAACCTAATGACGTTTTTAGCAAAAAACGCATCCAAAAAGAAGTTAATACCTATGATGTTTTTTCTATTTGCGGCTTAAGTAGGTACGTATACCTAACCCTCGTATAGATATAGTTAGTGATTTCCTTGAATTTGGTCAGGAAAAATGCTTGAATGCATCCTGTTTGCGATGCCTCAGACATTTATTTCCGCATTTTTTTTTGTAAATAAGTAATTTTCATGCATTATAGTTATGTTAGGTACCTCCCTTCAAAACCCTTAAGTATTATTGGTAATAACCCCGTTGGTCCCAATATTTATGACCTTCTTTTAATAAGTATTTTTTCTTTGTTCCAGGCATTTGACGCGATAGAAGAACGATTTACAGAAAAGACAGATCTGGACGTCTGAAGCAAGCGTTTAAGAAGCCACAACGAAATACGAACGAACGAAACCGTAAAATCGGCCTATATTTCCAAAGTAGGTACAGGCCTAAGTTTTACTAACATTACCTATTATAATTATAATAAGAAAAAATGTGTTCAATATGCAGAGCAAAAGAGCAAATGCAAACGTAAACGCACACAGCTGTCAAAATAAATCCGCCATTTTGATTTAAAAAAAAAACTTGAGAATTAAGGACGCGTTCAAAGAAAAAGAAAACAAATTTGAAAACCGAACGCATCCGCGGAGAAAAGCGAAAACCGCGCGCGAGAGGGACGACGAGCTCCGGCCGAAAATAGCGCACGCTCTAAAATAGTCCGAAGAAAAAAATGCTTAGCCTCCTCTCAGTGAGCGATCGGACCGCGGCGGGTGTTCTTGACCCGGCCAAATGGTGGCAAACACCATGGAAAGCTATGGCGGACCTGGCCGAGGCTGTCGACGACTTAATTTGTAGTTTCGACTATATGGACACAGCCATGGATAACCTAGTGATGTTGATATTCATCTGGCTCCTCTTCTCCATCGTTTTGCTCGGCATAGCCAAGTGGGCGTATAGCCGTTTTGTCACCAAGAAACCAGTAGAGCCAGAAACCAAGACTACAAAAACCCCCGTGGTGACTGAAGATGTTAGCAAAAAGTCTGCCGTGAACGAAATAATTAGTAGTGCTGATGCTGTGCTCGCGACTAGTGCTAAGGTGAAAACTGGTGCCTTTAAACCGTCAAAGCCCTCAGGGTTCGTCCCAGCGACGCCGCCGAACAAGCGACGCATGGGACGCATGTCACCTGGGCCCGAACAGCTCAATTTGAAAAAGCACCAAAGTGTAGTGATACCCACATGCACGGGCTCCGACACTCCGAGTGTCCAATGGGTGAACGATCTATTGACTTGGTTATATAACGACCTGGTGATCGTCAACGAACTGGTGCAGCAATGGATTGTGTCCATGAACGAGTTTTCGAAGAAGTCCGTCGAAGAGGTGAGTTTGGGTCTTATTTTTTAGCGGTAAAGGTTCATTGTTGCCTGGCTGGGGTTATCTGTGGCATTTCCGGACTGTGAAATTTATGGCCGGTTAAAAAATCTAGATCAAACTAAACATCGTAGCTACATATATTTTTTAAGATGTTTATAGTTGAAGAGCAACATGGTAACCGGTTAATAATAATAGCAAATTGGCTGCAGATTTATGTCTTGTCTTCAGGAAAATAATGGCACAGCGACTTGATGATTTATCTCTATACTATGAGAGTCAGCCGTCTCCGCGTATAGGCAATGCAGAATCAGCCAAGGCCAAGGTAGATCTAGATGAAATTAGATGATTATATTTGCCAAAGGTGGGACCCGAACTTTTGACTTTTAACTACTGTACCTACTAACAACATAGAATAAGAAATAATGTTACTAACCCTATAGACATTGTCTGAATTAAATAATTTGAAATTTGACTCACGGGGTCAAATGAAAATGATATCTCTGATAAGGTTTAAAAAAATCTCTTGGATAAACCTCTGGCAAACCATGCCGGCACAAGTTGGCATGAGTTAGAGCTTTAGGGCCTGTAATTTCAATCACAGTTTAAACCAAAAGGCTAGTTTAAACCCTATCTGTCGATTAATTTATAATCTATGGGCTGAATTTAAACTGTGATTGATATTAGGAAAAGAAAAAAAGCGTGTCATATAAATTATTCTAATTATCGGTAGGGCACCATGAGCTATCGACCGAAGAATTCTAGGTAGTCGTAAATTTTAAGTTAGGTATGTGGAAGTTTATTATAGGTTCTTACTTCATACCAATGTTTATTGAGTGCCTAGCGTGGGGTACAGGAAATGAAAGTAATTAAGTAAGAATTACTGGAATTTGTTCAATCAACAGCTGTAACATTATTGATTGAATGATTTGAATCTATTAATTAAAGACTCAGGTAACGATATTTTTCGAGGAAACATAGTAAATAATGCACTTAGATAACAAATTATACCTAACAAGTAAACTCACGCTTTGAATAGGTTGTGATCCAGATCTAGGATAACTCTGGTTACGAGGGCGGAATGCCTAAAAAATATTTTAAAATGAGGAGTCTCCATAAAACAACGTTTTTAGCAGTTTTTTTGTTTGTTTTTGCTCTATGCTTAAACTGGATCTGATTACCTTTAGGGTAACAAATAGTAATAAAAAATGCTAAGTTGTTGGTCTTGTTCGGTGCGCGAGTCCGACTGGCACTTAGCTGTTTTTTTTTTAATTTGCAGTCACATCATTGGCTGTTTCGAATGTTCTTCATTTTATTTTACAAGAAAAATGTACTTGATCATTGTTTGCGGGCATAAAACTCAAAAGTAGCATTACGCTCTCAGTTTTTTTCCGATGCATTAATGTTTTTTTCATTTATTCACACACTCCAACATCGAACGTAAAAATCAATACCGTTTCAATTATTCAGTAGTGCCTATTATTTACACACATTTGGCTAACGGTACAATGTGTGACCTTGCTGATGTCAGCTTACGTATTGTCTTGTTCGCCGGTGTCATTCGAAGCGTTTTCGAAGAAATGTAATAATTGTAAAAATGTAATATACTTAATTATAGTGAGCCTGCCTACAGTATGTACGGTTAACGACACCCGCTAGGTTACCTTTGTTTGATTAGCGCACTTACCACACTACCATGGGGTATCCTAGTGTGTAGCTTACAGTGCCTATCTATGCATAACTATGTCGGTGTAATAGAGAGGTGTCCATCCTACCTATCCTATCACAGAAGTGATCCTGTCTATCCGAAGGTTATCTGGAAGAGATTGCTTTATCTGGAAGAGATAAGACCAGGCTTTAAGATAAGACCGCCAAATGTCCTGGAATCCTATAATTCTCCGAGTCCTAACTGTACGTACACAAGGAAAAGTGATTGTTATCCAACGAAGCGATATCAATGGCATCGAAATAATATAATAGTAATATAATTATATTATTATTTGGCACCGAGACAAATTGCTAATTGCGTAACGCAACAAAACAGAGTCGTAAAACTCACTCGTAGACGCTTGTTGAATACTAAATTCTGACGATATAAAACAGAAGCTCAAAAGGTAAACTCAAGTGGTTGCAAATTAATCTCAAAGATTTTCAATAATTTCGCGCTATGGCTAAGATTTTACGAAATTTTGGTAGGCCATGGTTTATCCAATTTTGATAGAATTTTCATTGACATTCATAGTAGGCAACCTTTTATCTTTTTTCTTAAAAAATTGTCTTGTGCCATTCACCTTGCCATACGTATTTTTTATCGAGTAAAATATTTTTTTTAAATGATTTATATGATCGGTGGTACGGTGGTTGTCAAACCCGTCCAAATTAGTATAAAGTGAAATTGTCACCGGTATGCAGCTAAGCAATGTAGGTACAATCAGCGACACCCTAGCTAGGATATCATATGCTTACTTTTATCGCGGGCGGCCTAAAGGCGTGAATAGAACGAAAAGGAGTATCCTAGCGTATCGCGTGTATAGTACAACACCGCGATCTTTAGGTCGGTGGAAGCTATTAGTAAAGTTAATCGTTAACCATTCATTCAATAACTGTTGGCTGCGCATAACATAAATGTGCTCTCTAAATAATAAATGAGACGGGAGGTCGACGGTGTGTTGTTCGTGATCGTGACGTATCGACTCGGCATCGATTAATCTACGTTTGACATTTCACCCGCCATTTTGAAGCGCGTTGGGACGCCAAATGCATATTTTGTAACTGTAACATGATAAAAAGGGGGAAAAGGCCTATACCCAGCAGTGGGCAGCGCTTGGCTGATGATGATGATGATAAAGATAAATTTATTTCTCATTCCACAAATTTTCATAGTACCTAAGGTTATAAATAGGGTAAGCACACAGATGGTACAAATTTGTGGAAAGGCTGGAACCCAACGTAGATCAAAGGTCCGTATTTTAGTTTACCAGGCCTCCCAAATTACAGGCATCAGTATAGCTATATTATGACGATGACGATGAACATGATAAGGAAGGATCCGTATGTGTATGTGAAGCGGCTGGTTCAAAAACTTATCTTCGATATCTCCATTCTTCTTCTCTTTAACCGACTTAAAAAAAGGAGGACGTACTCCATTCCACCCGAATGTTTTTTTTATGTGTGGTACAAAAAAACTTTTTTTAGGTGAACTGATTTTGATGATGATTTTTTTGCTAACTGCAACGTTACTCGCATCCATTTTTTCGTTACTCGCATCATCATAATTTTAACAAATTTTAAATTGACGAAGGTAATTTTGATTTTATTTACTTTGTATGCCATATAGGCTGAGTAAAGAGATTTTTTTTTTAAAGACTGACGCCAAAATTACGCTACCTATGATCCACCAATAAATATTGTACATTTTACTAATTTAAAAACTAACGAAACGTCATAGAGCGAAAAAAAAAAATTCTTGATTGTGATCCCTATCACCGGGTGCTATAAAGTTAGGTAAAAAGAGTTAGGTACTTTTGTAACACCTTGTAAAAAAATTTAAAATTTTGAGGGTTCAAACTTAGGGCGTAGTGCGTCCCTTGACTTTTGAAATCAAATGCGATTCTGAAAATATTAGGAAGTTCGAACTTAGCACAGCCACTGCACAGGTTTGGCAATGCTCGCGCGATCACTGTAAGTACCCTGCTGCAACCAACATTTACGGTCTCAAGGCGCGGGTCGTAATAGGTACCTACATAATCATGTCTGTGGTAGCGATAGCATAACAAGCAATCAATGACCTCTAGTTATTAGCTTCTCTGAGTTATTTATTTGTTTGGTCTAGTTTTGAAGACATTTCGTCCTTAGTACGTACTAGGTAGATATGGAAGAGTTGTCTACACTATATTATTAATAATACTTAATAATAATAAATCGTTTATTTCTACCAATTACACGATCATATTGGGTCAATTACATGTCATATAAATTGAATGAAATTAATAAACTAATAAAATAAAATTGAATTCCATGTTAATTTCAGGCATTATGGGACAAAGGCAAATTGAAATTTAGTCACGATGAAATTAGGGCGTTTTGATATTCGGTCCTTACGGACCGGAGGGTTAAGTTCGTATCACATACTTACAACATTGTAAAGTGTTCTATAAACTGTAGATTTATCTAAAAATAAGAAAGATTTAAAAAAAATGGCGGTGAAAATGCTTCTAGTAGACGAGATTTTCTTTGCACGTTTAGAAGTAATAGATAGAACTGATTATTCTTCCCATTTTATCGTAGGTACAACCTACATTCACATTATGCATCGGTCACGTGAGCAATTGATGTTTGATCAAACGTCATTAGATTTCAAGTAGGGACCCAAATTCCTCACATTTCGAGTCTAGACGAAACTCAAGGCTAAAAGATGTCCGACTCACATTGCCAATGACTTTTTGATAGTGATGACATAATATTCTGGCCTTTATGCGTAAAGGTGTGTTACTTGTACGTACAGTCTGTAACTATGATAGAGTCAGCTTTGTTCGATTTTGACACTTATGTCATGGGCAGTAAAAACATTACGATGCTGCTTCGAACTTCGAACTTATTTAGTGCTGTGTCGTGTATCTGTAATTGTAATTTATTGTTTATTTTTTTAAATGTAATGTAAATGGGTCCATGCAACCCGAAATAAATACATTTATTATTATTACGGTTGATCATCGCTATTATGGGTTGCCCCCTAGATCGCAATCCTCTTTTGTTATACATAATTATGATATGAGGCCGTCATTTTTACTACCGCACAAGTGGCCTTACTTTTCCAGACACAATTTGCGCTGAATGACGGCCTTTTAGGTAGGTACAGGTTGTTCTTCAGTCATACTTTAGGGGGTCTGTAACTCATTTTACAACAACAATGCAACTTTTACACTTGAAATTTTATAAATACCTATTAGATACTCGTAATGGCAGTTAACTTTAAAACCTTTTTACTTTAATGAAGTAAAGTAAGAAAATTGAAAAAATAGCTACGAAAAAATTACTGCATCAAAAGTTTGGAGCAGTTCATAATTTTGTCGAGATTTCGCAGTTGGTCTAGTAAAAGTTGCTTCAAGTATTGACGAGTTAAGGCGCTGGGCATAGTGAATTAGCCCGCGCGCAAAGAAAAATGCACAAAATCGATTCCTGTATCAAATACACAAAAAAAAAAGTGCGCTGCCTATTTTTTTTCAAGCTAAATATCTTCAAAACGTTTATGAATGTCAACACGAAACTGGCTGTTTTAGATAGGTCTCACCTAATTCTAGGGTTTGATATGTGAACATTTTCAATTTGTTTAGTGTATTTGATACAGGACTCGATATTGTGAATTTTTTTTGGCGCGCGGGCTATTCACTATGCACCGCGCCTTATGCGAATCGGTATTACAGGACCTTTCTGTAACGCCTTGTATACTTACCTTGTATGTTAAACCATCACGAGGTATCCTTTCACAGTTAGGTACCTACGTTAGCGGGGGAGAGTAGAAATTCAGTCAAAGTCCATCAGAGACTTCCATAAAATTGGCATCAAAACAAAACCATGACATCACCAACTCACGTCATTCAGCGCGCGCCATTGCCCATAGCCCGCTTACTATCACGATGGCGTCACGTCATTATTTTTACGTGTTTTTACGTAGCCTCGGTGTTTGTGTCCCACTGCTGGGCAAAGGCCTCCCCCACTTCAGTCCAGGGCCCTTAGCCTGTAACGCAATGGCGTATCGATGGCGTCCCAGTAGAAGGATAAAACCGGGATTTCCTCGTTTTTCTCCTACAACCAGCGAACTAATCCTCTAGAATTAGAGTCAGACTATTCTTTACTGTGCTACAAAAACATTAAAAGGACCGACAGCATTAATTAATCGTAATTGAAGCCGTCAACTGGGAGCCCATCTTGGCACTATTGCGTTACAGGCTAGGGCCCCTGACTTCTCTGGGGCCACCTCAGACCACTCCGGCAGGGTATTTGTCGGTCGTACCGACACAGCGTCTTCGCGGCCTAACTCGACTTCGATGTCCATCTACTGGCACTAGAGATGGGCGGTGAGTAAATACTCAATAGTATTTACTCAGTCGGTAAAGAAAATATGAGTATTTACTGAGTATTTACTATTTCCGTGAGTATTTACTCAAAATCATGGGTAAATACTTTTGTATGCAGTAGATTGCATTTTAACAACGTTTACTAGTTATTGTATGCAGTGGATTGGCTTTTAATAAGGCTTTTAATAATATTTTTGTTAAGATAAGAAGCCTTTTATAAATATTCTTCCTTTGAGCAATAAATAAACATAGAATTTTACATAAAATGAAAAATTAAGTATGTACGGTATGTGCTATGTATGACTAATTGAATGTAAGTAGGTAGTATGAAGGTTTGTGGCATACCTACTGCAAAGAAGGGTTACGGTTAGGTAAGAACAAAAAAATATCCTTTGTAGTCGCCGCTGCACCTTTTGTTGCTATCGGCGGGTATGAACATTAGTAGGTACCTGACCGGGTTAGCACACTCGCGTCACAAATGAGGAAAAAATCAGATTATCTTTTGAAAGGACTGTGTTTATGAATAGAAACAATCGTCTTCTTCTTCTTCTTTTGTCCCTTTACTTCTCCGTGGAGTCTGGGGCTGACACAAGGGCTTTCTATCTATCTCTGTTCATGGCTAGGGAGGATAGCTGTGACCAAGTTGCTCCCTTCTCTTTCGTCTCAGAGATAACAGATCTCTTCCACGTCTGGTACGGTCTTCCGGGTCGACGTGAGCCTCCTGCGGGTTTCCAGTCGAGAGCCACCTTCGGGATGTGGTGATCGGGTCTTCGCAGGATGTGCCCCAGCCAACTATTTGCGCTCCCAGATGTCTTGGGCTTAGGGTTTTTGTTTAGTGATCTGCAACAGTTCGGCATTTGAGATGTTGTTGGGCCAGTGTCTTCGTAAGATGCTTCTGAGACAGTTGTTGACGAACACCTGGATATTGTGTGAGACTGCTTTTGTGACCTTCAAGGTTTCGCAGCCGTACAGTAGGGCCGTTTTTACGTTGGAGTTGAATAAACGTATCTTCGTGGTTCTAGAAATGCTAGGCCTTTTCCAGATGTCCTATAGTTGGGCAAAGGCTCCTCTAGCTTTGTTGATAAGTACGCCTTTCAGCATCCCATTCAGTCCCTCCTTGCGGTGTAATCACGCTGCCCAGGTAGCAGAACTCAAGAGTTTGAGTAACTGCTGGCCTTCCAGCAGTAGGGGGGTGGTGTCATCACAGAAAACTCGCATCTCCTCGGTTTTCTTCTTGCTGATTTTTAGCCCAGCCATCTTTGCGGTCTCTTGCAGGTCAGTGAGTTTGGTTTGCATATCGTAGAAAGACTCGCTTAGAAGGCACAAATCGTCTGCGAAGTCTAAATCTTCCAGAGGTGATGATACTGTCCAAGGGATCCCTCTCTTTTCACCGCGGGTGACTTTCAGCATTATTGCATCCATTACCACTATAAATATTAGTGGAGACAGCAGGCAGCCTTGTCTGACCCCAGTTCTTACTGCGAAGGGTGCGGTAAGTTTGCCATTGTGGACTACTTTGCAACTAAACCCATCGTACGCATTCCTGATAATGCTAATGATTTTGTCAGGCACTCCTTTATGACGCAGGGCATCCCAGACAAACTGTCTGTTGATACTGTCGAACGCTTTCTCGGAGTTGACAAAAGTCATGAACAAGGGCTTCCTCCATTCGACTGACTCTTCAACAATAATTCGGAGGGAGTTTATCTGGTCAACACACGACGCACTTATACGAAATCCAGCTTGCTCTCGTCGGATGGTGTCCTCTATCGCTGTTTGGATCCGGTAGAGTATAATCTTCGATAGTATCTTACTTATCGTATTTAAAAGGATTATTCCTCGCCAGTTGTTACAGTCTGCGCGGTTGCCCTTCTTAGGCAGTTTGATGAGGAGGCCCTCTTTCCAGTCATCCGGTAGTTGTTCTAATTGCCATACATTGACCAGTAGTGGATGCAAAACTAGTGCGGCGGTCATGGGGTCAGCTTTAAGGAGTTCAGCTGGTATATTGTCGGGTTCAGGTGCTTAGTGGTTTTTAAGCTCTTTGACTGCTCTGACGATTCCCCTGTAGTTGGCGCTTCGGAACTTATGCCATGTATAGTGCGCATGGAAAAGCCATGCCAATAGTTTTCTGAGTACCCCCTGCTATTTAGTACAGGGTCTGTTGAGGATTTCGTGGAAATGCTCGCGCCATCTCTCTAGCTGTTCTTCTTCTGTGACCAGTAGCTTTCCATCTATGTCTTTGACGGGCTGTGCACATGGAGGATGTTTATTGCACAGCTTTTTTGTGATGCAGTATAGCTGTCGGAGGTTACCCATCTTAGCTTCTGTTTCCGCTTCGGCTGCCAGGGCATTTGTCCAGTTCTTGAAGTCCTTTCGCATGGCTCTATTTACTTTCCTACAGTGGGCATTTAAATTGAAAGCGCTTCAGGAGTTTGACCGGTCGTTAGGAATACTTTCGCCAGCCTTCTCGCTTCAATAGTTTGCCAGGTTTCCGCGGTGATCCACTCCCTGTTAGCTAGTTTTTTATGCCCAAGTACCTCTTTTGCAGCTGTGTTGTAGGCGGTTTTTGGTGTATTCCAATGCGCATTTATAGAGACGGGCTTTTCGAGCTGTGCCTCAGCTAGTATGTCGTGCAGTTTACACCGAAATTTGGATGCGCAATTTGGAGCTTCACAACATCAAAACAACTTTGGCTAGGTGGATTTTTCTTCGCGATTCGTGCTATTTTTATTATTAAGTCAGCCATGACAAGGTGGTGATCACTGCCAATATCTGTTCCGGTTTTGCTCCTGACATCTAGTAGGGATGATCTCCATCTGCGGCTGATTGCTAGATGGTCTATCTGGTTTCGCGTAACACCGTCTGGGGAAAACCACGTGACTTTGTGAGCGGTCTTATGTGGAAAGAGGTTGCCACCGATGACCAGTTTGTGCTCCGAGCATGTATCAACAAACCTTTCGCCGTCATCATTTCTGACACCAAGGCCGTGCAGTGCTCAGAATCACTGCGAATTTATAAAAACTACATAGCACAACCCTTAATTTAATTCTAAACAACTCTTTATCAATAATTCCTCGTTATCTTCATTTCTTTTGCGTAAAAAATGTTTTCATTCGATCGCAATTGCAACTGAACACCCAATACTTCGTGTGATCTCAGAACAACAGACGCCAAAAAACACTAACGTACACCACAGATCAAATTCACGACGGCGTGAAGGTTCCACAACGAACAAATGATGGCGAGTTCTTAAAAAAAACTCTAAATAACTTTTACTAATAGAGATTGCTAGTAATGAATGTACCCATGGGTCTTGAATGGCAAGTATCGCTTTGAAATATATTTATCTAATGCATTTTCAAATAATAATAATGCTTTAGAATTGATTTAGCTCGTGTGAAAACGGTTTCTGAACGTAAAAATGGCAGTCATTAATGTTCAAAATTAAATTTTGTCTTCTAAGGGTGGTATTCATGAACGATACTTAAACTAAGATCAAAATTGAACTCTGTTTAAACTTAGTTTAAAGTGAGATCAGTTTTGAACTTACTTTAAACTGAGTTCAAAACTGATCTCTGTTTAAACTAAGTTTAATGAGATCAATTTTGACCTTACTTATCAGTTTGAGTTCAAAATTGATATTATTATTATTCGAATCGAATCGAATCCAATCGAATCGAATCTAATCGAAATGAATTAAATCGAATCGAATCGAATCGAAACGAATCAAATCGAATCGAATCGAATCGAATCGAATAGAAACGAAACGAAAAGAATCGAATCGAAACGAAACGAATCGAATCGAATCGAAATTAATTGAATCGAATCGAATTGAATCGAATCGAAACAAAACGAATCGAATCGAATCGATTCGAAACGAAACAAAACGAATCGAATCGAATCGAATCGAAACGTATCGGCTATTGCTAGACCCATGTTTATGGTACTCTAGTCCTATAGTCTAGCATTGGCCGTTTAGGAGATATGGGCAGTTAAAGTTTTGATCATCATCATCAGCCTGATAGCACCCACTGCTGAGTAAAGGCCTCTTCATGCTCACGCCACCCCTCACGATCCTGCGCCAGGCGCAACCACTGTTTTCCGGCTACTTTGGCTATGTCGTCCGACCATCTGGCCATCAAAGTTTTGATACTTACTTTTTATTATTTTAGTTTTTTCATCAGGTAGAGCTCGTCGAGCCCTTTTTTTAGAGTACCATAAACATGGGTCTAGCATTAGCCGTTTAGGAGATATGGGCAGTTAAAGTTGTGATACTTGAATCAGTACATACGACAGCACGTCGACCCTTACACGCTAGCACTTTGCTCGGTTACGTTACGGGCGATTTTACAACAATAGTGTACAGTCTGACGTGCTGTCATACCATGTGTACCATGAATCTAGCAATAGCCGATTCTATTCGATTTGATTCGATTCGATTCGATATGATTCGTTTCGAATCGATTCGATTCGATTCGAATCAATTAATTTCAATTCAATTCGATTCGATTCAATTAATTTCGATTCGATTCGTTTCGTTTCGTTTCGTTTCGATTAGATTCGATTCGATTCGTTTCGATTCGATTCGATTCGAATCGATTCCTTTCGTTTCGTTTCGATTCGATTCGATTCGATTCAATTCGATTCTATTCGATTCAATTCATTTCGATTCAATTCGATTCGATTGGATTCAATTCGATTCGAATAATAATAATATCAATTTTGAACTCGAAACTGATAAGTAAGATCAAAAATTAATTGATCTCACTAAGTGAGATCAGTTTTGAACTCAGTTTAAAGTAAGTTCAAAACTGATCTCACTTTAAACTAAGTTTAAACAGAGTTCAATTTTGATCTCAGTTTAAGTATCGTTCATGAATACCACCCTAAGACACTTTTCCTGTAACTGTAACGGTCGTGGCGGTGCCCTTGCAACAAAACCTCAAAACTCTACCCTGTATAATACACCAAAAAATCACCCTACAGCTTCGATGACATGCTTTTTTTTTGTAAAAACACATGCGCTAAAGGAACATAACTATTTATTTGTTTGGACGGTACTTTGAAAGAAAATTTCAAAAATGTATGGAGCAAACTTATCTCTTTTTCATTTTCAAGGTCATAAGTTACCCTATTACAAAAAAAAGGTGCACTACTAACCCTTAAATACCGAATAGTTCAGTAAATCCACAATACAATCTCAACAGATCATACTGAATCAACGAAAAAGTATTTACTCTCGATTTTGAGTAAATACTCAGTATAAACGAGTATTTATGAGTATTTACTCACCGATGAGTATTTACTGAGTCCTTAACCCATCTCTAACTGGCACCCATTCCTTGGCTAAACGTAGGTACCTAAATGAGATTTTTTTAAAGTTCAAACATGAGACAAATCGGTCAAGGGATTGCCGAAAGACATAGTCTATGCCGAAAGAAATGTGGGCTTTTATAGAAGTTAGGTACACACGACAGCACCTTTACACGCTAGCACTCTACGCGGTTGCGTTACGGGCGACTTTGCAACAAAAATGTACAGTCCGACGTGCTGTCGTGTGTACATCGCAAGTTTAGGTGCAGTTCGGGGCGAACAACTACAGGGTGCACTCTAAGTCGATAGCGGAACTTTAAGTATGCTATTTGTCTACTGATCACTCCAAACAACTTGTACTAGGTGGCGAAAAAAATGGAGCGAAAAAAATATCAGCTGTTTCATACATTTGGCGCAGTACTGAGTCGATCTTTTGTATGGAACAGCTGATATTTTTTTCGCTCTATTTTTTTCGCCACCTAGTACAAGTTGATTGTATTGATCAGTAGAAAGCCTACTTAAAGTTCCGCTATCGACTTAGAGTGCACCCTGTAGAGTATACAGGGTGGTCGAAACTCAAGCCAGGAGGCTGCGCTTCTTTCCGTGTCCATGTTGTTATGCAAGTTTAATTCACTCGACCGTCTTTAATCTAATCTCGAAGGCCGCAGATAATGCGCGTACCGACTGCGTACCGTGAACGCTTTCTTTGTGAGTTGGGGCCAACGCTATCTGGGGTTTCAGCGCTGCAAATGCAATGCAGCGCTAGATATAAAAAAAAACTATCCGCCCGATTCGTGCAAGAGTGATCAAATATAACAGACATGTTAATATGTCAAACTTATTTCAGACAACCACTTGCCGCTATTTTAAATTAATCTTCGATTAATCAACTGTTACATTTGATAGCTCTTGCAGAAACTGGGCGTAAGGCCTTTGCATCTTCGTCATGAGGTAATTTGTAAACTCTCACTTACACTAGATGTGTGAAGTGACGACTCTGACGCTGCAGTACCTGGGTCATGTTTAGATGGAGTAGCACCTATACGGCTATACCGTCATCTCTAGGCTTGCCCAGCGACTATACCGTCACCTTCTAGGCTTGCCCAGCACGTATACCGTCATCTTTAGGCTTGCCCAGCAACTATACCGTCATCTTCTAGGCTTGCCCAGCACGTATACCGTCATCTTTAGGCTTAGTGTAAACAAATCAACGGAACGTCATAGAACAAAAAAATATAAATTAGGTTGTTATCCCCATCACCTGTCACTATTACCCTGTAAAAAGAGTTAGGATATTTTGTAACACCTTGTACCTACACATTAATACAAACACTCCTATTTGTATTTTTTTTTGCTTCTGAAATCCGCCACTATGATTACCCCATGTCCGCCCAGTGGAATAATCAGAAAACCCTTTATTTTTGCTAAAACGGCAGTCTATTAAATTAAAGATAATACTTATCTTTCTAGCGCTGAAATACCATTCCCAGTGTTGGAAAAAGCTCTGCTATAAGCGGCCTGAAGCTGTATAGCACACGTTTTGCCTGTTGACCTATATCGCTGCCTGCAACGACGTTTTGAACCGTATTCCCTAAGTGATAAAGTCGAGAGTTGAACAATTGAAAGGATGGGCTGAACCAATGGCATGTTAAGTTCTCACGGGAACTTCACCACCCACCTAATTTCAGGGGCATTAGCCTGTAACGCAATGGTGCCAAAATGGGCTTCGAGTTGACGGCTTCAATTACGATTTTTTAATGCTGTCGGTCCTTTTAATGTTTTTGTTTGTAGTACAGCAAAGAATATTCTGATTCTAATTCTAGAAGATTAGTTCTCTGGTTGGAGGATAAAAACGAGGAAATTTCGGTTTTGTCCTTCTGTTGGGACGCAATCGACACGCCATTGCGTTACAGGCTAAGGCCCCAGATGACGTGGTTAAACTCCGTGTGAATGGAAATCTGAAAATGTCTGTAAATTGTTTTGTTGTTTCGAGTTTATTTAGCTGCTCAAAACAAAACTTTGTCTCTTCTATTCAGATAAACTCAATGATGCTCAAACGCTCTTGTCGGTATCATGATAACAATGTGATGGATGATGATGTATTGGTGATATTATGACTTTGATAGGTAGGAAAATTATCTATTGTACCTTGATTGACACAATGTTTTTATTTTATTTATTATTATTTATTAGGCGCAGAAATAAAGTAGCAAGTTCAAGATCATTGAGCGAAAGCATCAGCCTACAGTTATGGCAGATATGCATAAATGAATTTCAATTTCAATTTCAAATGCAATAGGGTTGGTAGAGAGAGAGTCCATCTAACATAGTATTATTTAAATTCGCATCGACAGTTACTTGACTCGGTAGCTCAATTGGTAGAGCGCCTGCACGGTATGCGAGAGGTTGCGGGTTCAAGTCCTGTCCCGAGTGAATTTTTTCAACTTATTATAAATGTTTAAATTATTCCCTAGCACGGGTTAGTGCTTTAGAAAAAACAAAAAATAGTATTATTTTCCAAGTTTTTTTTTCGACAAACCGACTCCAAAGAAGTCAGTTCTAAAACTAGCAGAAAGGTCTAAACTTTGAGGTCAGATTCCACGCTTTAAATAGGTATCACCCTATAGTTATGGCCAGATATGCATGAAATGCAATACCTATAGAGTTGGTAGAGTCCATAACAACAGTTTATTTTTCTTAGCATCTTTTTCCTCAAATCAGCTCCAAAGAAGTCAGTTCTAAAACTAACACAAAGGTCTAACCTTTGAGGTCAGATTCACGCTTCAGATAGGTAGGCGACCTATTGTCGTGAATGTCTGTCTGTCTATTCAGCGTATGCAGAATGACCTGATTACATTTCACATTTGCATTGAAGACGTTTGCAGACCGACCTACCGCATTGTGAAGTTATTTTCAGGTCAAACGTCTGTAGGTTAAATGTACAACACGAAAGCACGTCGACCCTTACACGCTAGCACTCTACCCGACGACGTTACGGGTGACTTTACAACAAAAGTGTACACTCTGACGTGCGGTCGTGTATAATCCGCGCGGGATGAGAATGGGATGCAACCTTTTGGAACTTTGACGCGCACGGTAAGCAAACTCGCGTCGAAGCTACCTTGTCAAAGTAACATTACCCCTAAAGGCACTGTTGCATTAACAAAGTAGAATCAGTCATCTTGCACTAATGGATCGCATATTTGAACAGCGGCGTTCGTTGACAACATAAGACGTGCACTTTACAACAATGGTTCGCAACGGTTCACATTTTGGTGAGCCGACAGTTCATTACTTTGAGGCTTGAGCAGAGGGTCACCAGAAAGCTGTATTGTTGCTGTATGGTTTACATTTTGGTGACCCGATAGTTTCTTATGATGAAGCTTGAGTGGAAGTTGACCAGAATGTCGTATCGATGTGATGTAGAGTTTGTGATGCAACAGTGTTCTTTACTGTAAGGTCAGGGAGTTTTGAATAATTAAACAATGCTTGAGTGGTGGCTAATGGCATCGAATAAATACTTCAAACCAGGGTTAAGGGTCCGATGTACCTTGTGCTTGGTGTGGTGTCACAAATACTGAATGTCTGATACATATCAACTAGTTAGATTTATGTAGGTTTTTCTTGGTTGTAACTTAGCCCTCTGCCTAACACTACATAAACATGTGTCTTGCGATGCGATTTGAGCGAAGACATGATTTGTCTTTCTTCAGCTTGCTCGGAATACGTAAACATGTGTACTTGGCGCGATATCAATAAGGTGCTCTATTTTGTGGGAAACCGATTCGAACCAATGAGCCGTTTTCAACTGACAGTTAAAAACTGATTTTAACATGCATGGCGCAGAAAATACGCTTTTTCCACGAAGGCTGTGCTACTAAAGATACACAAACACCACAGCTAAGAATCAGGCTTGCCATGTTCAATCGGTAAAAATGCCGTGTCATATATTTGCAATTTTTATTCTTGAAAGCAAAAACATAAATGATTTTGGATAAATATAGAATAGGTAGGTAGTATACTGACATCAACTACGTGATGCGATAAAATTTGCAAGCAATGAATTGTGTTTCTGGTTATGATTATTACAGAATACAGAAACTAGTCGTACCGTTGGCAACACAGGTGAAATTTCAAATGACTGCCGTAAAGTGCTGTTTTATGAGCGCCATCAGTGGAGAAAAAAGAACTACGTTTTTTTTTCTGAAAACGGGCTATTTTCCGAGCGAGCCCAAGAAAAGATGTCTGGAGCTGGACTAATTAGTCCGCATTCCGGGCGGTTAATACTTTAAGGGCCCTTAAAAAAAATCTGTCTAAAACTGAGAAATTAACTCATGAACGTTTCAGTTCAATACGGTTTAGTGTCAGGGTCCGAGGGGCCCCGGGACATTGCACCTCCTTGCCCCTATGTAGCTACGCCACTGATCAGGGGTCTAAGGCCCGGTTTCTGAATTGAGAATTTTACTAAGTAAGTAAATACTTAACTATTGTTCTGTCACGTTTGTGAGAAATCCGCAGTGGCAGAACGATATTTAAGTGCTTGCTTAGCGAATTTCTCAAATCAGAAACCGGCAGTTAGCCCGTAACGAAATGGCGCATCGATGGCGTTCCAGTAGAAGGACAAAATCGGGCCTAGGGCAAAAAACAAACTGGGGCCCCTGCAAACTGTTTAGATTTTATCAAGTCTTACGTACGTAGATTTTTAAAACTTTTTTTTAGGTTCCTCTCACTTAGGGCTCTCCAACCTGGGAGAATTTTTAGCTAGTTCAATACGGTTTGGTGTCAGGGTCCGAGGGGGCTTGGGGGGCCCCGGGACAATGTTCCGCTTTGTTCCTATGTAGCTACGAACTGTAACGAGGTAACCTCCGTAGGAGTACCAGCCGATTTCTTCTTCTTCGTCGTTGCACTCTTGTCAGAGCGGTCGTGGTCCACATAATAATAATAATAAAAGTTCTTTAATGATCATAAACATAGTGTACATAGCTGTTACAATGTTACATGGCATCACTATACATGTAGTATCATCATCAGTGGCTGATGTTGCGCGCCTTACGATGCCACGCCATTTCTCTCGGTCAGAGGATCTCGGTTGCATACACACAGTGACAAGCCAGTGCCTAATCGACAAGCGTCTTTTCGGAAAAATCGATTGGTCCGCGTTCCTTAATAAAATAAAAGAAAATAGTGTTAGGTAAGGGCCAAGATGGACATGATGATGAAAAAAGAAATATACCTACTCATCTCAAAAAAGTATTTTGTACAATACCAATATAAAATGAGTCTTAATTCGTGAAATATTGAATTTTGTAAATCCCGCCTTATTGAAAAGAATGCGTCAAGGGTAGAGGGGCAGTAGGTTCCACAGTACGCCTCCGCACCAGCCCCGTATTCGACGCCAGTGGCTGATGTAGACTAATCTGTCTCTGTTTGTCGTGTTCCAGCAAGGCATCGGCGTGGAGCTGGTGCGTGCGCTGGACTGCAACCCGCCGAGCGTCTCCAACGTCTTCAGCGAGTGTGACAGCAAGGATGACGTCGTGAGTATCAGCACCTACCAGCTAGACCTTTGCATCTACGTAATGAGATGATTTATACAGCGTCCAGTGGCACCCTGACTCACACTAGATGGGTGAAGACATGGTGAAGAGACCACTTGGCGCTGCAGCGCCTGGGATATTGTTTTAGATGGTACTTAGGTTTGCCCAGCATCTTACCATCCAGACAAATTTGTTCACCTATAGCCCAAAGGAAAGACAAGTCAATGCGTGTGGAGTCAACTAAGCCGTGGGTTTCCTCACGATGTTTTCTATCAACGGTAGCGAGGCCGTCGTTGCTGGCGTTTTTTTGCTTGCGGAGGCCAAGATCCACTGGTCGCTAGCCAACCAGAATGAATAAATTAATGCAGCGGTTCTCTATCTTTTTTGGTGACGGAACCCTTTTGGAAAGCGAAATACTTGACGGAACCCTACAATAAAACAATAGTTTTTACCGGACTGACCCAGAGGGAGCGTTATGTTTTTCGAGTGTATGTATGTAAGGGTGTATGTACTATACTATGACTAAGTTCGGCTGCTCCTCGTGAATCGTATACGCCGCGTCAGAACGGTCTACCAGAGAGAGGTGTTTTTAATATTTTTTCTAAATTCTTGCGGAACCCCTACATGGGTATCGCGGAACCCACTTTGAGTATGGCTGAATTAATTAATGAGGTTTCCTCACGATACTTGACTAGTGATAACTTTTTGCTACCTACATCTAAATGTTAACATCTGAAATGTACCTACCACGTTCAAAGCAAATAAATATCTTGAATCTTAAATGTATCTTCTTTTGTACTTATTGGAAATAATAAAAAAAAGCTTGGAAAGCCGTTCATTGCTTACGACAAAATAAAAAAAGATTACGGATTGTTAGGGGACACCCGGATTTGAACCGGGGGCCTATCGATCTGCAGTCGATTGCTCTACCACTGAGCTATATCCCCTGATGACATTTAGAGTGAAAACTACGACCGTGTTCTAATTGAAAACAAAAATGTCACTAAATAATCGTGGCCCAGAAAGTCGGCTCAAGCAGACGTCACTCCTTTTGTTTTATAGAGTCAAATTATTTATAGCCGCGATGTTATCTTAGATGGTAGAACGTTGGTCACACAGACGTAAGATCCAAGGTAGAAAAGGTAAAAAACCCTGGTCGGTGCATGTGTTCTGGCATGAATATTAGCTGTAAGTACACAAAACAGCACGTAGAAGACGCTTACACGCGTGCACTCTACGTAACGGTATGGGTGGCTTTGCAACGAAAGTGTAAGTGTCTACGTGCTATCGTGTGAACAAGAGACTTGCCGACATACTGCTTATAGTTAGTTATTAAGTAAGTGTATTTTTTAAGAAATAAATGTAAAAAAATAATGCGTGAGCCAGGTTACAATCCCGGTGCGGATGAGGAAGGAAAACATCGTGAGGAAACCTAAGAGTCTGAGGCGAGGCATAATGCCCTCAAGGCGAAAATCCATTATCCGCAGTGGGCACGCGTAGTGCGAACTCTCTCTCTGAGAGAAGAACTTTTAGTGATTCGGTTCAAGACGAGACTTTCAAGCATCTTGGCCAATCTTTCTCGTGTTTGTATTTTGTTTCAAGGTCTTGTCTCTATCGTTTGATTCGAAGTTCAATCCGTGTTTCGAGATTAAATTAGTCAACAAACAAGTGAGACTGAGCGAGAATCTCGAAATATTTATTTTTAAATTAGAATTACCTAGTAGAATTCTGACAGCTATAATTGTTTGACATGTCAGAGATTATACACAAACCTTTTTGGCCGGCCGTTTTTTATTAATATGAATGACATGAACAATCGAGAATCTCGAATAACAAGATGTCATCAAAACGAGATCAAGGCGAGATCTTCGCTCCCCTGTCGAGATCAAGAACAAGAAAAGGTCTTGATATGTTCAATCTATCAAGCACCAGCACAGATCGATGCTCAATTGTTGTCTGAAGAAAGTCTCGATATCGAAATTTTCTTGCCGAATCACTAAGGCCTTTGCCAGCTAGTAGGACATGTGTCATCGTAGAAACTATTCTAAACAAATAGGTAGCTACAAAATACAAAGTAGATCTTCTGTGCGTCTCTCTATCGACGTGCACTATCGACAGGCGTGGGTGGCGTAAGCCCATGACCATCGCCGAAGACCCGCGGTGACCTTTAGTTCGTAGGTACTGTGAGGGTCTGATAAGGCTGGTGGTCTATGATAAATTGTTTAAAATTTTAAAATGCGAACCATAAGCAAATACCAAATACCTAAGAGGCAGTATTTTGCGTTTTGCAATAATGTTGAGTTTTTAATAAAATAATTCGTGTATTGTACCTATTGACTACAATAACCCAATAACATTGTATAATGTCATTGCACTTACATCCATACAACCTATTATTATTAAATTGTTTATTGCACTTAAATAAGTTGTGTATAAATTATTGTGTATAAGTTGGTCCTATAGTTACATAATATTATGATGAAAGCACCTACCTATTACTTATATTTATTTTTAAAAATCCAAGCAATGTATCATAGAAATAAGATGTAGGTAGAGTTACTGACTCGAATTTGTTTTTATTTATTTATCTAAGTAGGTAGTACCTACCTACACGAACCGATTCTAAAATCACTAACTCATCCATCACATTCTAACGCTCTAAACTGAGATATCATATCATGGATTGGATTTAAAAATCGTTGATCCAATGGAGTTATTATTCGTGACGTCATTGCCGGTTCTAAACCTCAACCTTTGTTTTACCCTTGCAGACGATCACGTGCGACTGCGATGCGACGCCCGCCTTCCAGCTGAAGGCTTTCAGCCAACGTGGAGAGAAGGTGGAGGTGTCGCACTACAGGGTCAACGTCAACAGGTGAGGTGGAACGACCCCCTAAACGCTTTGGCAAGCTAGGTAGGTAGGTACCCAATCTTCACCCAGCGTAGCATAAGGCTGGGTTAAGCCTGGCGTCCACTAGGCGGATTTTTAAGTTGCGGCCCGACCCGGATCGATGCGACGCGGCCCGACCCGGCCCGATACGCCGCTAATGGACAGCGGCCTTTAGAGCGTATCTATCTATGGGTTTATATATATCCCGCTTTACGTCAAACAAAATAGTGAGATAGGTAACAAAATAGATACTCTCTAACCCCGCCTTATGCTACGTTTGCATTCATATCGACGAAGTTTTTTAATGGGGGTAGGTAATCGTATGAGGTAGTGGTCACCCCTGGTGTCAGAGTTTTTTTTAAATTATGTTCTCTTTTAATTAGCATAGTCATGCTTTGATTCGTTATAAAGCTAGAGGTCCATTAGCGGCGCATCGGGCCGGGCCGCATCGCAAGATTCCTACGCAAAAATCCGCCTGCCTGTATTTACATGAGACAGCGTCCACTAGGATCGGGGCGGGGCGGGCCGCAGCGCTATATTAGTCCGCCGCTAGTGGAGGCGGATTTTATTTTGCGGCCCGCCCCGGCCCGACCCGACCCGACACTTACAGTATGCATCGATTTATGATTGACATGCCATCTCCAGGTTCCGTGCGCGACTCCACGTGGTCTTAATATCGGAGAAGTTGATCGGTGAGCTGAAGTGCGACGGGTGGCCTGAGGTCAAGGTGGCCTTGGCCCCCGTCGGCCCTTTGAGGCCTAACGCGCAGGAGTCCAACCTGCAGTCCACTATCACGTGAGTTTATTTTTATTTGACTTCATTAATTTCCTCCTCTTCAAGACTTCATTAAACTTCATTTAATTGAACCGTAAGATCAATCACAGTTTAAACTCAATCCATAGATTAAACCTCGCATTTTGTATGAAAGTTAATCGACAGATAGGGTTTAAACTAGCCTTTTTGGTTTAAACTATGATTGATCTTACGGGCATAAGAGAAGTTAGTGGCAGTTATTGGGGCAAGCCACATCTTACTTACATTTTTTTAACATTCAAAACTGTCTCATAATCTCACCGCGATTACATTCGTTAAAAAAATTTTTTTTTCTTCACATTAATCAATCTATCTTTTCTTTCTCTTCCAGAGACATAGTGGTGAGCGCCCTCCGCAACACATATTTGGAATTTAACCTGTCTGGCTACCCCACTTGCCCGCGCTTGAGGCGGTACGCCGACCCATCGCCCCGCCTGCCACTGCACTACGACTCTATGGTGAGTTTTTTTTTTGTAAGTTAACGGGTCGAAGACCGATCGTCCCGTCTGCCACTGCACTACGACTCTATGGTGCGTTTGTTTTTTTTTTGGAAGTGAACGGGTCGAAGACCCATCCTCCCGTCTGCCACTGCACTACGACTCTATGGTGAGTTTGTTATTTTATTTGGAATTGAACGGGTCGAAGACCCGTAAGATCCATCGCCGCGTCTACCACTGCACTACGACTCTATGGTGAGTTTGTTTTTTTTTTAAAGAGAACGGGTCGAAGTTCCATCGCCCCGTCTGCCACTGCACTACGACTCTATGGTGAGTTTGTTTATGTTTTTTGGAATGGAACGGGGCGAATTTCTAGTGCAACCTTTCTGGTTACCCCACCTGCCCGCGACTGAGACGGGACGCCGACCCATCGCCCCGTCTGCCACTGCACTACGACTCTATGGTGAGTTTGTTTATGTTTTTTGGGATGGAACGGGGCGAATTTCTAGTTCAACCTTTCTGGTTACCCCACCTGCCCGCGACTGAGGCGGAACAACGACCCATCGCCCCGTCTGCTACTGTCAGACTAAGACGTCTAAGACATACCAAAATAAAGTGTAATTTAATTTGAATATCTGAAAGTTTGCTGTGATTATAAATTTTATTTATAATTATACAAATAATAAAGACTAATGTTATAGGTCGAATCAAAGCCTTCTGAGGGTTGGTGCTTTATTTCTTGATCTGAAAAAAATAAACATATTGAAGACAAATAAAATAAGGAATTTAAGATATTATTTTAACCAAGTAGGATTAGAAAAAAATACTTCTACGTGTTATATGTGTCTCCACTGTCCCTTGACTTAGCGAACCACGGTGGAAAGAGATAGATCTTTTGCACACTTAACGAAATACCTACAAAAAAAATACTATTAATTATGTTACGTAACTTTCGTTGCACAGCCGCCCGCAAAGTAAGTGAATAGAGTGCACGCGCGTAAGCGTCTACGTGCTATCTTGTGTACCTAGGTAGGTGAGTCCTTCTTAAAAAATACAATTATGAAAGGTAAGTATAATAAAACCGTATGAAAATACAAACCTTGTCCGTGTTTAAGATAACGGCTACGACTGCGTTGGCAGGGTGTATAAAAATGCCGGAGGAGTTAGCTTTCTTGAATCCAGCAAAAAAATTACTCAGGTCGAAGTGAGTATCGACTCTAGTAACAGGCTTAGAACCTCCCCGGCAGCACCTACGGTCGAAACACGGGTCGATTCCGGAGCAATCAGGAGGAGGAACTTCAGGAGGGAAATTATTAGGGTCGAACCCAACATCGACTATGGGAACATTATTAGGCTTGAAACCTTCCCGGCAGCACCTAGGGTCGAAACACGGGTCGAAACCGGTGCAATCAGGGGGAGGGACTTCAGGGGGGAAATTATTAGATTCGAACCCAAAATCGACTATGGGAACATTATTAGGCTTGAAACCTTCCCGGCAACATCTAGGGTCGAAACAAGGGTCGATACCGGAGCAATCAGGAGGAGGAACTTCAGGGAGGAAATTATTAGGGTCGAACCCAAAATCGATTTTGGGACCATTAGGCTTAATATCTCCCTGATCAGGTGTTGCGAAGGGAAGTTTAGAGTCGGGTAGAGTAGGGGCTGGGCGAAATCTGGCAAAATAATGATGGTTAGAAACTTTATCAGATTTAAAAATTGGGTTAGCGTTGCTAACTTTATTAGGCCATATACCCCCATGACAACATCTAGGGTCGATACAAGGATCAGCGGCGCCACTACAATCAGGAGGAGGAATTTCAGGGAGGAAATTAATAGGGTCGAACCCAACATAGACTATGGGATCATTATCAGGCTTTAAACCTCCCTGACCCTGTTTTGGGTCGGTAACAGGTCGAAATCTGGCAAAATACTGAGGGTTAGAAACTTCGGGGAGGGAATTATTAGGGTCGAAACGGCTGTTTACTACGACTGTATTATTAGTTCTAGTACCCTTACAGTGACCGAGATGCCGACATCTAGGGTCGGAACAAGAATCGGGGCCGGTGCAATCGGGAGGGTCGACATTGGGGAAATGGTTTGGGTCGAAACCGGGGTTTAATGCATTGTTGTTCGTTTTAGTATGCGAGCAAACGCCGAGATGCCAACATCTAGATTCGTAACAAGGGTCGGAGCCGGTGCAATCAGGAGGGTCGATATTGGAGAAATTATCAGGGTCAAAACCGGGGTTTGATGCGTTGTTATTAAGTTCAGTACCCGATTCAGAAATGCGAAGATTATTAGGCTTCATATGTCCCGAACAACATAAAGGGTTGCTTTTGCAAGAAACATTGCCGACGCACAATATCCGATGCACAAGAAAGTCAGGAGTTTTGGTTTTGGGAGTATTAGCGGGGAGCACGGATAGTAGACCGCTTGGACTTTCACTTACGTCCGCGGTTAGCGGATTATTGGCGTTTGAACCAGACTCCTCTGAATGGGCAGGATTCAATCCAGAACTTTCTTCGTGCGCGACGTTGCGAGGCATTAGTCCTGGATAAGAACTGTTATAGACAAAAACATTGGCCGGATAAAATAATGCATTGGCGGGAGGGTGAACTGGATTGGGTCTTGAATTGGAAAGGTCGATTGCGGAAACGAGTTCAGAACTTTCACTCGCGTGGTTATCTTTCACAAAACGAGCCCCTAAGGGCCCTAAGTCTTCAGGACTATAGAGAAAATTTCCGGATTTCGAAGAGTGACCAGCGAAGGGGTTGACGACGAAATCAGAGTCCTGTTGCTTGTATGAACGCTGAGTGTTGGTTGGATCCCTCTGTGGTGGATTCAACACGCAAACCTCTTTTCCGTCACGTACAACGCATATCTTGAACTTTACGCCACCGTTCTGCCACAACATAAAAAAATAGGTAGGTTTAGCTTAGCAGGTAGGTACTGTAGGCTCTACAGTACCTACCTATGTATGTGGTGGCGTAATTCATCAGTGTAGGTTTCTTCTTTATCTTTATTTTGGAGAAAGGAAGACTTAATTATTCGCGATATTCGTAATAATTTAGTTTCGAAACTGGTCGAATCCTGGTAAATGTAGGTAGGTACTAAGTATTTACTTAATTTTTTTTACCAATTCTCAAATTTTGCCTATTTTGCTTCTAAACATATTTTTTAACAGTAAGTAAAATTTAATAAAAGATATAACTTACAGCAATCTTCGCATTGATAGCAAGAAATACAACAAAAATTTTAAACAGCAAGAAAGAGGGTCTCATTTTGAGCCCACGGAATCACTAGCTGTTGCCAGTGAATAAGTGACTATTTTAATAGCACTGGTTTCTATTATGCAAATCTATTTGAATATCATCTGTGAAATTGATAACAAGTATCTATGTAATCGATTTCACAGATGATTTCACTTGTGAAATTGATTTGAAAAATACGCGGTTCAATTAATACAAACGTGTTTACCTGATGGGAGTTAGTTGTTTCTTGTTGACCACTAGATGGCATCATTTGTGTTTCAGAACTACCTACAGTTGCGAGAAAAACGATTGATTACGTGAAAATGTTTATTATGTAGGTATCTTTACTACTTTTTCCCGTTCGTTTGTTTGTAGTATGTAAAATAAAATACAGATAACTTATCCCAAGACTCTGTCGCAGGGCTAGGAGGGCCTACACTTATTTTATTGTGGCTTTTAAAAAAAATCTTTAAAACTAAATTGCATGCTTTTTGTATTCATACGTGTAATTTAAGGAAGGCACTGTTTCCTGAAACACAGGTTACCCTTCTTCAGGAACCAGGGATTTAATCACTGTGACACTGGTTGTGCAATAAATTTTATTTCATTTATTTCATTATTTGGTTATCCGTAGCTAAGCCACGACCGCGGCCTCTACACGTCCACACCCAACTCAGTGTCGACCGGCAACATCGCGCAGCTGGTCGGCGATAAGAGATTGCTGGTCAAAGTGGTCAGCGCCAAAGATCTGGGCGGTAAGTGGCAGGTTCAAATCTCAAATCTCACCTGGAGGCTGGGTACATAAAGAAATGCTGAAGAGTTGTTTCAAGGTTTACATCGTCACAAGTTGAAATCCACATTCAGTCTTGCCAATTCAACTATTTTTGGAAAAGACCGCTATTTGTATTTCTAAAATATAATATTTCCTCTTTTACTTAATATTTCTAGCGCATAGAGTTATCTAGTGTTTATATTCAAGAACCAGACATATTTTTATATTCATAATTAAGTAATCTATTTATAAAGCATTTCGTCGGAAGTCGGAAAAGCGGTGGTCTGGATGTTGATGTTGGTGTTGATGTACCTACTCATTTAAAAAGTAAAGTAAGATGTAGCCTTTACAATTGTACATGTCCCACTAGCTGGGCAAAGGCCTTCTCTCAGAGAGAGAGTTCGAGCTTAATCATCACCGGGCCCAATCTAATCATGTAATCATTTGAAAAAAAGGAGTTGCATTTGCCGAACCTAGCGACATCTGTTAGTAAAGGAACACGGCCAACATCTTAACTCCGACCAAACAGTCTCGCGATCTATCGCATCGCGAATAAACAAACAAAGTAAAGTAAAGCAATGCAAAACAAAGTCAAGCAAGGCTAAGCAAAGCCAAGCAAAGACAAGCAAAGCCAAGCCAAGCCAAACAAAGACAGCAAAGCCAAGCCAAGCAACTCCCTCCAACACTACTTTAGATTTATTGTAGTGGCCCTTTTATCGACGGCTTCAGTCATAAAAAGGGCACTTTAAATCCAGCAAACGATCGAAACCGAGTGCCAGGACCTATGTGCTGTAGGTCTTGCCGCCGCGGCTTGCCGCTAGCCAAGCCAAGAAAAGGAAACTAAAGTAAAACCCTTCCTTTATCTACAGGCAAGCTGGGCTGCTCGGCTCCATACTGCGTAGTGGAGATGGACGAGCCGCCGCAACGCAACCAGACTGCCTTCAAACGGGATACCGCCTCGCCGCTCTGGGAGGAGCACTTCCTGTTGTGAGTAGCACTTCCTGTTGTGAGTAGCTTCTTCTAACTTCTGCTGTAGCATCAACCAGACCGTCTTCAAGCGAAACACCGCCTGGGAAGAGCACTTCAAGTTATGAGTAGCTCTTCCTGTTGTGAGTAGTAAAAAGGTCACGAGGTCGTCCCGTCATCTCTGCCTTGACCAACCACGATGCTGGCACCTACTGCTTACCCTTGAATAAAGTTCTAACTAGACTCTATTATCTGTGTTCCACAGTGACCTGTCACCACAAACGGCGGAGTTGCTCTTCGAGGTGTATGACCGCACCGGCACCGCCACTGCTTCCCCGGGTGGGGGCACCGCGCAACACCGGTGAGATTACAGCCTTACTTGCTCTCCTGGCTTAGCGACCAGAGGTCTTGGCCTCAAGAAGTACCTTTTTCATGTAGAACTGCACCAACACCATAATCTGACGCATCTGTTGCTAGTACGTACGAGGGATCGATAATTGTTTCAAGTATTTGAAAAACCTTAGTCAACAACAATTAAGCCATAACATAAATGCGACACGTCAGGCAGGCATGGCTAGCTGCAGCTGATATTTGATGGTGCAACATGAGGAACTTGAGAATTTGTTAGTGCCTCATTTGATGGTGGTGATGGTGTCAATAGCGAGATGAAGTAGAATTTGAGTTTTCGTCAATAGTGAGATGAAGTAGAATTTGAGTTGATCTTTATACGCCAGCACTTTACCCGGATAAGTTTACAGCAAATCTGTACAGTCTGATGTGTTATCGACTGCACAGAGATCAGCCAGCGTAGCATAAGGCTGGGTTAGAGCGTATCTATGTGTTTATAACCATATGTGACTCACTCTGTCGTTACGTAGATCGGGACAGACAGAGTTATAAACCAATAGATTCGCTCTTACCCAGCGTTATGCTACGCTAGCAAGCGCTAGCAAGCAAACGTACAAAAAATAGTAACAGTCCGTTCTCTTTTCTCCAGGTTCCTGGGTCTCGGTTTGGTGGGAATAGACGAGCTCCTAGCTGCTCCCTCGCAGCGGCAGCAGATCGCCCTGCAGACTCGACCCATGGAGGAACATGACGTCAGCGGAGTACTTACTGTCGAGGTTTGTTCATTTTTATTGACTTTGTGAAATGTGGACCGATAGCTGACTAAATTAAGGGACGACCATTCCCCTGATGCATGCTTGTGAAAGTCGACACTAAAGGAGCCACCTCACTACACAATACTACGAGTAAAAGGAGTTTTTCGAGTGGAGTCATAGATTTTCTCTTTCTCTAAAAGGCTTCTTGGCTTAATTCGAGCATGTCTGCCAAGAGGACTCACGCCAAAAATACACACACTAAAGAAATACAAACTCAATGCAGCAGCCAATCTCAAATGATCTCAATACATACTTTGTATAACCCACACTATAAAAAACACCAAAAAAATAAAAACCTTTTCGTCGAATTGAGAGCTTTCTACGTTGAAGTCTGTTCAAAACTAAATTGTATACTAAATCTAAATCGTAATACTTTCCTTCCCAACAGTTCCTGTTCATAGATAGTGGAGACATCCCCGAGATGGGCGGGCGCCCGTTCAAGATCAAGGAGAGTCTTCGCACTGTGACGCCGCAGGGTCACCTCACCACCACTACCAAGACCACCTTCAAACAGAATGGTTAGTGGAATCCCACTTCAATCTGGAATTTTCGGGTAGTGCAGCACTACTAGTGCTGCGCCAACGCCGTTGTTCGATGCGTCTGTTGTAAGTAAGATAGGTCGATCGTGTAACTTCCACACAATATCAAGGAGCTTTTTGGTATGCCCTAACATGGTAGCCGTAGATTCGACTTTTGGCTACGCTTGCTGTGGGTGGAGATATTGTTTGAAACTGTAGACAAAAGTCAATTCTATGACTGCCATGTTAGCTCGGCAAGGTTAGGAAATTTAGGCGCTCCAATTTTTTCATACAAAGCTGCGCCAACACCACTGTCTGATGCATCGGTTGTTAGTACGAAGATTCGATCGTGAAACTAACAGGATCAGATACGTAATCTGTATGGCACTGTCCGGCCATTATCAAACCTCATATTTACGCGATACTAACCATTATCAAACCTCATATTTATATTTGTATCCTTTTCACTCAGGGCCACAAGTGGACAAGTCGCAGCTGACAGAGTCTGCGCTCCGGGAGCTTGAGCTGAGTCCGACCAGCGCTGCAAACAAATCTACGCTCATCATTCACTCGGTACAGCGCGTGAGTGTTTTGACCAATAGTAACCCGTTAAGGTAGAGGTTGAGAGTTTTCCTGCTCAATGCAAACCACTTTTGCAATGGGGCTAAATATTTATCTACGGTTTCATAGGTTTCTGCGTAAGGCAGTGGCGATATTGCGCCTAATATATGGGATTTATAAGACTTCACAACACAGTTTGGTTTGGCTAATGAATTCGAAATCACAAGTAGATGATGCTAAGCCTCCTGACTTGGCCTCATTTGCTGATAGAGAAAATGCAAATGAATCAATGCAATACATTCACGTTTGCCATAAAACATTTTGGTACCTATGTTTTTAGTTACGAGGTTTTTCACTAACATCATGATTTTTTTCCTTATGTTCCCGCATGGTGTTTGATGCATGTTTCACGACACTGATGACGATGTTAGGAGCCGAAGAAGTCCATAAAGGTGAGAATAGTATTTTTTTATATATCTAAATCATACCTCTACCTATTTAGGTACTTCTATTTACTTAGGGTCCGGTAGTTTCGACCATTTTAACCATATACGTAGTTTAGGTGCAGTCGGTTATTTTTAAAATGATCCACCTCGGCTGCACTTATTCTGTAAAGTTTTTAATGAATGTTATTAACCAAAATACATAATTTTATCAAGAAAGAATTCATGTTTATTTGTAAAATGTATTCGTTTGTGGAATAAAGAGTTACTTACTTACTTATTTACTTACAAGAATGCATTTTTCTTATTTATGTGGTGTTGTGTTCGAACTAAAAAACTAACCTCAAAACCCCCCACAAAAGGTGGAAATGACCGATTCTGGCAAATTCATCGAGATAGAGCGTCAAGACGCCGTAGATGGGATAGGACCGGAGGCGGAAGTGCCGCCTGCGTCACCGGAACCGGAAGTCAAGTCGACAACTGCCAGCCCCAGCCAATCGCCCGCGAAAAGTGTCAGGATAAAGGAGAATGGGGCCACCAATGGTGATAAGAATGATTTGGTAAGGTTGCCTGTTTTGTATTCTTAATTTCTTGTATTTTACCTATCTAACTGCACTTTTTTGTTGTTCTTTCTTATTAATTTGTGAATGAGTCATAATAACATCGTGTATTAGGTGAACCCAGAAAGCAAAGTTAGATTCAATCCACGCAATGATACAATTTATGGTCAATGTCGTTAATTTTATATACCTACCTAAGCTAAGTTATTTTTATTTTTTATGCCCTTGTCGTGGTTTTCTGGAGACCGGTGAACGCTTCCGCCAGCCACTCAGCCTTTAAAGCATCAGACCATCTGTTTGGTGCGGCAAAAAAATATTTACACCTCGTCGACCACGCTGTCCAAACCTATTGATTTGATCATGGTCTTAAATAAATTTATTGAATAGAATATATAAGAATTACATTAAGAGCTTGTATTATGTACCATACTTAAACAAAATACGCCTCGAGGGAAGCCAGTCGCCATGCTGGTCTAGAATGGCAAACCAATTCAGATGCACCCCTGTGGTGAAACAGGCAAACTACTTATATGAGACAAGCTAAACTAAATCTAAAATAAACCTAAAATTAAGGGGCAACGCTGCCAGCATTCTGGGAACTCTCCACAGTGGCAGTGGTCTGGACGATACCTATTACTTTTTGTAAATAATTTAGGTTTATAATAGAATTGAATTGGATTAAACATTTTTTAACCCACTTACAGCAGGGTGACTACGTGAACCACGCGAATGAGCAGCCCCCGGAGAAGACGCCGCGTCAGAAGAGGAGAAGAGACTTCTTCGGAACTATCAAGAGAAGGTAGGATTTACTCCTACATGTTTCTAACTAAACCTTTTTTGGGTTCCGCACCTCAAAAGGGTAAAACGGAACCATTGTAGGATCACTCGTGCGTCTGTCTGTCTGTCCGTCCGTATGTCACAGCTAATTTGCTCCTAAACTACTGGACCGATTGAGTTGGAAGACCCAAACACGAACGTGTAACGTTAAGACGCCATACGTCTCACAACTAGCGCCGCCAATGGAAAAAAAATCATATCTTTTTTTTGGATGCGTTTTTAGCAAAAAACGCTCCTGCGATTTCTTAACGCAAGGCTTAACTATTTTTAGGACCTAAGGTTTGGATTCCAGGATTGGATTTCCTACGAATGCAATCGATTCTCGCCAAAAGTGGCCACTTTTGGCGAGAATCGATTGCATTCTTAAGTTCTAGGATCTGGAATCCAAACCTTAGGTCCTAAAAATAGTTAAGCCTTGCGTTGAGAAATCGCAGGAGCGTTTTTTGCTAAAAACGCATCCAAAAAAAAAATATGATTTTTTTTTCATTGGCGGCGCTAGTTGTGAGACGTATTTCATGTTAATTAATAAATTTTAAACATGGGGGCCAATTTTTTTTAAACTTTTTATTTTTATTTTTTAATGGACTTATTTACCCCTCAAGATTATAGTTTTTTTTAAAAGTTTTTCATACTATAAAACTAAGGACTTTGCATCTACGTAATTAGATGATTTATACCTACAGCGTCCAGTAGCACCTTCACTCACACTAGATGGGTGAAGAGACCACTGCGCTGCAGTGGTTTTAGATGGATTAGACTTGCCCAGCACCTATACCATTATGACAGCTTAGTCAGCCTAGCCCACAGGAAAGACAAGTCAGTGCGTGTGGAGCCAAGTTAGCCACGGGTTTCCTCACGATGTTTTCCTTCAAGGTTAGCGAGTGGTTTTGCTACTTCAAATTCACAAAAAAAGCGATGGTGGTCTAGTGGTAAATAAAATAACTACCTAATAATACCGTGGCCATAGAAGAACCGGAATACGGCTGTCAAAATTAATCTGTGTTTAGCGAAATTTGACAGCCGTATTCCGGTTCTTCTATGGCCACGCCTGTAGGCGCCATCTATGAAATGCTTTGTGAATTTGTGCTGAAAACGGCTCATTGAATGTTTGTTTCCAGGCTGGGTCGATCGAAGACTCGCGGCCAGTCGATGGACCTCCCGGACAGTGACGCAGAACAGAGCAGGATCCGCAGCATCAGCGCCGAGAGAAACCATCATGGTGAGTGAACAAGCCCCGGATCTAGGGGAAGGGGGACAAACCGGGGCACTCGCCCCAGGCGGCAATTACAGGGAGCGCCAAAATCAGCCCCGGATTTAGGGGGGCAAATTCAAGCCATCATCTATGGCGAATTTATATTTTTCCGGTTCGAAAAAATCATAGATCCGGGGCTGGGAACAAATATCATGCCTCTAGGTACCGCTAGCTTAGCATAAGAATGGGTTAGGCTGTACATTAGGGGGTTGATCGAGCGAGAGAAGTTCTCCGAGTCTACTGGAACAATCCGGCGTTTTGTGTATGTTTGTTTATGTATGTATGTTTATGTATGTATTAATGTTCGTTCGCCGATAACTTGAGTAAATTTAGTCGGATCGTCAGAAATTTGGTAAGCGGGTACGTATAAATGAAATTAAATTCGAACATAAGACAAATCGGTAGATTTTTCCGAGACACCTATCAATGGGCTATCCAGGGTCTATCATTTAACAGAAAATTACTTATTTTAATGGATAAAGCTTTATGTAAATTTTAATGAACAATAACTAAGTAAATATTGTTTATGTTTTTTTATTTAGTGTACCTGTTTGTTTCAGACACAGCCCTTTCCGTCCCGAATCGCAACGTGTACTCCGCCGGCGCCTCCCCCGCGCAGTCCGGAGACGAGTCTAGGACTTCCCGAAGGTATGTCACACTATAAACTTAATTGTTGCTCACTTTTAAGGCCCAGTAGGACGCACAACTAACGCCGCCAATGAAAACAAAATAGTATCTTCTTTTTGGATGCGTTTTTTGCTAAAAACTCTCCTGCGATTTCTCAACACGAGGCTTCTCGCCAAAAGTGGTCGATTGCATTCGTAGGTTCTAGGATTGCAATCCAAACCTTAGGTCCTAAAAATAGTTAAGCCTCACGTTGAGAAATCGCAGGAGTTTTGAGCAAAAAACGCATCCAAAAAGAAGATATGACTTTTTTTCATTGGCGGCGCTAAGTAGTTGTGCGTCCTATTGTGCCTTAATGATTCGCGATTATCACAAATTATAGTATATATATTTTTTTTATTATTTTCTGTTGCTTAGAATAATGCAGAGTACCTACCTACCTACTATTTCATTGTAATGAAACCAAAAATGCTGAACAAAAATATCTCAGTTTAGCTACAAAATTGAACAAACTGTGGTACCTACAAAAAGCTTTAATTGCCTTGAAATTTGACGCGCAATAAGAAGCTCAACATGTAGCCCAAAACGAAAGCAGCAATTAATAACACACAAGAGAACATGGTTTTAACGAAGTAAATACCTAATCTCTGCTATGTTGCTCAATGAGCCGTTTTCACGGCTGTCAAATTTCGCTTTTTCTGAAGATATTATTAATCTGTGTAAGCGAAATTTGACAGCCACATCCCGGTTCTTGTATGGCCAAGTCTATGAGCGCCATCTACCAAGGGCTTTGAATTCAGCTTTTAACTGTCAGTAAGTTGAAAGAGGGCCATTGACGCGCTATGTTGCTGGCATTGAACGTCTCAATCCAACACAGACGAACGACAAGATGCGCATCAGATTTTTTTCTTTGTATCAACCCTTAGGCCGTCTTGCACCACTTCTTAAATGCCACTTAAGTCGCCATTTAAATCGACTTTTGTATGAAGATTTTAGTTAAATGCTGTTTAAACCCCATTTAAGAAAGTGGTGCAAGGCGGCTAGTGTGTTGTCATTTTGCATTTATAGACATCGTTAAATATTATAAGTATTTATTTTCATTCTCGATGCCCAAAACCATCATAATAATTAAGTGTCTATGCAAGTACTTGGTTGACAAAGCATGGCAAGACTGCATTATTGAGCTTTTATACATTTTGAATTTAAAATATCAATAAAATAGCACACTAACTTTTAACTGTATGATATTGAACGCTTTTACTTAACATGCAAAATAATGCTGTCTTGCCACAATAATTTTACAAGAACCCTTTTACATGACACAGACACCCTTTACAAGGTTTAGTTACAGGTTTAAAAAAAGTAAGATGTAGCCTGTACAATTGTACATGTCCCACTAGCTGGGCAAAGGCCTTCTCTCAGAGAGAGAGTTCGAGCTTAATCACCACGCGTGCTCAATGCGGGTTGGCGATTTTTGCGTTGAGGGTATAATGCCTCATACGCTCAGGTTTCCTCACGATTTTTTGTTTTTTTAAAGCACTAACCCGTGCTAGGGAATAATTTAAACATTTATAATAAGTTGAAAAAAATCACTCGGGACAGGACTTGAAACCGCAACCTCTCGCGTACCGTGCAGGCGCTCTACCAATGGGCATTGATCAGTGAGGCATCGATTGCCGTAAATTGAAAACCATTTCGAGGAATAGGGATACTGATTACTATTAGGGGTTTAAATAAGTAAAATTAAAACGGATTATTAATATTTATCGCCAAAAATGTTTACATCATTTTTCTTTCGATGACGTCATCATAGCCTCTAATGCGGTAGTTCCATTGCCTACAAATATTTAAAAAAACAACTGTTAAAAGTGTCAAATAACTGAGAAAATAACCTTCTTGTTGACTTGACACTGACATTTGTAAAACGTCAACATATTTTTATTTTTTAAAAGCATGAATGAAGGCAATTAACTTAGTACATAATGCCAGTGGTGACGTCATACACAAAAGTTTTAGAAATTTTAAATAATTATAAAAAAAATATTTACATAAAAAAATAAGAAAATATTCAAATTAATTTCTTATATTTGTCTATATTTTCGATTTTTGGAATAAAAAAAAAAAAAATGACGATGCCCATGTCGATGCGAATTGAATTGAATTGAATTGAATTGAGTGAATTTTTTCAACTTATTATAAATGTTTAAATTATTTCCTCACGATGTTTTCGTTCACCGTCAGCGAGTGGTATTGCTACTACAAATTCACAAATATACGTAACTTTGAAATAAATTAAAGTCATAGGTATATGCCCGCATCGGGATTCGAACCTGGGTCTCTCGCTTCCGAGTCCATTGTTCTACCCACTAGACCACCACCGCCTTCACAGGTTAAATTCTAAAAATTTAATGTTTTATCTTTTGATATGGTTTCTAGTTAAAACATTAAAAACAAATAATTGGCAATTTGTGAATTGCTCATTCTGCGACTAAACCTTTTATTTACATATTTAAAGTATTTATTGCAAAAAAAAACACTAATTTGTAACTTTTTTCTTTCTTTCCATCTGTCGTCATTCACAATGTGCTGGGGTAATCGCACTCTCCAATCTGGTAACACTGGTATTTCAAAACTAAATACATTATTATTTTATATTTTTATCCAATGCATGACTATTTTTTATTGAATTTCTCGTACCTTTTCTTTCACACGTGCTTTGCAATACTGCACCATTGAAATGTTTACCCTATCTCCTTCCATTTGAAAAAAAAATGTGTTTTTTTAATGCATGCTCTTACAATTTTTTTTCCACATTCATACTTTGTATTTCTCCAACATCATATATTTTATATGACAAACTTAAAAAAAAATCCTTTACAATGTTTTCTCATGTCTGGTTTTTTTTTTTTAACTTTAAATATTTTTTTGATTTATATGACAAAACTTAAAAAAAATCCTTCACAAATTTTTCTCATATCTAAAATTATTTTCAAAATTTATTTTTATAATTTTGTTTTTATAAATAAAAACGCAACTAACCCCAGGTCCTCCCTCAGCGAAATGTCAGGGTTTAGCACGGCGTCGGCGCGCACCTTCCTGCACGAGGCCTCAACCCTCGTGCTGGAGACCATCGAGGCTGGCATCAAGAAGCACTACCTGGTCCCGCTGACCGTGGCGCAGCGCTCCCGCTGGCGGCGGAAAGGGGTTAAGCTCCACATATTCAACGAGCACACCTTCATTGCGAAACACTTGAGCGGGTGAATATGGATATATTAAAATACCCTCTTAACCCTTTTTAGGGCAAAGGTAGTCCTTTTTCGTTGGTTTTGGACTGAAGCCTAAAGTTCAAATTATGACGGTTATAATAAATAAATAAAAAATCTATAAATAAATAATTATATTCGGCAGAGCCCTATAAAGGGTTAAAAAAGAGAAATTAAACATTTACTCACAGACATAAGGTAATGCAAAGCCAGCAGCGTAGCGGCGCTACGAAACTTGGATGAGCTACGAAGGTCTAAAGCTTTCGTAGCAATCGTTGCTACGGAACTTCGATTAGCTACGAAGGACTACAGCTTTCGTAGCAATCTTTGCTACGAAACTTGGATGAGCTACGAAGGTCTACAGCTTTCGTAACAATCGTTGCTACGAAACTTGAATAAGCTACAAAGGTCTATAACTTTCGTAGCGCAGTTGCTACGAAACTTGGATTCGCTACGAAGGTCTACAACTTTCGATGCAATGGTTGCTACGAAACTAAAATAAGCTACGACGGTCTACAACTTTCATAGCAATGGATGCTACGAAACTTGGATGAGCTACGCAGGTCTACAGCTTTCGTAGCAATGGCTGCTACGAAGCTTGAATGAGCTACGAAGGTCTACAGCTTTCATAGCACTGGTTGCTACGAAACTTGGATGAGCTACGAAGGTCTACAACTTTCGTAGCACTGGTTGCTACGAAACTTGGATTCGCTACGAAGGTCTACAACTTTCGTTGCAATGGTTGCTACGAAACTAGAATAAGCTACGAAAGTCTACAACTTTCAGCAATGGATGCTACGAAACTTGGATGAGCTACGTAGGTCTACAGCTTTAGTAGCAATGGCTGCTACGAAGCTTGAATGAGCTACGAAGGTCTACAGCTTTCGTAGCACTGGTTGCTACGAAACTTGGATGAGCTACGAAGGCCTAACATTTTTTAACAAGGAAATTTTTGTCTTGCAGCGGCACGGTCTGCCAAGTGTGCAACAAGACGGTGGCGCGCCGGCTTGGCAAGCAGGGCTACGAGTGCCGCGACTGCCAACTGCGCTGCCACAAGCATTGCCACGTTTCCGTGGCGACCAACTGCCCGCGGTCCACCGTTCAGAGCATGGAGTTGTGAGTATGGTTTACTTGGCTAGTAGGGCTGCGACTGCCAACTGAGCTGCCACAAGCACTGCTACAGGTCGCGTCTTGTAAAAAGAATGCTAGCAGAAAGCGGAGGGGTTAGGACGGATGGCTTACTAGGCTAATAGGGCTGCGACTGCCAACTGCGCTGCCACAAGCATTGTCACGTTACTGTGGCGACCAACTGCCCGCGGTCCACCGTTCAGAGCGTGCAGTTGTGAGTATGGTTTACTTGGCTAGTAGGGCTGCGACTGCTAACTGCGCTGCCACAAGCATTGCCACCTTTCCGTGGCGACCAACTGCCCGAAGTCCACCGTTCAGAGCATGGAGTTGTGAGTATGGTTTACTTGGCTAGTAGGGCTGCGACTGCCAACTTCGCTGCCACAAGCATTACCACGTCGCCGTGGCGACCAACTGCCCGCGGTCCACCGTCCACCGGGCTGCGACTGCCAACTGCCCTGCCACAAGTATTGCCACGTTTCCGTGGCGACCGGCTACGACTGCCAACTGCCCTGCCACAAGTATTGCCACGTTTCTGTGGCGACCGGCTGCGAATGCCAACTGCCCTGCCACAAGTATTGCCACGTTTCCGTGGCGATCACTGCCCGAAGCATTGCCATCTCTTGGGACACTGGTTATGTGCCCATCGAAGGATTTTCTCGAAGGACGAAGGAAGATTGACCATGCCACACTTGCTTGAAACATTATTCCCTGCCTGTAATAATTATTTAACGATAGATCGATAATACAGGTTATGGTAGCTATAATGGCACATTGTAGATCTACATTTAGTACCTAGCGTATAAGTATCTACTGTGGGATGGTAACAATCGACTTTATATTCATATCTATGTAGAAACCTTCACAGATACCTACTTCATTATCACTTTTTTAATAAGTAGATACATTATTATTATTCCGATCGAAATAATACCTACTTGTTCATCTTTATTTCGCTTTTCAAACGCATAGTTAGCCTGAATAAATATTATACAGGGTGTTAAAAGACCGCCAACAGACCCGAAAGCCACGTATACTAGACACCAAAACAAAGTACTTTTTCGATAAATTATTGCTGGGAAATGATTTTGGTATAATTTTGAAAAATATTTTATTACGCAATGGACGTGTAACGCACAGAAGTCATATTGCGCAAGAGTGGGTATAAGTTTATGTTACGATGTTTAGTGTACATTGCGGGTTGCAATTTTAACGTCGTTTTTTGTAAGAAATATTCATAATTTTGATATGGCTTCTTGAGAGGATATGTTAAGAAGACTTACATACTGAATACATTTCTGCAAAAAAAAAGTTTTGAAAGGTCAGACTTTGTACCTCATTATCTCGGAAACCGTTGATTTCCCAGGCATAGTTCCTTTGGCGAAAATGTTTATTATGATGAGGACAATACGTGGTTTCCCGCTTTGTTGGCGGTCTTTTAACACCCTGTATAATAATAAAATGGTACATAAATAAAAACCATAAACTAGTAAATACCTATATATTTTATAGCTTATTTTTTCTTTAACGCTGCCAAGGTCTCATTCTCATAGCTTTGGAAATGGAAGGTATCTATTTGTAGATTTGTACACTTATTTTAATTTATTGGTATATTATTATAATAGACTACTATACATACATATAATTTTAGAAATAAAATATATACTTACTTACATTTGAATTTTGTCTTCTAGATCAATGCTCCCAGTTCTGAATGAATAGTCGAGGTGGAATTAAGAAGACTGCAAGAAAAAATAACAAATAATAAGCAACTTTCCATGCAGGTTTATAGAAAATTCTACCTTTTAGTGAATGTTTTACTTATTTATAATTCGTTTGCCTTTCGTTGTTATTAAGTAGTTTTTTTTTTTCAAATAAAATCAAATGCTGAAATCTTACTTGGATCTAAGACGCATTCTTGCAAGTTATTAATGTAACAAGTTTATTACGAATTAAGAATCTATTTAACTTTCCTCACAAGAGAAATAATTATTGAGTTGCATGGTTTGTTTCGTGTTATTTTGTATATTTTTTAAGATCCATACTGATTGATTTATTTGTTCGCAGGCAATACATCTCATCACCGTACACAGACAAGAATATAAGAATGTTGTGATTAATTTTACCAACAAAAATATAAAGCGCTTGAAAAATGCACAAACGCTACTAAATGATTATAAAAATAATAAATTATGTTAACACAAAAATCTCTAAGTACAACCACAATATGTACGCTACAATATAGTAATAATGAATATACAATACATACTGTACGTAGGCTTTTTTACAAAATATACATACTTATTTACAATTTTAATGTTATAAAATAGTTAGTAAGAATAATAACAACAATGTAGAGGTTCTTAAATAAAGCGTTGCATAATTATTACATATAAATAGAAAAAAATACCGGCTTAGGCAATTCTCACTCATCTCCACTATACAAAATTAAATCTAAGGCTTCAGAAATGTTATGAAGAGTACTTAGGTACGATAAATATTATAACTACGCATGCAATTTACACCTGATCTGGATTGTGACAAAACAGTAGTCAATAATTATATCCGAAGCCATTTAATTCTCGTTGTTATACTTGGTTTTGTATAGTGGAAGATAAAATTATTCGGCATGGTGTAGATTTAGTTTATAGATCGCTAGAACCCACCCTAAAGCCAGTTTCAAATAAAACTACACTCTATTAATTCGCGCTCTTAAGGGGCTGTGACAGCAGCCAAAGGAAAGAAGGATTTTTTTATTGTTAAAAAAATCTCTACCTCATTTTGTAAAGAAAAAATGTTACTTGACAATACACAGATTTTTCTTAAATATGTTACCAATCTTTATTTTTATTGCGTTTTTGTTAAAAATAAAGTTATAATTTATTTTTGTTCCTTTAGTTTCCTAAGTCATGCACAAAGATGTGATTTAAATTTTTAAATAAAAAAATGTATGATATTCGTGCAATAATAAAATTAATTAACAAATTTTTATTCACTTTGCTTAAAAAAAATTCAAAATAATTTGTAATATAATTGCCATCATAATTATGATACCAACCTAGAAACACAAAATGGATTCAACTTCTGTGTTTACATTTTGTATTTTTTTGTACAAAATGTAAACACAGAAGTAAACACAGAAGATATACAGAAGTTGTAAAGAAGGCCAAATACAACTTGAACTAGTGTGCTATAGAAAATAAGAATCTCAATGTTTTTTAGAACTTGACCTTGAACTTTCTTCAAACGCAAAAAGTCGTAAATATTTTGCTCTAACTCTAAATTATTTTCAGAATCCTGAAAATTCAGAAGTCAAGAACACCTTGTTTAAAAAACATGCGTCATTATTGTTAAAGCATAATGTTTTGATGTGGTTATTGTCAGAGTAAACTTTTTATTGTAATTCATTTTAACTATAAAATATTAATGTTGCGGATGTGTGTTCTATAAAATTTCCTCTCATTTTTTTAAATAAAATGCCTTTTTACAATTTGTTTTTTTTTTCCTTGTTGGGTGAAAACTATTGAAAATATTAAAAAAACATATATTACATTTAGTATTGATTTATTTTCTTGAATATCAATTACAGTTTCGTTTCTTTTATAAATGTTACATTCTCCACTCATTCCTTACATCTAAGTCCACCATATATAAATGTGCTTTACTAGGTATAGTAAAGTATTTTTTTAAATAATTGGATAGGTATTATTAGCGCAATAATACTTATTAATATTTAATACTTCTAATATACAAAAGGGGTCATGGTACATTTAATCTTTTACTAATTTGAAATCTTTTTGGTAACGAAACATTTTTTTATTCGTTGTTCAATAGCCAGTGCCTGTTATTAATTTGAAGATAAATTACAGTAATTTTGCGTTCCATACGTACTTAAATAAAAAATAATGAGGAATAACATTTCAGAGTCACTCTCGAGTAGGTACCTCGACATACTTTTTAAAAAGGAACTTTGACATTAGATACTTTTTGAGTATTTTTTCCGTAACTATAATTATTTATGTCACAACCACAATTATCTCCTTTTTATATTCATTAAAAAAGTTAGGAAAGGATTTTCTAATCAAATAAATATTCTAAAATTGAGCAACGTTATTGAAGTGACAATAAAACGTTATCCGTCAGAAATAAAATATAAAAGTCATCTACCTCCGCACACCACGACTGTTATAATCGGCGGGGGATGAGAATGGGATGCGACCTTTTGCAACTGAGACGCGCGCGGTAAGCATACAGATAGCTTCACGCACGAGTTATGAGCGCTGACCTTGAATGCGCAGAACTCATTTTTTGGGTCTGTTTGGCGGGGTACGGGGGGGCGACGGGGAGGCGGGATCGCCGGCGAGCTCGGGCGCGTGATTGGTAGATCAGTCGCTCTAGCCTCGGGGTACAGTCGCACACATCGTTTTTTTCATTTCCTCGCAGAAAGAATGCCGAAACAAAATGTTTTAAAAAGACAGTTCAGAAAGATTCAAAAAAGTTATTGAGAACAATACATATTAGATTGAGATTATTTTTCATTGATTGTGCACCCGTTTTATCGTAATGTCCGAATAATTGTATAGAAAACCATTTAAAATATAACGAGTGCAAAATCCGCAAAGTATACTTTCAATCGTTAAGTTTAGTCAGTTTCTCCGATTTTTATAGTATCTCACTCAACTATAGTTCAGCTCAGCGTCAGTCTTAGATCCCGCGTGGATATTAGACATTTTGTGCGCGATTGTACACACTTGCGCAGAAATCCCCACCAGTTTCGTCGAGCGCTCATAACTCGTGCGTGACGCTACCTGTACTCGCGTCGAAGCAACCTTTTCAAAGTATAATATTTTCGATTGACTTCGACAAGGTTCCATCCCATTCTCATCGCGCGCGCATTATACCTAAATTAGGTAGGTATAGAATTATGCCAAATTTTTAATGGTTTTACCAATACCATCGTAATGAGATTACTAAATTCAAAAAGATACCTCACCCCGCTGTGCGGTTGGGTAAAACGATTTTATCAAATGATAATTACCATGATACCCTGTCATTTCATGCCACTTTCAAACACAAAATAAATGCATTTCAAGTAGGCAATTAAAAACAAAATACTTTGGCACTACTCTGATTAAATAATAGCAAGTATACACACATGAATAAAAATATATACAGGGCGTTGTTTTGGTTAGTGACACAGACTCAGGGACGATAGTTTTAGTAACGATTGAAACAAAAAATAAGTTTTTTTTAATTTGCCCGAGCGGACACCCGCCTTCTCAAAGCTCACGCGCGATGTGGCGCCCGATATTGCGAGTGCGGCCGCAAGCGATACTAAAGAAGGGCACAGTTTAATTATTTTTTGATATTTTTCACTGTTTTTTTGCTTCTGATCCTGAGTCGCGTGTCAACAAAACAACACCTTGTATATTGGCAAGCTCTATTGCTACAATAATCTGAGGCAGGCGTAAACATAGCTTTTGTCTACGCTTTGTAACGATATCTCTACCTTAACTGTGGACAAAATATGTGTTTCCTGGTGTCTTTCCTGAAGGTAGATTGACCAAATAGGGATGGGGATAGCCTGAGACTATCATAGATCTACTATTGAAAAAATATATATACGAAAAAATACCTGCTCTCGATTTGGTTTTAATTACAGCCAGTATTCACAAAGAGCTTGCCAGCATGTACCTACTTTGTTATAACGTTTATTTTCCTCTTAAATTCTACCTTACACTTTAATTAAAGCCTCCCACTTATGTGATTTTATACACATAGTAAGTATGTATTTTTTACCATTTATAGTAATAAAATTAGGTAAGTTTTAATAAGGTTTCTATTTGGTATAATATTTTTTCTAATAAAACTTTATATTTCGGTTCCCTGTAATAAAATCAATTTTATGCTAAGCATTTGAAATTATCGTATTTTTTTAAATATGTTATAAAAGGTGTTACAAAAGATGCTAACTCTTTTTGCAGGGTAATAGCACCCGGTGATAGGGATCACAAGCTAAATTTTTTTTTTGCTATATGACGTTCCGTTGATTTTTAAATTAATAAAATGTGAACGCTGTGGTGGGACAAAAGTATTTTTTTAAATATGGTTTTCATTGACATTCACTATGTTTTAACAACTCAAAGCTATGCAAATGCACCTAGGTACACCCACAAACATATTTTGAAATTTGAGCTAATACCAAAAACATAAAAGGTTATAATTTTGAGGTTATAAAATAATAAAAAAAAACTACTTTTTTTACTGAATTGACATCCTGTTGACCAGTAGGTTACACCCTGTAAAAAGAGTTAGGATGTTTTGTAACACGTTGTATAACATATATTTTAATTAATAATGGGTTAACTTGTATAACATATTATATAAAATTCTACTTAAATATTTAACATAAAGTTTTAAGGGTTTCGTAGTCCGACAAAAATAATCAATACAAGGTGTAACAAAAGTCCTAAATATTATAAATAGTCGTAAATAGATAGCGTCAAGGCAATCAAGAATGTTTACTTAGTATTTTTTACCTGAACGACGTTTTATTTATTTATAATTAATAAAATAAGAAGCTGATTTTCTAAGTTTTTTTTCCTATAAAATACATTAGTTTTTTTTTCATATAAAATGGATACTTAAATTACACAAATGTCATTATTACTGACCAGTAGGTTAAAAGATAAGGACTTTTGTTAAACGTCGTATTATTGTTACCATGTGCAAATAAATAGTTTTTTTTCGTCCAAGTTGTCTACGAAATTTCCTCGTAAGTGCGTTTGAACGACACTGTCTTGGCCTGACTTGTTATTGTTTCTGATTATAATTTGTCTATTTTTTTTCAATGAATATATTATTAGGGGCGGATTTACACAAATCACTACTTTTTATAATATTTACAAACACTTTTTAAGCACTACGAAATTTCTCGTTTCTTTTTCATTACTTATCTAATGTTTTTTTAAACAAAAACCGGCAACGAGATTTCAGTTTTCTTTCATAAAAGCATTAGGTATATTCAATAGGTATAACAATTTATTCTGAGGTGTGCGTTATTTCTTAACAATATATTTAGAGAATGGTACCTAAACTGATAGTTAAAATAATACTGAAAAAAATACTGTAAGGGTAGGGTACATAATTTACCATTTTATGTACCTACTTATTAATCTATGCAAACTTGGTAGATACTTAAGTATCAAGAAACGTCCACGTTGCATGCCTTCAAATAATTTGCAAATGTGATGAAGTTAGAATTTAAAACCGTTTCGGGAGTTCGCTAAAAAACAAGTAATGCAACGATAAAAAAGATCTCAATAAAGCAAAGTAAATATTTCTTATAAAATATTGCCTACAATTACTTGCAATATTGAGCAAATTTTACTACAACAGCTTTGTTTTTTATTATTTTTAAAAAGCGATTCAGGAAGCCATTTTTATCTGCAAAATTTCCATATAACTCGTTTTACTTGAAGACATAATACTTGTATTATTATAATTATGTTTTCCTTCAATTACGTTATTAAAATTAACACAACAATTTGTACATGTTTCAACAAAAAATATCATTTTACGTATAAGGTGTAACAAAGCATCTTAACTCTTTACAGGGCTATATAAAATCGTTATAATATAAGTAACGGTTAAGGTCTCGTAATGAGAACTGAAACTAGTCGACTATCCCGATATCAATTAAAGTACGTAAAACAGTTTACAGTTTAGTTGACATTTTACCAAAAAATATATTAAAACATTTGCTTTGAAACAAACGCTTTCTTGTTAATTGTTTGCCGTTATGTTTTGTGTTGTCCTTTTGACTTTCCCAATAAGAGTTAATTACTTTGTTACACGTTGTATAATCTCATACCCGAATACAATGCGCTCTTAATTTTAAATGTAAAAGTTCACTATCGTTAAAACTTAACTTTTAAATATTTACACTTAGGTATTAACACTTAACTTTCGGCCTTTCGCCCCGAAAGAGTATCTAGGTACTTATTTATTAAGTCTGTACGTTAAACACTAACCAGTGCATGGTAAACATATAATTAACCTGAAATATTAGAGCGTTGACGAGGTGTGTCAAAGGTCCCAAGAGTTTTTTTTTACCAGTTTGTTTTTACCTCTAAAAATTGTCTCTGATTTACGCAAAACACGTCGGTTTCACAGAGCGTCTTTTATGCACCTACTAAAATCACACCACAACCAAAATTTATGACAACATATTTTACGTTCACCGCGGACGACGCAAGCCGTTTCTAAACCCACCGTTTAACAGCTTATCTCCGAATCGTTCAACCCATTGCTACCCTGTTTAGTCACCTTGTTTTTCCCGACCTTCACTTCGGAATAGTTATTCTGCTTGCTCTTCTGTATGTTCTGGAGATGATTCGGGGGGTTACTGCCGGAGCTCGAAGAGGTATTGTCACTATCCGCGTAGGGCACATCGGTCATAGGACCATTGATCAAACTGCCGGAAGAACTAGACTGTTTCAACTTACCTTCTTCCACCGTAGTTTCTTCTTTGGGGGACTGTAGGTCGTGTATCACAGCCTTTTTGGGGTCTATTTGAATCGTCTTCGACTCTGACAGCTTATTGGGAGTAACTACGTTTATGTATGGAGGTAGGATGTTCATGGTGGTAAGATTGACAGAGCCGGAATTCTTTTTTAACGCGTTCAGGTTTTGCTCTAACTGGGCGGCGTCTAGGCTGAAGGGTTTAGGTTTGGGGGTCAGTTTGGGGGGTTCCTTCCAGGCGTTTATTCTTGGGGGGTCTGGAGAGGCTATGGGGGCACTTCTACGGTCTGGCGCGAGGCTGTTTTTAGGGTTTTGGTTCGTTTTGTCCAGAACGCTGGATTCCATGGCGAGAGAGAGCGCGTTCTCGGGAGGCTTGGGCGATGTCGGAGTTATGCTGATCAGCTTGTCGACCTGCGAACGAAAAAGGCTTTTTTTTAGAAAAGTTGTGACGGTCCCGAAAAATCTGCTAACCGTGAAATTGTCACTATGCCTGATGCTAATCCTGACACCTAGAGCAGACTATTTAAAATCATACCAGCTATGCATGATTTTAAAATCGTACGCACTAGTCGCACTACTGAACGTATCTGACATTCTAATCCCAAAAAATCGGGAAAGAAGCACTGTCGTTACATTACATAATATCTAATTATTACGAATGTTGTGCGAGTCTAATTTTCATCCTTATCAGACCATGAACTATGTACCTAATTATAAATGTAATGCTTGTTAAGGAGTCTGTTGGCTTACCTAATTTAATAAATAAAATGTTATTGAGTAGGTAACTGGCCATATTCGGTCTTCTTCTACAAAACTTTACAAGTCTTAACAAAATTTAGTTTTAACTACTTATAGTACCTAGTTAATGCTGTCAGATAGCGTTGACACGAAGCACGACAGTAGTTTATTGTTTCTGTTAGTTTTATTTTTAATATGCTTCTTTCTAAAGAAAGAAAACGATTTGAAAGGAGTGAGGATACCTATTGCCTATTTGTTAGGTAGGTACATACCGCTGGTCCCGGGGCGGTGCGGACAATGTCCGGCTTTTCCGTGAAAGAGGTCTCCCACACGATTGGTCGGTCGTCGATCTCTGACGGCGGGTCGTCGTCCATGGAGAGGTCTTCAGCGGCGCTCAGCAGTCTGTTAGGGGGTTTATATTAGTAGGTAAGTACAATAATACTAATAATTTAAGAGGGCGGTATCGCCACACTAGCGCCGACAATGCAAAAATAAATACATTTAGTATTTTCACAGTTTTTCTTTTTTGAAAAATTAAATAATAATAAAAAAGAAGCTTTGTTTGCATTTGTGTACAGGCTTAGATCATGAATAAAAAGTGTTACCGTCAATAAGGTAGGTTTTATTCATAGTTACTAGGATCTGGGATCTAGGACTTCTAAAAATAGTTAAGGCGCCGTGCATAGTGAATCGCCCGCGCGCAACGAATAATGCACAAAATCGATTCCTGTATCAAATACACTAAACAAATTTAAAATGTTCACATATCAAACCCTAGAATTAGGTGAGACCTATCTAAAACAGCCAGTTTCATGCTGTTTTCTTTGCGCGCGGGCTAATTCAATATGCCCAGCGCCTTAACACTAAAGTAAAAACTTGAAAGTACAAATATTAGCTTTGTCGGATTTAGTGCTTTGTCCCACGGACCTGAAAAATAGAGCACGCAAACATTTGTAGAGGGCAGCCATTCGCATGCTTCACCCAGTGGTTAGAAGAGGTTCTACGCCTCTATTTTCAAAAAAATCCTCTCACCTTCGAGCGTCCAAACAACTGAAATAAACAATTTTTTTTTGTCATTTAAGAACGGTTATTTTTACGGTGGATATTTTAGAGAATACAGAGGCTGTCTGGGTTTTTTTCAGGTCCGTGGCCTTTTCCTTAGAAGATTATACTGACCTGTCGGTGGAGTTAGACGTTTGAAACTTTGTCTGGACGTCGTGTAAGCAGGTCGCGGCACCGTCGCCGCCGCTTGCCGCGCCGGCCGCGCCCCGTGGCGCTATGTTGCCATAGTCTTGTGATACTGGGCGACAGGGTAGAGGATGTTAGGCATAGATGATGATAGATATAGATGATGATCTATATATTATGATGTTCCTCACATCCTTCCTTTATTGCAACACTTAGGTATGCTTCCAATAAAGTATTGGGTACGATGCGATGCGACAGACTAGGATTAGATAAATGCAACGTGTTACAAAACATCCTAACTCTTTTTATAGCCCAGCAACGAACGAAAAATAGGAAAAATTATTCGTGTAAAGCCAAATTTTGGCACAGTTGTAGAGGAAAGTGACCTGAACAACATACTTAAAGTACTGATGGGTAGGGGGGGAGCTAAGGGGGGGAGGGGGGGGGGGGTATAAAGGTCCCTTTTCACAGTTTTTTGTGAATAACTCGAAAACTGCAGCCTATAGCAAAAACTGACCAATTACTGAATTAATTAATCTACATAAAATTCGCTACAAAATAAGTTAATACTTACCATTTTTCACTGGATTGACACAATAAGGAAAAACGGCGGGGAAATGATATTTGTCGCTTTGGTATAGGCACGATTTTTAGCGAAAGTGCGACATCGCACGTAGTCACGCGGTAGTCAATCCAGCTCCGTATATAAAAAATTTGAATGTCTTGATGAATGATACATACCTTTCAGTAGATGTTGATATTGTAAATCCTCCTGGTCTGGGTGCGGTAGACCCAGCGGCGCTTTGCTATGAAGCACCGCCGGCGGGCTGCGGGCGAAACAGGGTTAAAATACTGCTTTTGATGGACCACTGGGGTGTGGCAGGGTTACTACGTATCTTGCGCCATTATCTAGTGTGGGGGTCAGCGATAAAGTAAAAATGTAGTTATGGTATTATTATTATTATATATATTTTTTTTAATTTTACTGGAACGTGGAAAGATACGTAACAACCCTGCGGATGATACGAGTATGTTCTGAGACTTTTGGTGCTGTCAGTTGAACTTATGAAGAATCGTGAACCAAAAACTTTATAAATATTTCAGAGTGTAAGTGAAAGAGTGAATTTCCAAATAAGTTTTAAAGTTCAATAATAGGTATGTAAAATGGTTTACCTACCTATTTGCTTTGTTTTTTATAATTTAAGTTGATGTACACAAGACAGCACGTCGCCCCTTACGTGCTAGCACTCTACTCCGACTTTACAACAAAACTCGACGTGCTGTCGTGTGTACATTAGATTATTTTGCATTAAGAAAAGTGAAAATCAGGCAGGTGTATCATCCATAGATAACCTTAAATTGTTAAGGAATGGTACTCCTTTGCTAATCTAGTGCTGAAAATCAGTACCTACTTATCTTTTAGATTTTTTTGTTGAATCAGCAAAAAATCCCAGAACACTATTTGACACAGTGAACAAAAAACATTGTAATCTTGCACATTGCACAGAGAATGTAAAATGTGACAGTGTGAATTTCCAATTATAAAAAAAATAAATGTATTTTATGTTTGATTTTTGGCGATCGCAGGCGGGGACAAGACATTTTAGCTTTGGCTAAAAATCACATGCTTTGGATATCTGCTTTTGTTCTGTAGAAGCAGTTTCTGTTTTGTTTTGATGGACGAAGGAGATTTTTCGTTTGAACTTTCCTTAGGTAATTTTGACTCACTTTTAACAAATAAACAATAAAATTGTTATAAATATTGGTGTAAATTTTTATAAAATTACTGAATAAACTGCAAATTAAAGAATTCAATTAATGAATAAGATAATTTTATTTTAGGTAAGCAAATAGATTACCTAATTAAGATGAAAAAATAGAAAAAATAAATAAGATGAATTCGTAAGTAAAAATATGTCTATTCGTTTGACATGACTCGCATCCAAAGATACTTGAAGCGCTCTAGCCAACATTAAAAACGTCATTTTACAAAATCACCTAAAGAAAGTCCAATATGGTTCCAGATCGGTTACTAAGACAACACCAAGTTGTGAAAGGGGGTGCCACATTGAAGAAGAGTTATTATTTAATTGTATTAATTTTAATATTGGAGAGGGCTGGCAGGATTTAGGTACTTGGATATTATAATACAGGAGTATTAATGTGTAACATTTATCGCATTTGGTTGAATCAACGGCTTCGTAAAACTCATTTGGCTATTATAAACATCTTGTCGCCGAAAACCCTATTCTCTCATTTCGATTCGTCTAAAACCTCGCGTTTATGCGGTAAAAAAGTGACTCCCACCCGTATAATCCTAACCTACTATTGCTCATATCCCAATTTAACTCTCATAATCCGACTTTCACCCCGAAAATCCCAAGGAATAATCCCGATGAAATCTGTCACAATCTTTGGTTTTGTTTGCCCAAATCCCACTTTCCAACAAAATTCCGCAAAAATCTACCATGATCCCTCAACCCATACCATATTTCGTTCCCCCCGGTCTAATTCCAATAAAATTCCCCCCCGAAAAGCAAACTCTCATCACAAGAACCCGCCAAAATCTGTCATAATCCCACTGTCCAAATATCTTTAGCTTTCTTTTCCTCAAATCTTACTTTACTCTAGATCCTGACTTGTCTCGCGAAAATCCGCCATAATCCCAACTATACCCTAATTTTTCGTTCTAATCCTACTTTTTTCCTAAAAATCGGCCAAAATCCCAACCGCCTTAAAACCGACGTGTATCCCAAATCCCAGGATAATCCCGACAATCCCCAAAATCCTCGCCAGCCCCCTCTCCCGCGTACCTATCGGGCGACGCAGCGGCGCTCGGCGACAGCGGGACCAGGTAGTCGCACGGCGGCGGCCGCTGCCAACACAACGCGCGTGTCACCAGGGCGGCAAGGGTTGACCATGTTTGCGAGGGTACATACTAGTTGTGTCTTTTTTATTAGAATTTATTGGGTATAGGTAAAATCGAAGGCTTCAGTGGCAATTTCACCGTTTTGGGATCGAGGATCTCGAAGCGAAATCTTCAAGCATATTTTAACCAACGATAGGTTAGTGACTCCCGCTAGCACTACATCGTGAAATCAGTTTAGAAAAAGTTTTATAAAAATTGCCAATTTTCTTGCACCCTAGATTTATTTTCTAAGATCTGTGAAAACTCGTAATATCTCGAAAATTCATGACCGTTTTCCTGTTGTTATAAAGGATAATGAAACAGCATCTGTCCATGAAGCTCCTTCAAAAAAATCCACCCTGTATTTTTTTATTACGTCATTACATTTTTTTTATTGTTCCGATTTGTGGATTAAATAGTGCAAGTAATAACATTTTATCTTATTTCAATTAAATTGCAAGTGCCTCACAAAAATGGCCAACCCTGAAACTGTTCGTCTAATATTATAATAAATACTTAGTTGCGATCAAATTCAGTGAGATCCACATTTCGCACGGGCATATTAGTAACTTGTTAGCGTTTTTAGTAACAGTACTAGGCTAGAAGGTAGATAAAACAAATATATCTCACTGAATTTTGCCCCATTTTGGTTTCATCTAAGACGTGCACAAAAGTTATCACTGGGTTTTATAAAGGTGACTTCACGCTAGAAAACAGCACTGCAGAGTAGTGCAGAGCCCCAATTTTTTTATGTGGCGCCTGATGGCGCCATTTACAAAATTCAATGTTTCACGAACTAAAACGCATTTTAATATTTTTATTGTATAAAATATAATTTAAAGGGAAATTTATAAAATACTTAGTCAATATGAACGCAATAGCGTCAAGGGTAATCCCTCAAGTATCCGTAAAAACGTTTGCCTTGAATATATTCTAACAAATTAAATCTGTTGGACAGGGGCGTTCTGTAACAATGTCAACACAACTTTTCTGTTGATACATTTTTATCATTCTGTCACAAAATGGCAATACCACTAAAACCCCGATTTACATTACCAGCTGTTGATCAGCTGTTAAAAGTTGAGTTTTCAATCGGATAACCGACAAAAGCTGATTATCAGATAGTTATTGTAATGGAAAATCGGGTAATCCAATACAAAGCCTCGTTGGCACAACTAAACTACACCTTTTTTTTATAAAACCCAGTGTCACAGGGGGTAAGGTAGAGTAAAAAGATAGGTATAAATTCCCGCTATAGCTACTAGGCAAGTAAACATTTAGTTATAAGTACAGGACGAAGGAGGTTACGTTTTTATTTATAGACAGATAAAAATATAATACAAGAGATTCCTTGAAATGTATAGAAAAAAATATAAATAGTAGGTTAGTTCGTGACAAATAATGATGAAACTGTTTTTGTAATTAACAAATAAAAAAATGCAAATAATAGAGGCAGTAAGTAGCTGTATATTTTGTATACATTTTTAGTAGGTAGGTAAATATGTTTTTAGTAAAAAAAACATTCCAATGAATCTCCCTTTCTTAATACAAGAAAAAACTACAAGGGATGGAAATCAAATATGTGATCTCTAAAAGATTCTCCATACAGGACCGAAAGGGGGTTAGAACAGTGTTATTATAAGAGTAAGTAGTTATATAAAATTAATACATGCGCTGGAAGCATATTCGCCACAAAACGCCACGATATATTTTCACGTCATATTTCATACAAAAGTCATCTAACATCGATATCTGAAGAAATGAAAAAAAAAAACTCCCATTTACTTGCTTTTCTAGTAGCCAGAGCGAAAACGTTCGGAAATATTCCGAAAGAACATATTCAAAAACTTTGGGCCGAAAAAAATACAACTAGGCAGATCATTGTCAAAAAGACCATGGCATTTCTTTGTCTGTAGACACACTGAACCACAGCTGATCCATACAAAATTCCATACCAAATGTATGAAGCAGTTTATATTTTTTTTGTTTTTACGTTTTCTGCATTAAAGCATTATCTATCGAAAAGTTCAACGAGTCGACATCGTCGAATCCCCTAAGTATATGAACCTTTGTGTAACACTCCGTTTTAAGAGGGGCGAATACCCTTGGCCGCACTCTCGCCCATACAAACAGAGTAAACGAAGAAGTCGTTTGGCCCCCAAAATATTATCAGATTTCGTTGATTTTGGTGTCAATTGTTTTTGTAGATTTTTATCTATGTTTAAGCTTTTTCCTTTTTTGTAATAAAAAATATAATAAAATACTTTTCAGCTAGGTATAACGAATGTAAAAAAAAGGGAAAGTTTAGGCATTTATAAAAATCTACAAAAACGTTTGACACCAAAATCAACCAAATCGGATAATATTGAGGGGTAGCAAAACGACTTCTTCGTTTTGCTTCTGGGATCTCTATTACGTTACAGGAGTACCTACAAATCGGGGAAGTACCGTGCTCGGGTATAAAACTTCTGTGTATATAACTTGCTATGTTTACACAATATGATTAATTAATGATCATGATCCATACAAGACCAATTTTTCAAAAAAACATTGAAGCGTTTCAAATTTGGATCTTGTTACCATACAAAACGGTTAAATATTGTTCGGTAAACACCTGTCACTGTAAGAAGTGGAAAGTAAAATTACGTAAACATAGCAATAGGGTAGTTGATTATAATACCATCCATAAGACAGTGGTGGTGCGTTTGGTAAATATGTTAAACCCCAGAGATAGATATTATGTCATTTTTATTTAACTTAATATTTCTCGCGTAATAAAAACGTTACAATTGGGGTGTTATAAGGATGAAGTATTTGTGTGTATATTTGTATCTGTCGGTGGCTCACAAATGGTTAAACCGATTTTGATTTAAAATATTACTAGATCGAGTGTGTTCCTAGGATCTGTGGTTTCCATATAAACCACAGATTTAGTTAGAATCGCAGTCAAAATTGAATTTGACACTTGGAAAAATCCCTATTGAGATCGTTTCGTAAAATTAAAGCAATAAATAAAATAAAAACGTCGGGGCAGCGACGACCACCGAGAGTGGAATGACCCATTTCGGGGGTTGTTTTTTATAAACCTGTATAGTACCCAACGCACCACCACCGGCGGCTTAGACAGACAGGGTACAGTCGGTTCACTCACCGGCATCCCGTTGTGCAAGGAGTGGTCCCCCATGGGGGGCAGCAGCGAGCGGAGCACCGGCAGTGGCATGCTCACTATCTCTGGGTCCTGGAATTATAGGTACGTGAATTATAGGGACTTGAATTATAGGTACGTGAATTATAGGGACTTGAATTATAGGTACGTGAATTATAGGGACTTGAATTTTAGGTAAATGAATTATAGGGACTTGAATTTTAGGTACACACGACACCATGTCAGACTGTACACTTTTGTTGTAAAGTCACCCGTAACGTAACCGAGTAGAGTGCTAGGGTGTAAATGTCGACGTGCTGTCGTGTGTACATGAATTATAGGGACTTGAATTATAGGTACGTGAATTATAGGTACGTGAATTATAGGGACTTGAATTATAGGTACGTGAATTATAGGTACGTGAATTATAGGGACTTGAATATTAGGTACGTGAATTATAGGGACTTGAATTATAGGTACGTGAATTATAGGGACTTGAATTATAGGTACGTGAATTATAGGTACACATGACAGCACGTCGACCTTTACACGCTAGCACTCTACTCGGTTGCGTTACGGGCGACTTTGCAACAAAAATGTACAGTCCGACGTGCTGTCGTGTGTACGTGAATTATGTTTAAGTACCTACTTAAAACCAGGGTAAAATACGTTGATTATCCTGATAAAATACCTTGATAAGTATCAATTGATAATAACGAAACATAACAATATGTTTTTCGTCCTTTGGGCTGGTCCAGTCGAAGCTGAGGAACAGGTTGGGGAACGAAAAGGCTGCAAAGCTCGTGTATTCTTATACAAATACTTCGTGTATACAAATACTACTATCAAGATAACAAGCCTCACAATCAGGACTCAGGCTGGGTTTCATGAAAATCAACAACTGCGATTGAACAGACAGTAAAGCCTGGAATCAGATGATGACATTCCTTTGATTGATTTAATTAATTAAATAATTAACTTATTTGAATTTGTGCTCTGAAAACGGGTCATTGATCTCTTATGAGAAACTATTAGGATAGGTAAGTAACTATAAGATTTGTCAAAAAATAATGAGACGGTAACATAGAAGAAAGTAAGGAAGGATGACTGTTATTAATAATAACTCACCGCGAGGAACAGTGAGAGTCTATCGAACATGTGCGCAAACGCAGGCCGGTCCGCCGGCGAGGGCTTCCAGCACTCGCACATCAGCCTGTATATCTCCAGCGGGCACCCTGTATAACGTCAAACAATAAGCATTACATACAATCACCCAGTAACTAAAAGAGTAAGATATAGCCTGTAGAATTTTATAAGGGTATGTCACACTAGCTGCCCCTCTACCCTTGACGCATTCTTTTCAATATGGCGTAATTTACAAAATTCAATATTTCACGAATTAAGACTCATTTTATATTGGTATTGTACAAAATAGTATTACCTTTGAATAAACATTACGAAGTATATAAAATCAAAGGATGACTATGCGATGTAAAAGAGAATTTTCTTTTTAAACTTTGTAAATATGAACGCAATGGCGTCAAGGGTAACCCCCCTGGGCAAAGGCCTTCTCTCAGAGAATTCGAGCGTGCGGATATAATATGTTGTTGGAAATAACACTTACTGCCTTACTCGGAGTCGTTTAATTGTCCATTAAGGACGACTTAAGGAAAGGATTTGTATTGAATTCTTTCGTTAAGTCGTCCTTAATGGACAATTAAACGACTCCGAGAACGGCAATTAGATGTTTACGTGTTTCAGGAATAAAGCTATTTAAAAATTATTCTGTTTAAACTACTTAGTTCCTGTTACTTCGTATGCACTGAAATCGATAACAGGATAAAATCAAAGCTAGAGGTTTACCATAGGGTCGCTCCAGCCGTCCTCCGCCCGAGACCATTTCCATGACTTCCCGGTTGGCGCACCCTGTATACGGCATCACTCCCAGGGAGAACACTTCCCATAGCAGCACACCAAACGACCTGAGGGCAGACATCAAGATACTATTTAGTTGGCGAACGAAAAAAACATTTCTTCAAGCTAACTCATCCTCTAATATCGGCACACGCCACACGACAGCTTTGTTACAAATATTCAAATATAAAACGAATAAAAAAAACAAGAAACTCCGTCATTGGTGGATAGTTTTCGCGCTATTGATGTTATTAGACGTATTATACTGACAGCGTCAAACTTAGATTATCTTCTGTTTTGTACACCAAATATACAAAAAAAAAAAATATGTGCAGTGCTTACAAAAGTTTAAATGTAAAAACATCTGTAACTCGAGTGAAATCAGCGTTCCTTACCAAACATCCGTCTTGATAGTGAAGACTCCATCAATATACGCCTCGGGCGGCATCCACTTTATCGGCAGCATGGCCTTCCCGCCCTTCTTGTAGTAGTCGGCGCGGTATATGTCGCGCGCCATGCCGAAGTCGGCTATTTTGACCACTCTGCCGGGACCGCGCGAGGTTAGCAGGCAGTTCCGAGCCGCTATGTCTCTGTCGGGGAGACAAAAGGCGGTTATGAAAGAATTCCACATCGTTAGCACGGAGCGAGTGATAGAGCGCAATGGAGAACTTTACTTTCCGATACCTTCTGTAGCGGATTTAGGGGGGGGGGCTAAGGGGCTCAAGCCCCCCCCCCCCCCCCCCCAAAAGCATCTGAGACCCAAAATAAATTTTGTATACTTTTTTTATCTTGAAAACCTACGCTCACTGGGTTCAAGCCCCACAAACAAAAATCTTGGGTTCAAATCCCCCCCCCCCCCCCGCCCCTCCCCAAATCAAAATCTTGTGTTCAAGCCCTCCCAAACCAAAATCCTGGATCCGCCACTGGCTACCTTCAATGATGGCCACGATCTTCAGCATTGAGGGAACGAATGAATGAATGGATGGATGGAGAACAATGGGTATATTTTCTCACCGGTGTATGAACCTCTTGACCTCTAGGTAGCGACACCCCTTGCACACGTCGAGGCCGCAGAGCAGCAAGTCTTTCATGGTGAGTGCGCTGGCTCGCTCGGGCCGCGGTCTGCTCTCGCGGAGGAAGTTCTTGAGGTCGCCGCCGACTAGCAGCTCCAAGACTATGAACCTGATGGGAATTAGATTGTAGTATTACCGCCAAATCCAGGCTCATCATCATCATCATCATCAGCGGGGAGCCGACCGGTCGGTTGCTACTTGAAGCGGCGCGGGGCGGCGTAGAGTGCCCTGTGCCTCTATTATCTAAGAAATCCACTCAACTTTTGGGCGTCTAAACACTCGAAAATAGCCCTTATTGAAATAAACAATCTTTTAATCGACATTTAAAACGGTTATTTTTACGGTGGATATTTTAAAGAATACAGGGGATGAGCTCTTTGTTTTGAATTTTTGAACGTTATGTTGGGCTGTTTTTTTAATAGAAATTAGGTCCAGTTTCTGTTAGTAAATTCTTTTTTTTTTTTTTTTTTTGCGATAACTTACAGCCGATACAAAGGTTATTTGTTAGGGTTGTCTGGAAGAGCTTCCATACTAGGTACGGCTTTCGTACTAGGGCTTCGGCGAAGGTTAACAGAGCAGCAAGCGTAGCATAAGGCTAGAGCGTATCTATGGGTTTAAAACTATACAAGGTGTTATAAAAGTTGCTAACTCTTTTTACAGGGTAATAGCACCCGGTGAAAGGGATCACAACCAAAATTTTTTTTTAGCTCTATGACTAGGGCATGGATCCCGGAATTCCGAGATTTCGTAACTCCGGAATTTCGGATGATTTTTTACAATATTATAATTCCGGAACTGAAGCAAATATCGCAATCCGATACTCATATAATTAATTGTAAAATAAGGTGCCACAATAATAGAATTTGCATATTTGTAGTACACATTTTGTACTCTCTTGCGAAATGCACCGTACCGCGCGCGAAGTCTCAATTCAAATCGCCGCCATCGACGATTGCGTTTCGTTGGTTCACCATTTCGCCAACCAGTCAGTCAGCGGCGCTAGTGCAGCGCCGCTCTCGCTCGGGAGCGCATTCGTGCTACACAAAATAAATCAAAACTCTTATAAAAAATGTAAGTATTGGCTTTCATATTTAATTAATTGTATTTTGATATAAATAATTTAGAATGATTTAAGTTAAGTTTTATCATGCCACAGTGTACAGATTAGACATATGTAGGTAATGCTAGTAATATTACAAAAGACATATTACACAACTTTGTCATGAAATATTACCCATTACACGAGAGAATAAAGCATGGCACATAGCATTTCATTACACTAGATGACATGAAACATGACACATGGCATTTCAGCACACTGTACGTACTGCAATGAAAGTGTGCTGAAATACCATCATGATGTCATGTCTCATGTCTGCAATGAAGAAATACCATGATGTCATGTTTCATGTCTGCAATGAAAGTGTATTGAAATACCATGATGTCATGTTTCATGACATCTGGTGTAATGAAATGAATAACTGTACTGCAATGAAAGTGTGCTGAAATACCATGTGTCATGTTTCATGTCATCTGGTGTACTGAAATAAATAACTGTACTGCAATGAAAGTGTGCTGAAATATGACGTGTCATGTTTCATAACATGTCATGTTTCATTTCATGACGTATCATGTTTCATGGCATGTCATGTTTCATGACATGTCATGTTTCCAGCAGGAAGTCATGTGTCATGTTTGGTGCCATGATATAAGGTAATATCACGCGGTATGAAATATATCATGACTTTGAAGTGCACTGTTTCGCGCATGTCTAGTACAGATTAACTTGAATAAGTCAAAGCATGGAAACATCATAACCTCACTTTATTGAGAACATTTTGAAAAAACATATTCTGTGTTATTGTTTTTTATTATATTTACTAAGAAAAACCTAATAGAAGGCTGTTTAATTGAACTTAGTCAAGAGTTTTGTTGATTTATTTAGTTTTTATAATGAGGATTTGATTTAACAAAACAATTTAAATTGTTTATTTATTGTTTTTTTTATTTCCTATACTATTTTCTAATTCCGGAATTGGTTTCGGAATTCCGGAATCGGACCAGTAGTATCGTAACTCAGTTCCGGAATCGAGTCATCCGATATTACAAGCCCTATCTATGACGTTCTGTTTATTTTTAAATTAATAAAATGTGAATGCTGTGGCGGGAGAAGAGTATTTTTTAAATATTGTTTTCATTGACTTTCACAATGTTTTAACAACTCAAACCTAAGCAAATGCACCGACACCCACAATTTTTTTTTTTATTTGAGCTAATACCAAGAAATTCAATTTTGAGGTTATAATTTTTTTTTATCAACTTTTGTTTACAGAATTGACATCTTGTTGACCAGTAGGTTACACCCTGTAAAAAGAGTTAGGATGTTTTGTAACACGTTGTATGTATCTCACTCTTTTATTTGATAGATAGATAGATATCTAGATAGATAGAGTTTTAAGCCCATAGATACGCTCTAACCCAGCCTTATGCTACGCGAACCGGTCAAAATAAGATTTAAAAAAAAACATAGAAGTTGAAGAAAAAAGGGGAGGCCTTTGCCCAGCAGTGGGACACTATGGAGGCAACATAAAAAAAAACATAGATTTTACAGAAGGTTACAGTGAAATGAATAATGTAATACAAACCGGAATACGGCTGTCAAAATTAGTCCTAGCGAATTTTGACGGCCGTATTCCGGTTCTTCTATGGCTACGCCTGTAGGCGCCATCTATGAAATGCTTCGTGAATATGTGCTGAAAACGGCTCATTACGTACCTCGGATGTCTATCGAAGCACACACCGATGAGATGTACGATGTTCGGATGGTTGAACTTGGCCATTATCGCAGCCTCCATTAGGAAATCGGATTCCGCCTGAAATCAAATACTTAGGTAAGTAAAAAAGTTTTAGGATAACATACATACTTTATTCGTTACAAACAACATTAATAAATCATCAATTTACACAATAGATAGAAGAATAGCATACTTTATTCGTTACAAACAACATTATTATATTCATCAATTTACACACAATTAAAATAGCGTGGCGGGAAAGCCCAAATTTTCAGTATATTCATATTTGAAGCTAAACTGAGATATTTTTGGTTAGCGATTTTTTATTCACGACAGTAAAATAGTATCTATTATTTTCATTATTCTAAACAACAGAATAATTCAACTGATTTATTTTTCTGGTCGACAAACCAGTGGAACTGCCCAAAAGACTAGAAGTTGGAGCAAATCTCAATAACTGCTGAATAATTGTTGTTTTGTGGTTTAGAATAATAAAAACAATAGGTAGGTATTACTATTTTACTGTCGTGAAGCAAAAAACATTGAACAAAAATTGCTCTGTTCAGGTACAAAATTGAAAAAGACTGTAAAAATTGCCACGCTTTTTTAACTGCAGAACCCTGATAAAAAAAACTAACAAACACCCAATTTCTGCAAGAGCGATCAATGTAACAAGTTTTTAATTAAAGATTAATTTATAGCAGAATGTCAAGAGCTGAAATGAGTTTGGCAAAATGGAGTTTGGAGTTTGAAATGAGTGAGATTACAGACATGTGCAGAAATCGGGCGTAAGCAGGGTGTAAGTAAAATACAAGACATACAAAATAGTAGGTAGGTATTTTTTCAAACATTACTTTAGGAAAGATATTACTACCAATATCACTTGGCTAGGTATCTAAATAATTTCGTGCTTTTATCTATTAAATCTTTAATTTTTATTTTTAAGGCCCAGTAGGACGCAATACTAGCGCAGCCAATGAAAAAAAAAAATCTCTTCTTTTTGGATGCGTTTTTTGCTAAAAACTCTCCTGCGATTTCTCTCTAACCTTAGGTCCTAAAAATAGTTAAGCCTCGCGTTGAGAAAAAACGCATCCAAAAGAAGATATGATTGTTTTTTCATTGGCGGTGCGTCCTAGTGTGCCTTAAATAACAATAACATTCCACCTATGAGACACAACTACGTACGACACACAGATCATTACGTCAATGATCTACCTCGTCACAAACCTGTACAGTGGACAGCTCGGGCAGGGTTTTGACGGCGACCGGCATCTCCACAGTGTCGCCAGCTCTGTGACGGTACAGGCCCTGGTACACTTCGCCGAACGCGCCTTGACCCAGAGCCCTGTGAACAAGAATAAATCATAAATAATTAAGTCATTATCATCATCAGCCTGTTAACATCCACAGCTGAGTAAAGGCCTCATCATGCTCACGCCACCTCTCACGATCCTGCGCTAGGCGCAACCACTGTTTTCCGGCTACTTGGGCTATGTCTTCGGACCATCTGGCTGGTGGTCTGCCAACCGATCTCTTGATCTCGGGGAGCCGCACAAAAAGAATTTGAATTTGAAAAAAAGTGGCAGACGTAGGAAAACGCATAACTTCTTTGAAGTGGAAGTGGGCAGGACACCTGGCGAGACGTACCGATGGTAGATGGACAAGGCCCGGTTTCTGAGTTGAGAATTTTACTAAGCACATACTTACGTATCGCTCTGTCACGCTCTTTTGTAAGAAATCTGCAGAGACAGGACGATACTTACCCATTTGCTTAGCAAAATTCTCAACTCAGAAACCGCGCCAAAGTCCATTGCGGAATTAAGTAGGTACTTTGTCATAATATAAATAGACCGTGGGACCTGAGTCTGCAACGTAATGGTGCCAACATGGGCTCCCAGTTGACGACTTCAATTACGATGTAGATATTAATGCTGTTGGTTTTTTTAATTTTTGTAGTACACACGACAGCACGTCAGAGTGTACACTTTTGTTGGAAACACGCCCGTAACGTAAAGAACTGTCTAGTAGATAATGAATAACGTCGGCCCCAGAATGCCACCTTGTGGCACGCCAAAATTCATAGTCTAGCCAGTGTACATGGTGGTAAAAGACCACCAGCAGACCCGAAAGGCACGCATACTAGACACCAAAACCAAGTACTTTTTCCATAGATTATTGCTGGGAAATGATTTTAGTTTTTTTGAATTATAATTTTGGAAAAAAAAATTGGAAATGTAACGCAGAGAAATCCTTGAAACTCCAGAGAAACTCCAACACAATAAATCGTGGTAAGAATTGCGTTTACTTACAATAATTATGTCAGAGAAATCCTATTGCAATATTGCCTATTCCTATACATATACAGGGTGGTCCAAATAAGGACGCCAAATTTTTTTATTATAGATGTATTACTCACTTGACAAGCTTGAGGCTCTCCCTGGATACTTGGGGCAGACCCCTGACATCTATCCCCTGTGGTAGGAAGCTCTCACTGCCGTAATGTGGGTTGAAGTCGGTTAGGGCCCCGTCGGTGCCACTCGGCGGGTTCCGTAGTCGAAAGAGTTGCAGTTCTTGCTATGTAAGTGTTTAGCCACGCATGGCCATACTAAACTCATCCAAAACTGTCTCGTAGATAATGAATAACGTCGGCTCCAGAATGCGACTTGTGGCAAGCCGAAATTCATAGTCTAGCCAGTGTACATGGTGTTAAAAGAACGCCAACAGACCCGAAAGGCGCGCATACTAGACACCAAAAGAAAGTAATTTTTCCAAAAATGACGGCTGGGAAATGATTTTGTTTTTTTTGGGTTATAATTTTAGAAAATATTTTTTGGAAGTAGCAGAGAGATCCTTGAAACTCCAGAGAAACTCCAACAAAATAAATCATGGTAAGAATTCCGTTTACATGTCAGAGAAATCCTATTGCGATATGGCCTATTCCTATACAATATGTAGATGTATTACTCACTTGACCAGCTTGAGGCTCTCTCTTGATACTTGAGGCAGTCCCCTGACATCTATGCCTTGTGGTAGGAAGCTCTCACTGCCGTAATGTGGGTTGAAGTCGGTTAGGGCACCGTCGGTGCCACTCGGCGGGTTCCGTAGTCGACGGAGTTGCAGTTCTTGTTCCACGAGACGCTTGCGTTGGACTTCGGATTCTTTCTTGCGCTGGTAGGTGTTGTCTGGAAGGGGTGGGTTTCGTTATTTCAATGTTGAAGCCTGGGGCTTAAATATGTACCACGGGCAAAGAGTGGTAACTTTGACATCTATCGCAATTCTTTTCAAAAGTTAGTCACATAGTTCCACTAGAAAAAATACATAATAGTTAATTTAATAATTTCTAAAATTGGATCAAAATTGCGGTATCTTTTACAAGTTTAAAGCGGATCGTAATTTTTTTGGTGATAGACTAGTTATCTGAGACCCCAAAATAGAAAAAAAAATATTAGAAAAGTTGAATTAAAGAAAGTAAAAAAATAAAAACCAATGCTATGTTATTATTTTAAAAAAACCTAAAGCCTCATAACTTTTGACTGTCAAACTATCGCTGACATACATGATGGGTTATTCGGGTACCCCAAGAGGTGCTCTATCTCTGGGCTTCCGCTTGACACAATTTTTTGGGACACCCGGTATGTAGTGCTTTAAGATACAGATACTCTATCTCACGAAGTCCGTTTGGTTATGAATGTTGTCGGCGTGCATGTATACAATGCTTTAGTGTGCGTAATTGCGGCAGCGGCCCAGTCACGCTCGTGAGATAGAGTATCTGTAATAATTACATTTTCTGATGTAGGTAGATCTGGGACTGGGTAAATCTAAGTAAATAGGAACTCACATAAATAGAGGCAGATGCAGAGTACGGCCAAAGCGAAGATGAAAACCACCACCGATAGGACGATTATCACGAACCACGAGATTCGTGGCCAGTCGTCGTCCACTGGAAACAAAAACACATTGTAATACTTACGTTGTGAGTTGTAAACTCTTTGAAAATCTCATACAGGGTGTATCACTTAACAATACAAGCAACTCTTACTATGGGAACAAAGTGCGAAATCTCGAAAAAAATATCAGCTGCTCCATACATTTGGTGCAATAGCCAAAAACGTATAGAAGAAGTAATAAAGTTGCGAAAGTGGCGTTGGATAGGTCATACTATGCGAAGACGCAAAAACCACCCCTCCAAGATAACACTGAAATGGTGTCCAACTGGAACACGAAAGAGAGGGCGCCCTAAAACTACCTGGCGTCGATCAGTGCAACAGGAGGCTAACAGTCCGAAATGAGCATATCCGAGCTTGAGATGAAGCCGCAAAATCGGAACTGATGATGATGATGATGATACATTTGGTGCAGATTTTAAGAATGGAACAGCTGATATTTCGCACTTGGTCCCATAGTAAAAGTTGCGTGTCTAAGTGAGTTAAGCGACCCCTTTTAGTGTCACAGGACCTTTCTGAAACAGCCCTGTATAGGCCAGGCTTTCATTGCTAAGCTAAGACGTCATCATCATCACCTCTGCTTCTGGGGGTCCATGGATGCGGATGGCGAGATGAGATACGGTAAGAGGTGGCGCGAGGGGGAAAATCCTATAGTTTTGAAGTGACACCCGACTCAGGGATGACTATTTACACGATGCAGGAGCAAAAAAAAACGGAAAAATACCCAAATTACTATTATACCATCGCTTGCGGCCGCGGCTCCACTCGCAATATCGGGCGCCACATCGCGCGCGTGCTTTGAGACGTTCCGAGCGGTCACCCGTCGATAGATTGACCGCGCCCGATGTTGCTTAACTTTGCCATAATAAAATTATTATAACAGTAGTGTTTTCTTCATAAAAAACGTAACAACCCAAAACTGATCGCCCTATAGCGACCCCTGTCGGGCGCACTGGAAACTGCTACATACTCTAGCTGAAAAATCGCTACCCGCTACAATCCTGCATCGCGCCAGCAAAATATTGTTCGTAGCTGAGTATATACAACGTCCAACTTTGTTCAGTTGGACCCGGCCCGTCCCCAAGCATAACATCTGCTTGGCGGGAAATTTCCCTTTTTTAATAGTCGAGGAGCACGATCTACCGCTCCTCCTAAAGCCCCTACTATAAAGGGAGTGTGTATGGATGTTACTCACGTATACACTTGGTGCTGTCTTGCGAGTCGGTGTTCCAGGTGGCCGGGCAGTAGCAGCGCACTTCGCTGCGAAACTCATTGAGGGCCACGCAGCGGTAGTCACAATCGCACGCCTGTTCGGACAAATAAACATTCAACCCTGGAGCAGAATATGGACTAGGTACTTCAAGGCAAAATATGAATAAATAAAATAAATAAAAATTAAATAAAATTTATTGAACCAAACACAAGTGCAAATTACGTAGATCTTAAATTAAAGATGTATTAAGTATTACATTATTATTTAAATTAAATTAAATTAAATATCAATAGTAAAATAGCATGTTATAGATTGATCTTGGTATCCTGCCTTCTAAAGTAGGATAATAATGCTGTGTCTTAGGAGACAGTTTTCCAGTCACATTAGCATGAACCAGATGATACCAGTGTATCATTTTAGCATCTGGAAGTTGTTGGTCGATTTAAAAAAAAAATATCATTATAAATTATTTTTGTTTTGTATTAATTTAAATAATTAAGCACTATGATCGGAAGATCAGTGGCTACGATAAGAATTAAATTAAATTACAATAATTAAAATTAGTTAATTAAATATAACATTAAATGAATTAAATGATGTTTGTGTGATGAATACTTCCAAGGCTTTATGTGTAGCCCATAGATCACTGCAGATGGCTTCATGTTCTGCCGTGAACGTCTAGCTAGAGGGCCCTCGGTCTAGCTAGACGGAGGGTCCCGACAGCATTAGAGCAGAATATGGACTGCCTCGTTGGGCCCACAAAGTGCAAAACACAACCATACAGATTTAAACTGTAGTATATTGTACTGATGATGTCGATGGACAACTTTTTTGCTAGTTTACTTTGGGTTACCGGTCGTCGGGCGAGGTGGATAAAGACAATAAGGTAGGCCATTGGCCTAGGTGCGGCACGGCGCGGGTGGTGTGTTGTATTATAGTCAGACTCACGTGCAGTGCGGGTATGACCAACACTTGTCCCTGACTCATGTGCGGCGCCACGCTGACCGCGCCCAGGTGCGGCACGGCACGGGTGGTGTCCATGTATGACCAGCCGCCGCCGCCGTTGGAGCCCTGGTCTGTGTCGCCACCTGTGTGGGGGGACACTTTTGTTACATTTCCTTCTTTATAATTATTCTTACAAATAAATAATTTAATTTCAATAATTTTTTATATGCATTGTAAAATAAAATAGTATTCTAAGCATGCCGTTTAGAATATTAAATATTCAAACCGTCAAACCCACAAGCCCCAAGGCCGAGCTCCAATGAGCGAGGCCGAAGGCAAAATCCCGCGTTGAGCGAAGCTCAGAGCGGCACAAGACGCCCACACAAAATACTGAAAGCAGGGAGCCCGAAGGCCGAGCTTCGATCAGCGAGGCCGAAGGCTGAGTCTCGCGTTGAGCGAAGCTCAGAGCGGCACAAGACGCTCCCAACAAGCACTCAAATCTGCGAGCCCGAAGGCCGAGCTCTGATCAGCGAGGCCGAAGGCCGAGTCCCACGTTGAGCAAAGCTCAGAGCGGCACAAGACGCTCCCAACAAACACTCAAACCTGCGATCCCGGAGGCCGAGCTCCGATCAGCGAGGCCGAAGGCCGAGTCCCGCAATGAGCGGAGCTCAGAGCTGCACAAGACGCTCCCAACAAACACACAAACCTGCGAGCCCGAAGGCCAAGGTCCAATGAGCAAGGCCGAAGGCAAAATCCTGCATTGAGCGAAGCTTAGAGCAGCACAAGACGTTTCCACCAAACACCCAAACATGCGAGCCCGAAGGCCGAGCTCCGATCAGCGAGGCCGAAGGCCGAGTCCAGCTTTCAGCAAAGCTCAGAGCGGCACAAGACGGATAGTACCCCCAAACACTCAGGCCGAATTCCGATTAACGAGGCCGAAAGCAGAGCTCCGATTAATGAAGCCGAAGGCAGAGCTCCGCGTTGAGTGCTCATTTACTTACCTCACCAGCCGCCGCCGCCGCCGCCGCCGAAGCCGCCGTGCGCGCGGCCGTGGCATGCCCGCCCGCCCGCGCCGCCCGCCAGCAGCGACGTGCCGAGAACCACCTCGTGACCCGGGGTCACCGGGCCCGGTCGCGCGAGTCAGAGTCCCGCGTTGAGCGAAGCTCAGAGTGGTATAAGACGTTCCTACATAACACCCAAACCCGCGAGCCCGAAGGCCGAGCTCCGATCAGCGAAGCCGAAGGCCGATTCCCGCGTTGAGCGAAGCTCAGAGCGGCACAAGATGCCCACAAAAAGTAGTGAAACCCGCGAGGCTGAAGGACGAGCTCCGACCAGCAAGGCCGAAGGCCGAATCCCGCATTGATCAAAGCTCAGAGCGGCACAAGACGTTCACACCAAACCCCCGAGCCGAAGGCCAAATTCAAACAAACGAGGCCGAATGCCGAGCTCCGATTAACGGAGCCGAAGGCAGAGCCACGCGTTGAGTGCACATTTACTCACCTCGCCAGCCGCCGCCGCCGCCGCCGCGCAGACAGCCGCCGCCGCCGCCGCCGAAGCCGCCGTGCGCCCGCCCGTGGCACGCATGACCCCCCGCGCCGCCCGCCAGCAGCGACGCGCCCAGCACCACCTCGTGACCCGGGGTCACCGGGCCCGGCCGCGCGAGCCAGCCGCCGCCCGCGCCTGACAACGAAAGATACACTTAGGTCCACTTGCGTCAACCAGGGTTACTGCCGTACTCAAGAGTCGTTTAATTGTCCATTAAGGACGACTTAAATAGATTGATAGATAGATAGAGAACTCTTTATTGCACAACAGAAAGAATATTACAGATGAAATAAAGGAAAAAAAAGGAAGGAAATAGTACATTACTGCCGCGATCTGTAATGAGTGCGTTTCTGGCGCGCTTTTGATGGCCGACAGAGCGCAGCGTAGCGCAGCTCAAGGCCCTCACAATGCGGTCAGCATTGCAGCCCTTGATGGACAAGCTGAAATGAAGGCCGAGACCGAAGGTCGAGGCCTTTATAGCGCGGCCAGCAAGGGCTGCAATGATGACCAAACTTGAGGGCCGAGAGCGTAGCTAAGCTAAGCTCGAGGCAATCATAGCGTGGCCAGAAGCGCACTCATTGCAGACCAAGGCTTGTATAGTGCTTTACTCAAACAATGCGAGTAATTAAAATATTAATTAGAATAGTAATTAACATAGTAATTTAATTAGCTTACCATTTTTCGTAGATTAAGTACTTTTTGTCGATTTTCCATTCCGCAAACTTTTTGTTGGTAAGCTTGCTTGTATTTTTCTTTTGACTTCGGTGGCAATAAATTTCCAATTACTAATTTCGCTTGATTTTGAATGTCCGGCGGTGTTAAACACATTAAATCCGAGGATTCGTCGCTTTGAGAGTTCACTTTTTCAACAAAAACACAGAAAAAAATCACTTCGAACAACGCGCGAAAAGTCGAAAACAATATGGCCGCTCTTTTTTTTTCTGTGCAATGTGTCGACTGCCAGTACCCATACAGCCTAATTCTAAATATAGTACATTACTGCCGCGATCTGTAATGAGTGCCTTTCTGGCGCGCTTTTGATGGCCGACAGAGCGCAGCGTAGCGCAGCTCAAGGCCCTCACAGTGCGGTCAGCATTGCAGCCCTTGATGGACAAGCTGAAATGAAGGCCGAGACCGAAGGTCGAGGCCTTTATAGCGCGGCCAGCAAGGGCTGCAATGATGACCAAACTTGAGGGCCGAGAGCGTAGCTAAGCTAAGCTCGAGGCAATCATAGCGTGGCCAGAAGCGCACTCATTGCAGACCAAGGCTTGTATAGTGCTTTACTCAAACAATGCGAGTAATTAAAATATTAATTAGAATAGTAATTAACATAGTAATTTAATTAGCTTACCATTTGTCGTAGATTAAGTACTTTTTGTCGATTTTCCATTCCGCAAACTTTTTGTTGGTAAGCTTGCTTGTATTTTTCTTTTGACTTCGGTGGCAATAAATTTCCAATTACTAATTTCGCTTGATTTTGAATGTCCGGCGGTGTTAAACACATTAAATCCGAGGATTCGTCGCTTTGAGAGTTCACTTTTTCAACAAAAACACAGAAAAAAATCACTTCGAACAACGCGCGAAAAGTCGAAAACAATATGGCCGCGCTTTTTTTTTCTGTGCAATGTGTCGACTGCCAGTACCCATACAGCCTAATTCTAAATAAATACTTTTTGCACCTGATGTTTGAGTTCTATTTATGAAACAAAACTCGACATTAATGTTTTTCTGGCCGCAAAACACAAGACATTAATGAAATTCCATACAACTTTTCTGGCGCCTAATCCAAGTAGCCCGCAAGTCCGACTTTGCTCAAAGAAGGTTGTCGAATTAATGTCCACATTACGAGCTTTTTTGAGTAAAATACTTTTTGCACCTGATGTTTGAGTTCTATTTATGAAACAAAACTCGACATTAATGTTTTTCTGGCCGCAAAACACAAGACATTAATGAAATTCCATACAACTTTTCTGGCGCCTAATCCAAGTAGCCCGCAAGTCCGACTTTGCTCAAAGAAGGTTGTCGAATTAATGTCCACATTACGAGCTTTTTTGAGTAAAAAGAATATAAAAAAAAGGATTTGTATTGAATTATTTCGTTAAGTCGTCCTTAATGGACAATTAAACTACTCTGAGTACGGCAGTTAGCCAGTTTACTCTGAGTTAACGTCAATAATTCTATGGAAATGTTAAATTAACTCAGAATTAGCTGCTTAACCCTGACTGGCGCAAGTCCGCCTCAGATAGTGGGAAATTCGGTAATTGTTCTTTGTTTGTTTACTGGTATTAAAAATAAATTTAATATCCTGTACAAAATATGTACAAAATATTAAAAGACTGTAAGAAGAAACTGCGTTTCTGAATGTTCTATTCCATGGCTTTATTTTTTTAAAGGTTCTTATGCTACATTTACATTCACAGTTTTGTATAGAAAATGGGCACGATCAAACACTTTCGCGAAGAAGCGCGTGTAAACGAGGCTCTTTTTTTTTTGTCGGTTTATGGCAGCTAGTTAAACGGCCAGAATTTTTTCTTTTTATTTTTTCTTTCGCACACAAATGTAGATAGTTTAAATTAGGCTTTTACACTATCGTAAGTTACCAGTAACAGCATATTTTCCGAGCCTCGGAGTACAAAAAATCTTTATCGTTTTCGGTCCTCAACGAAATCCTTTTTGTTTCCTTCCACGTCGCTTTATCCATTAATTTAGTAAACAGACTCACCTGCGGTCTCCCCCGGTCGTCCGTACATGTAGCCCGACTCGGGCGTGGTGTTGGTGAGCGAGCGCGCGTGTTGGGACCCGTCGTCCCTAAACGCGCCGGTAGAGACGCCGCCGCCGCCGCCGGCCACTATCAGCGGCACCGCTTGGCCCCCGTGGTCCATCTGGCGGGAGGAGATGGGGGGTCAGGTTGGCTGGTTTGTGGTTATTTGAGTGTTTGAGTGCTCCCAAATCGTTCAAAGGTTTGTCACGATTGGAATGTTAGAAAATATCATAATTATCGATCCTGCTTGTATGTAAAGTAAGAAGTAGCCCAAGCCCCCCTCCCCCAAACCAATATCCTGGATTCGCCACTTGTCTATACAATTGTACATGTCCCACTAGCTAGGCAAAGGCCTTGTCTCAGAGAGAGAGAGAGAGAGCTTAATCACCACGCGTGCTCAATAGGGATTGGTGACGAGTAATTCTCACCAAGAACACAAAGGTGGCGCCGCCGCCGCCGCCGCCGCCATCTTGCACGTGCGTGTTCCGCACCTCGTGCGTCTTGCTGGTGTAGGCCTGGGACGTGCCCGCCAAGGGACGCGTGCAGTCGGGGCTGTCACTCGCTGACAGGGTCTGGGGAGACGAATAGATACAAGTAGACGATAAGATACAAGTTCAAAGTAAAAATTTACTTCATCTTCTTTTTGGATGCGTTTTCCGCAGAAGCGTTTTTTGCTAAAAACGCATCCAAAAAAAAGATATGATTTTTTTTTCATTGGCGGCGCTATTTAATGGCGCTAGTCTTAATGAGTATCTTAAGATAGGTGAGTGCTGAAAAACAGCGTCGTCAGGAAACGTGTACCTAGTCCACGAAACTGACGACACATGCTGAGCATTCCACCTTTTACCTCGTACACAAATTAAGTTTTTTCTGTGTTCTTTGGTAAAAAATTTCTTTTATCTTTATCTTAAAATGCGCGAGCCAGGCACGTACAGAATTGAACGAGCGAGCAAAGCGAGAGAAGTTCTCAGAGTCTACTGGAACAATCCGGCGTTTGTATGTTTTTGTATGTATGAATGTTCGTTCGACGATAACTTGAGTAAAAGTTGGATCGTCATGAAATTTGGTAGGCGGATGAAGGAAATTAAAATAATTATTAAGATCGAACATGAGCTAAATCGGTCAAAGAGTTGTCAAGATATGGGATTGTAAAGTTTATATGAAAAACGCCTGCGCGAATGGCATTAGCAAAAAGTACACTTCTGTAACTGGGGTTGTTCACAGTTCGGAGCGAACTACTAGTTATGGTGTTGTGGACCAATAGACGTACCTTCCTGCAAGCCCCGGTCCCCTGTTGTCCCACCAACATGTACAACAGCTCGTGTCGATGTAGCTCGAACACTCCACGCACGGTGGCCCCGTGTGAAACACCGGACCAGGCCGCGCCGAGGCCGCCGCTTGCGCCTGACGCGATTATGCTGTCGGGAAGAATGTGGCGTTAGAATTGGCCCGTTTTCAACTGACAGTTAAAAGCTGAATTCAAAGTCCTTGGTAGATGGCGCTCATAGGCTTGGCCATACAAGAACCGAGAAGTGGCCGTAAAATTTCGCTTAAACAGATCATACTTCCTACTATCCTACTTCCTACGCGAAAGTTTATAAGCATGGATGGTTGGATGGATGGATGTTTGTTACTCTTTCATGCTGAAACGGCTGAACGGATTTGGATTAAATTTGGAATAGAGATAGCTTAGACATCAGAATAACACATAGGCTACAAATTATCACGTTTTTACACTTAGGAGCAAAGTAAAGCACATATCCTTTTTCTGTAGACAACGCAGACGAAGTCGCGGGCAAAAGCTGATAATACTAATATCTTCAGAAAAAGCGAAATTTTACAGCCACTAAAACGGCTCATTATGGAGGTAGATAGATGTGGGATTGGAAGAAAGGAGTATGAACGATAGGGATGTGAAAGGAACGTTGTCGGAATATAAGATGATGCGTGAAATGAAGTGTGGACGAGAGGGAGAAAGAAGATGAATTTCAATTTAGAATTTAGGAAAAAAGAGAAGGTTGAGGAGTCAGTTGGTGTCAGTCAGGGAAAGGCAGGATGCGAGGATGCTGTGAATGCTGTAAAACTGAAGACAGGCTGAGGTCTGAGGACAGCCTGAATGCAGGATGGCCGGATGTGGGATTGGAAGAAAGGAGTATGAACGATAGGGATGTGAAAGGAACGTTGTCGGAATATAAGATGATGCGTGAAATGAAGTATGGACGAGTTGGGACCAAAGAATTTACGTGTAGAGTCCCTCGTGAGGCACAGTCCAGGCCTGTATCCCGTGGTAGGGCGGTTGTGTCACCACTGAGACGGATGCACTGGTCCCACTGTACGCCTCATCGCATTGAGTCTGGTTGGGACCGAGGCGGCCGGTCGCTCCGCATGTCGTGAAGCGATAGACTGTGTGGAGAAACGAGAATTATTGTTCGTTAGGGTCTCCTGTGTTTCGTGTTGTGTGTACGTTTTACCACTAGACTGAACCTTCCCGTTTAACCCACTGGAGGGTGCGAAAAGACCCTCCCCTATGCAGTTGGGCGATACAGCTGAGGCCTTAGCCTGCAACGCAATGGTGCCAAAATGGGCTCCCAGTTGACAGCTTCAATAACGATTTATTAATGCTGTCGATAATTTTAATGTTTTTGCAGTAAGTAGGTACAGCAAAAAATGTTTTTAATTCTAGAGGATTAGTTCTCTGGAATCTTTCTCTGGCTGTATAGTTCTGTGTAGTGGGAGAAAAACGAGGAAACCCCGGTTTTGTCCTTCTGCTGGGACGCCATCGACACGCCATTGCGTTACAGGCTAAGACCCCTGATATTGCTCCCCGCGCTACCTACCACGAGGGAGCCAAAAGAGGGAAAGGGAGCCAACAAGTATTTTTTTTCAAGTAATATCACCAAAACGTTTATGAATGTCAACACGAAACTGGCTGTTTTAGATAGGTGTAGGGTTTGATATGTGAAAATTTTCGATTTGTTTTGTGTATTTGATACAGGACTCGATTTTGTGCATTTTTCATGGCGCGCGGGCTATTCACTATGCACCGCGCCTTAATAGCTGTTATTTAGTTGTTATTTTCGTGATTGAAAGACTCTTAGTAAAATTAATTATCAGTAAGTAATGTAGAGCGATATGCACACGGTCGAAGGAAGAAGCAGGGTTGCCAACATTGCATCCGAACAATATTTTAGTGTTGGTATCTCCAACAGTATGCACTTACAAGTGGCTTCTTTGAAGTCCTTATGCGGCTCGGAGGCCTTCTCAAAATTCGGTTCGTAGTAGTTATAGTCGCCGAGCTCCTCGCTCGGTATGTTCAGGCCGAAGCACTCCGGAGTGAGTGAAAAGTCGTCGATGGCTGAGTCTGAGTAGATGCGCATTCCCATGCGGGTCTTGAACTGGAGGTAGTACCTGGGAGAAGAAAAATTACAAGTTAGGGGGGAATATTTTTAGAAATACTTAAGAGGAAACGCGGGTAGCCGCTGGTCCATACAAAAAGGGATTCATGTCCCTATGTTTTCCTTTTTTCTTATTTTAATTATTTAAATAAATTTTACTAAAAAAACGAAAAACGAAAACATAGGGACATGGCAGAGGTACATATAAATTGAATGGCATACCATATTTTTTCTAAAATAATTATCCAAGGAGGAAACAGGTCTCCCTTTTTGTATTTTTTGTATGGAGCAGCGGCTACCCGCGTTTCGTCTTAAGAGATGTTGTTAACTAAACAGGGTGGCGATTTTTGGAGGAAATCGAGGACCGGAGTCATAACTAGAGCGAGGTTTTTAGAGGCCGAAAGCCGAGCCCACGGAGGACGCAGCTCGTAGCGGCTGGAAGTTGGCACACTAAGGTTTTCTTGCGTCAACCAGGGTTAGCCAGTTAAGTTTGAGTTAAGGGTGGAAGATAGCAGCGTGGGGGGAAATTCAAAATTTTCACAGTTTTTTACATTTTGTAGCTAAACTGAGCTATTTTCGTTCGCGGCAATAACATAGTATTCTTTTCATTATTGTAAACAACAGAACAACAATAATTCAGCCGATTATGTGTTCTGGTCATCGACAAGTTTTTTGGGCAGTGCCACTGCTTCGTAGACCAGAACAGTTTTTTTTACATTTTGTAGCTAAACTGAGCTTAGCTACAAAATGTAAAAAAAAACTGTGAAAATTTTGAATTTCTCGCCACGTTGCTATCGTCCAACCTTTGTATGGAAATGTCAACGTATCCCAGAGTTAACTGGCTAACCCTGGTTGACGCAAGTGGATCTTAGGCGGACATGCGTCAACCAGGGTTAGCCAACTAACTCTGTGTTAACTGGCTAACCCTGGTTGTCGCAAACGGATCTTAGGCGGACTTGCGTCAGTCAGGGTTAGCCGACTAACTCTGGGTTAATTTGACATTTCCATTTATTGACGTTAACTCAAAGTTAACTGGCTAACCCTGGTTGACGCAAACGGATCTTAGGCGGACTTGCGTCAGTCAGGGTTAGCCAACTAACTCTGAGTTAACTGGCTAACCCTGGTTGAAGCAAGAGGACCTTAGCGTGCAGGAGAAGTACTCACTTCCTGGTGATGTTGGGGAGGAATATCTCGGCCTTGTACCAGTTCTCGCCCTTGTCCTTGGTAGAGAACCACAGGGCGGTAGTGATGTTACCGCGCGCTGTCAACTCAGAGTTAACTGGCTAACCCTGGTTGATGCAAGTAGACCTTACGCTGACTTGCGTCAGTCAGGGTTAGATAGATAGACAGATAGTTAGCCAACTAATTCTTGAGTTAATTGGCTAACCCTGGTTGACGCAAGTGGATCTTAGGCGGACTTGTGTCAGTCAGGGTTAGCCAAGTAACTTAAAGTTAACTGGCTAACCTGGTTGACGCAAGTGGACCTTAGGCCAACTTGCGTCAGTCAGGGTTGGCCAACTAACTCAGCTATTATAACCCTGGTTGACGTAATAGTGGATATTAGGCGAACTTGCGTCAGTCAGGGTTAACCAATTAACTCAGAGTTAACTGACTAACCCTGAATGACGCAAGTCCGCCTTGCAGGAGAGGTACTCACTTCCTGGTGATGTTGGGGAGGAATATCTCGGCCTTGTACCAGTTCTCGCCCTTGTCCTTGGTAGAGAACCACAGGGCGGTAGTGATGTTACCGCGCGCTGTTAGCTCCACCACATCCACGCTCAGCGAGCCGTAGTTTCGGCCGTTCTGCTGGTAGTAGAAGCGTATCTGGAAACGTACAAGAAGATTATTATTGTAGCAGCCAAACCCAAGCTGTACGGGCAAGCACCGTCCACCTTCACGTCTGCTGACTGTGCATAGCGCAACCGAGTTCACGGGCCTTATTAAAATGCTCTGTAGTCAGTTGGCTTTGCCGCTCATCATAAGTGGTCTTCTACCATGTAACAATATAACATAACAGTACAAGAATAAACAACATGAACATCTGAAGAACATTTTTATATCGCTTTAACGGTTTCACTTACTTTTATTTTGTCGCAATAGCCGACATGTTTCGAGTCATGGAGGAGGGAATCTGAAGAACATCTTTCCACCACCGTCCTACATTCAACATCTCAGCTGTGTGTGCGACAGGGCGAGAGGTGCACACGCCCTCCTCTGCTCGTACACCAGCAGCGATTTATTGTCACAGTGTTGGGGATTGGCGATTTTCGCGTTTAAGTTAGGTAATATCAGTGGTGGATTTACCGATAAACTGAGGAGGCTAAAGCCTAGGGCGGCAGATTTTAGGGGCGGCAGATTTGGGGCATCTTTTTAGATATGCATATTTGCTTATAGGTGCTACTTTATGCATGAGTTGTTAATTTGGATAATATTTTAAAGGGGGGTAAAGTCAGCTTTTCTTGAAGCTCAAAGAGGTGACGATAGTGAAAAGGTTAGGAATTGGTCGAAGTTCGGTCGGTAGGGGGCGGCTAAATTTGAAAAGCCTACAGGCGGCAAATGTGTAAATCGGCCACTGGGTAATATGCCACTCCAACGATGTTTTCTAGCTTGAAGGCGCGTTTTAGCATTTATGCAATTTTATGTTAGACCTGTTTTAATGCGTTTAGGCAATATGGTTTAGCCATTTGTTCCATCCTGTCCTGCCATTTGTCCGATGACCGACTTGTAGCAGGGGCGACTCCGCAAATCCGCTTTTACCTATACGCGCCTGTGTGACCTTTAGAAGTAAATGAACAAGGTACATTTGGCCACAGTCACAGATATCCCATGGCAACTCTTACCGCGTGCGGTATAAGCGGCGCCAATTGAACAAAAAAGGAAAATCCCAGCGTGTGGCCGACTGTTCTTAGGTAGGTTAGATACTCACCATACAACAGTTGTAGTAGCTCGAAGAGATGTTCCCGTGGACGGTGGGCGGCGGGTTGAACAGGACGGTGTTCATCACCGCTGTTGAGGCGAAGTCGGCTTTCTCCTGGAAGTGAGTACAAATACTTCGTTTATTAGAAGACCAGTTGGGCAGAAGACTACATACAATACCGTCTTTACCATAAGGGCCCAGGAGGCCCGTGCCCAGGGCCCCCATCCTTAGGGGGCCCCGAAAGACCGACAATTTCTCTCACATTTATTCTCGAAACATTTTTGTCGGGCACAGTGCCTAACAGAGAGCAGTGATAAAATAAGCCGACGATATTGTCGCGAATCATCACGAACATCGAAACCGTGAGTACAAACTTTACCACAGATCAACACTTTTTGAATTGAATCTGTCATTTTTTGTCTGTGCTGACTGATCGGGTAGCTTGAGGAATAACGTAAGCGGCCAACGACGGTTGGCGGAAAAAGGGTGATATAAAAAGGGAAGGAAAGAAGAAGTGCGTGGCGGCGGCCTGAAATCAGAATATTGGTGAGTCTTTAGATCTAATAACTTCTTGACTGTACCTACTGAATCTGTGTGTAAGGAGAAGAGAAACAAGGCTTACTGAATTGTGAATAACGAAATGGCACTGAATGTTGAATCTGAAATAAGAGCTGAAAGTGCCTAGCTCGTGGTTGGCAAGGGCAGGACTGTAGGGGTGTGTGAGGAGGTCCTAGCAGAACCAGGAAGTTTTGCTGATATCGCAGAACCAGGAAGTTCCGCTGATATATCCTAGTGGAACCAGGAAGTTCCCTATAGTAAATGAATGAGAACGTGTGGCACCTGAAGTCAACGGTCTCAAATAAAGTAAAACTTGAATATGAAAGAAAGCCTTGTTTCCCGATCACCTAGAAACCCTCATGAATTTGAAATCTACGTGTACCTATTACTTTGTCGCCAATGTGATTTAACATGAAGAACCTAGGCACATCCAATAATGCGCGACAAATTGGTGGAGGAGCTGGGATCATTCTGTATTTCAGCCAGAACTAAACCGAAAATCATGCCCATGTGTCATTGCCTTGTCACATCCCGACAGATTAGAAATCGAATCGGTTAGCTAATCGAATTGATTGAATTGAATGACTGAATCGCGAAAAGAACGGAGGCAGAAGTAGTTGCCACTGTAGACTACCTGTTCGAGTGGTCCTCAGTGATCGTCACGAACGAATCGTGGCGACTCCAGAATCGAACTGACCGGAGGCAGAAGTAGTTGCCACTGTAGACTACCTGTTCGAGTGGTCCTCAGTGATCGTCACAAACGAATCGTGGCGACTCCAGAATCGAACTGAACGGAGGCAGAAGTAGTTGCCACTGTAGACTACCTGTTCGAGTGGTCCTCAGTGATCGTCACGAACGAATCGTGGCGACTCCAGAATCGAACTGAACGGAGGCAGAAGTAGTTGCCACTGTAGACTACCTGTTCGAGTGGTCCTCAGTGATCGTCACGAACGAATCGTGGCGACTCCAGAATCGAACTGACCGGAGGCAGAAGTAGTTGCCACTGTAGACTACCTGTTCGAGTGGTCCTCAGTGATCGTCACAAACGAATCGTGGCGACTCCAGAATCGAACTGACCGGAGGCAGAAGTAGTTGCCACTGTAGACTACCTGTTCGAGTGGTCCTCAGTGATCGTCACGAACGAATCGTGGCGACTCCAGAATCGAACTGACCGGAGGCAGAAGTAGTTGCCACTGTAGACTACCTGTTCGAGTGGTCCTCAGTGATCGTCACGAACGAATCGTGGCGACTCCAGAATCGAACTGACCGGAGGCAGAAGTAGTTGCCACTGTAGACTACCTGTTCGAGTGGTCCTCAGTGATCGTCACGAACGAATCGTGGCGACTCCAGAATCGAACTGAACGGAGGCCATCGTGGACCAACCAACAAATGGTCTGCGATGATCGTTACCAACGAATCGTAACGAATCCTACCGCGAATAACGAAAAGAATAACAATAATAAAGAAAAGTTCTGTCGGAATGTGGCAAGGGCAAATCACACACGAAGGGCGAAACAAAATCACAACAAAATCAACTCGAAGTTACCCTCAGACTAATCTGTGGTAATGACAAAACTCTAAATAACCCTTTTTATTTATTTTTTGCAGATAACACATTTAAGGTATTTTATTAAAGTGAAATAATAAATAAAATAACACTAGTGTGTTTTATTTGCCCTTTTTTTATTATTTTTACCACCCACTTTTATTTTTTTTAATGCAGGTCACCCGACCGATTTGGTCGGGTACGACCACAAGTTTGATCGTAAGGCTACTTTTTGTAGACATGGTTGTCTGTGTGTGCATTGTTGAAATAGAATAAGTTGCGTTCTGTGGTGTTCTGTCAAAGTGAAAATTTTTAGCGGGCGCGTGCTATAGTGAAAAAATCTATGAAAAGTTTACATATTAACTTGATGAAAAGAAAACTACAGTGTAAAGTACGTTAAAAGTGTTTGCAGTACGGAGTCACTACACGCCCAAAAACACTTCCTCCCAAGAAAGTCGCAAATACCCATTCGGTAAGCAGCCATTTATTTCACAAAACAGAACTCCGTTCTGGACCAGAACTTCTGGTCACTTGTGGTGTAGATACCAGTTGAATCTTATAGCTAAAAGACCGATTCTTACAAAATTCCAGTTGCGCCAAGATGGAGGAAGCGTACCGAACCCGGCTTGGAATGTTGGAAAAGAATTTGGACGAACAACTCCTCAGCGCGTCCAACGAACTTTCCAATATGGAGTCCGACGGAGTCGAATTGGAAGCGATCATCGTCTTAAAAACCCGGATACGACAGACGGCTGCGAGATACACGGCTGACCTCGATGCGTACATCTCGCGGGGCATTGATACATCCGCCGAGTTCATCGCGGCGTGCACTAGCAAACAACTGGTAGTCGATGAAGTACTTGCCAAACTTGACGCAGTTTTATACTTGCACGACCTCCGAAGAACCTCCCAACCGTCGACACAGCACAGCAAGCTTCCGACCCTACCGCCGCCAAGGTTCTCAGGCAACATACTAGACTTTAGCGAGTTCTGGGACAAATTCCAAGCAACTATTGGCAGGCGTGGGCTTGAAGAAGTTGATAAACTTTCATATTTGATCGCTGCTGTGGATGGGAAGGCTAAAGAAGCATTGAGCGGATTAACTATCTCTTCCGCCAACTATCAAATTGCTATTGACATGTTACAACGACAATTTGGAAGCAAGGATGCACAAATTGATGCGCACTATGAGGCCCTAAAGCTGTTGCCTGTTGCTCAAGGCACTAAAGGCTGTCGTCAGACTTTAAACTCTGTGGAACATCACCTTCGCATTCTCCAGACCCTGGGAGAAAACACGGATGGAAACCATCTTAGGGCCACAATAATGAGCAAGTTTCCAAGCAACATCATGTATGAGGTTAATATGGCCCTGTCTGAAGAAGACAATACTGTGCCCCATATAAGAAAAATGTTGGAAAGGGTCATAATGGCCTTAGAACGTGCTAACCCTACTGTCAATGAATTGACACAACAACTGGAATTGGCACCAATTCCACAGACATCAACACAAGCGTTGCTGCAACCTGAGAGAAGGGGGAAAAGGCCCAACACAGCAAACCCGGCAGCACGAAACACTGTAAAGGACCTGAAAAAACGCAAAGGCCCGGAGGAAGCTCCACGTGTCAAGTCCAACAAAAGGCTAAAGAAATCATGTATCTTCTGTGATGGGAATCATTTTAATAGTGATTGCCAGAAGTATACATCTCTAGAGCAACGAAGAGGAAAATTAGGTGACAGATGTTTTAGATGTCTGCGCCGTGGTCACATGCTCAACTCTTGCAGCTTTAAAAGGAAGTGCTACTACTGCAAGGAGGACCACCACCAGGTGTTATGCCCGAATAGAAGTAAGGATGAAAATGAAAGAAAGAAAGACCCAGTAGCAACAAACCTGTTACTTTATTCCACATCTTTGTTACAGACGGCAACAGTGATGTTACGAAGCGGCAGTAGACAAAGGGCATGCAGACTACTCCTCGATAGCGGCAGCCAACGCAGCTATATGACAGCACAAATGGCGAAAGATCTAAAGGTTGTCGCAGACCAGGAGGATCTGCTTATAATATACACGTTTGGGTCAGAAGATCCAACTGAAACTCCAAGCCCATCTGCCGAAATTGACATAATAACAAAGCGTGGCATCTGTAGAACAATACGTGTCAATGTTGTCCCACACATCACTGATAGAGTCCCTGTTCCAGAAATAAAGGAACTTCCTACCATAGATGTGTTGGCTGATGATAACAGTGTCGGTGAGAGAGTTGACCTACTGATCGGAAGCGACCTGTACATGTCTTTCATGAGAAACCAATCTGTGAAGGTACAGGATTACTTGTTTCTTATTGATACCGATTTTGGGTGGATTCTCACAGGAAAAATTGACACTTCAATGGAGAAAGAGAACACCCTGTCTGTTGTCACTTACTGTCAGTGTCAAGATCCTGAACATTTGTACTTCACTGAACCTGACCTTCCATTACGAGATCAAGATGTGAACTTTTTATGGACACTCGAAAGCATTGGGATCACGGACTCTGCTAAAACCACTCGTGAAGAAGAAGCCGTGAAACATTTCACTGAAACAGTCAGTTATGACAACTGCAGGTACAATGTGAAGTGGCCTTGGACTGAGTACCCGCCTGACTTACCTACAAATCTCGGCCTAGCATATGGAAGATTGAAAGGCTTGGTTCAACGACTGGATCAGAGCACCTTAAAAGAATATGATGGCATCCTTCAAGAACAATTGAATGCAAACATCATTGAAGTCATTGATCCACAACAGACCGCAGTTACTCAGGAATCACCGCCGGTGCACTACCTGCCACACCACATCGTGAAACATGAAGGAAAGAAAGCTAGAATTGTGTATGACGCTTCTGCCAGAATAAAGGAGCAACGAAGCTTAAATGAATGCATGTACCGCGGTCCGTCCATGCTAGAAGACGTAACAAAACTGCTCATCAAGTTTCGCACAAATAGAGTTGGCATCACAGCCGATGTGGAAAAGGCATTTTTGCAGGTAGGTCTCCAAGAAGCCGACAGAGATGTGACCAGATTTTTGTGGCTGAAGGACACCAAAAAGGGAGCCTCGGAAGACAATATCTTGCACTTGAGATTCTGTAGAGTGCCATTCGGAATTATTTCGAGTCCATTCTTACTAACGGCCACAATACGACATCACCTGTCAACAAAAGGCCCAGAACTTCTAAACAAAATCGCAGACAGGTGTTATGTAGACAATCTTGTCACTACGGCTTCATCTGGATCATCTGCTTATGATCTGTATCTTGAAACAAGACAGGCCTTCAACGAGCTCTCCATGAACATCAGAGACTGGGCATCCAACGATCGAGATTTCATTGAGAAGATTCCTAAAGAACATCGGGCTGAAGAAACTGACAATGTGAAGATTCTAGGGCTGACATGGAATCTGGAAGATGACAGCCTACAATTAAAATTAAATGACAAGGTTTTCAACAAAGAAAACTCGAAGAATACAAATAACAAAAGGGATGTCCTAAGAATACTGGCCTCGTTCTACGATCCTTGTGGTTTTGCATCACCCATCGTACTGCCAGCCAAAATCCTGCTGCAAGAACTGTGGAAAAGAAAACTCAAGTGGGATACTCCCTTACCCGAAGACGTGAAGAAAAAATGGCACACAATTGTGGAAGCTCTTCAATCAACCAAAGCCATCAAAGTTCCACGTTACATCGGCAACGAGAAGGCAATCGATGAAAGCGTAGAACATGAACTGCATTGCTACACAGATGCTTCATCTGTCGCTCACGCCGCTGTCGTTTACCTTCGAGTGACAACTGAACAGAGCAGCAAGACAGTCTTCATCATGTCAAAGTCACGCGTGAATCCATTGACAGACAAGGAAAACCTGAAAATACCAAGACTGGAGTTACTTGGCTACGTCATTGGAAGCAGGTTACTGACCTATGTGAAGAATGCTCTTGATATTCCTATCAAAAAACAGTATCTTTGGACTGACAGCCTTATCGTCTTAAGCTGGATGAAATCAACCAAATTGTTACCACCATTCGTCACCAGAAGAGTAAATGAAATCAAACAGAATCCTGGAGTCGAATTGTGCTACATAAACACCGAACAGAATCCAGCTGACTTAGCTACCAGACCGGAACTCTGGTCACAGAAGAGGGAGCTCTGGTTTAATGGCCCTCCATTTCTTTCAAAGGAAAAAGCAGCTTGGCCAATTGACATGAATCTCGAGCATCATCACGTCGCTCTGTCCGCGGTGGCGGAGGGTCTGGACACAGAAGGTCCAGAAAGCACAGAAACCTCAAAAACTGCTGAGACAGATGAAGTCTTAGATGAACAGACAGAAAGAAATCACACAGTGCAAGATACCTCACCGGATAAAAATCCATTGAGCTCACAACTAATAGAAATAAAGAATTTGCAGTCTTCAGAGATACTTCAGAGAAGAGACAATGGGAAAGGAAACTCATCTGAGTAGAAATCTGGGTCTGTTTGTAGATGTGGACGGAATCATAAGGTGCAAAGGAAGAGCAACGCATACAGACTGGTCCTATGAAATGAAGCATCCCATCCTTCTTCCCAAAGACTGTGAATTCACATCAAAGGTAATCTTGGAAGCACATGTGAAGAACTATCATGTGGGAGTATCTCATACATTGAGCATAATCAGACAACAGTTTTGGATACCTCAAGGAAGATCCCAAGTTCAGAAGGTCTTGAAGAGATGTCCACAATGTGTGAAGCACGGTGGTGGACCCTACGAACTACCTCCAACCCCTGATCTACCACCTGAACGGGTCACATTTAGCCCAGCATTCACATATACCGGAATGGACTATTTTGGCCCCATGTTTGTGTCCACAGAACGAGGAAAAGAGAAACGATGGATCTGCCTCTATACGTGCCTCGTCGTAAGAGCCATCCATTTGGAAGTTGTCAAAAATCTTACAGCTGAAGAATGCCTCCTTTCATTGAGAAGATTTGTTGCAACCAGAGGCACTCCGTCGTTGATTGTTTCTGACAATGCTCTGCAATTTCGACTAACATCTGAAGTCCTCGCAAAACCATACTGCAGCCAGAACAATATAAAATGGAAGTTTATTCCCCAGCTAGCACCATGGCACGGAGGCGTGTACGAAAGACTAGTTGCGGTAGTAAAACATTGTCTGAAGCGATCACTTGAAAAACATCTGCTAGGTGACAGCCAACTGGTCACCGTCATAAAGGAAGTCGAAATGGTATGCAACACAAGACCTTTGAAATACGTGAGTTCAGAACAAGAACACATTCTGAAACCTGCAGATTTTCTGTCGCTTGGAAAATGCCTGACCCTTGAAGTCTCACAGGAACAGATGCTACCAGAAGGTACAATCCTGAAACAGAATTTAATAGAAGGATGGAAACGAGGTCAGCGAATCATGACAGAATTTAAGGAAATGTTCATCGGACAATACTTGACTGGCCTGAGAGAAAGATATCGCCACTCACACAAACAACCGCGAGTAAAATCGAAGAAGAATCCCTGCATTGGAGACATAGTCCAAATAAAGGGGGAACTAAAGAATCGAGAAGGTTGGAAAGTTGGAAAGATATCCTCTCTTATCAAAGGTCCGGATGGAGAATGCAGAGTAGCCAAGGTGATGGTTGGAGACTCAGAATTCACTCGATCTATCGGACATCTGTATCCGCTGGAAGCCGATATCATTGTAGATGAAGAAACTCCAAATTCAGAACCTGAGAGGACTCAGAATCCCGAAATAAGATTTCAAGAGATTGAAATGGTCGAACAGCCTCAACACAATGTCAGACTAAACGCTGACATTCCTGAACATATTTCAATCCAAAGAAAAATTGAAGAAGACCGAATGGTTCCTGAGGCTACTGCTGACGTGACAACCGGAAGTCCAAGTTGCATCGAAGTAGTTGAAACGAACGAATCTCAAAGCCCAACCGAACTGATGGAAGTAGAAGACATTGAAACCACTACCCCTCAAATGACTGAACTGAACTGTGTTCAACCCGACGAAGAATTGACCAAAGAACAAAACAACGCTGAAGTAAGAGGACAAAGAGCGGCAGCCATTCGAGCAAGAGAAAAAATTGCTGAATGGACGCGTCTCCTCTTCACTCTGCTGAAGTAAGAACTCTTTTGGCCGTCGGGAGTGTCGCGAATCATCACGAACATCGAAACCGTGAGTACAAACTTTACCACAGATCAACACTTTTTGAATTGAATCTGTCATTTTTTGTCTGTGCTGACTGATCGGGTAGCTTGAGGAATAACGTAAGCGGCCAACGACGGTTGGCGGAAAAAGGGTGATATAAAAAGGGAAGGAAAGAAGAAGTGCGTGGCGGCGGCCTGAAATCAGAATATTGGTGAGTCTTTAGATCTAATAACTTCTTGACTGTACCTACTGAATCTGTGTGTAAGGAGAAGAGAAACAAGGCTTACTGAATTGTGAATAACGAAATGGCACTGAATGTTGAATCTGAAATAAGAGCTGAAAGTGCCTAGCTCGTGGTTGGCAAGGGCAGGACTGTAGGGGTGTGTGAGGAGGTCCTAGCAGAACCAGGAAGTTTTGCTGATATCGCAGAACCAGGAAGTTCCGCTGATATATCCTAGTGGAACCAGGAAGTTCCCTATAGTAAATGAATGAGAACGTGTGGCACCTGAAGTCAACGGTCTCAAATAAAGTAAAACTTGAATATGAAAGAAAGCCTTGTTTCCCGATCACCTAGAAACCCTCATGAATTTGAAATCTACGTGTACCTATTACTTTGTCGCCAATGTGATTTAACATGAAGAACCTAGGCACATCCAATAATGCGCGACAGATATTGTTACATTTGACAGAAAACGTGGCATTGTAATGTAGGAAATATTTAGTTTCCCTTTTCGCCACAAGAATTTGGGGCACTTTTTCCAAAAGGGTCCCAAACTATCGTGTGCCCAATGGCCCCACCATAGTTTAAGACGCCCTTGACTACCATATCGTACGGTCGGCCACAATCTCAGATACCCCATGGCAGCTCTTACCGCGCGCGGCATAAGGGCGCCAATCGAACAAAAAGGGGTATCTGAGACTGTGGCCGATTGTACGTGTTGGCGACGCAACCTAAACCTACTATCTATGGTGGAAAAAAGGAAAAAATCATTTTTATAAGACAGTTGATATTCTGTCTGACCTGACTGAATGTCTCTCTTTTCTTTAATTTCAATTCCACCGGGAACAGTACGCGTAGTTCTAGAAGACTTCAAAAGCATCGCGTCAGGCATGTTCGCTGCAGCGCGTCAGGCATGTTCGCTGCGGCGCTTCAGGCATGTTCGCTGGCGCGTCAGGCATGTTCGCTCCGCCATCGACTCAAAACGCTGACGCTAACGCTATAGGTCCAACAAACCTACCCTATTCGGGCCAGTAACGTTCATGTTCACAAACATACAGGGTGGATTTTTGAGACGGGGCAGTAAGGGCAGGTACCTAAACCCTTATTGTTACAGGAAAACGTTCTTATGAGACCTTCCATAACTTTTTGAGATATTATGAACTGAATTCACAGATTTTGGAAAAGATGTGCGGTTAGCGAAAAATATGCTAAAATACCAAAAAAATATTTTTTATGCCAATCAATCCTCTTTCATGTAGAGATCAAAAGACTCTAAGGAGCCAACTGAGGTTTGAGTACTAGAAATGTCAGAAATACACACAAACTTTCCCCATACATTTTCTACGGAAAAAAAAACTGCGCAGGCGCGCGAGTAATGTAAGGTAACCCGTACCTTATTCGGGCCGGTAACGTTCATGTTCACAAACATATAGTAGCCGACGCAGGCGCGCGAGTGGTTGATGTGAGCGGGCGACAGGGGCGGCTGCGCGGGCGCGGGGGACAGGCCGGGGGGCCCGCACGTGTGGTCATAGTTCGGCCCTGTCTTGTCAGTGGGGGTCGGCCCGTTGTGGCGGGACCACTTGAGGATCGGCCTGCGGGAGGAGTTTGGGATTAGAATACCTGTAACTTTAATGCCCCAAAACAGTATTAAATAAACGCATATACTTAATCATTATGATTTACACGTTTACAAGCACTTTATCTAAATAATATTTCATTCAATAATTATTGAAATCGTTCATTCAGTGATACCCAACCCTATGAAATGTGAGAAGCCATTGTTGTTTACTAAATAGGACAAGTAAGGAAAAATACGTACGTAATGAAAGGTGCGCGGGTAAATTAGACAAAATGAGGCAAATTGGTCGAGCGGTTGCCAAGATATGGGTCGCGAGTTCACAGTTCGGGCTGATCTACTAGTATAAATATGTAGAAGAACGAACTTACTGAGGCACGTTCTCAAATCCGCAATCGTCCGCCTCAAAATTGCAGTAGGAACCGTACGGCATTTTATCTGAAAGGAGAAAATCCATTTAGGAACGACGCGCATCGGGATGTTTATAAACATACCTACCTCGATCCGTAAGTTCCCTAACGTTATTCAATCAGATAGTGTGATCGAAGTAAGATAAGGAACTTACGGATTGCTTAGCAAATAGCAATCACTAGCCTAGCGTATCAAATAGCACGTGAGTTGTGTTCGACCGAGTCGAAGGGACATAGAGGCAGTGGCGTAGCTACATAGGGACAAGGCGTGGCAAGGTCCCGGGGTCCCCAAGCACAGGGGGCCCCCTCGGACCGACCTATTTACGGATAAAATCGGTAAATTTTAAGAGCGCTCCCCACGTGTCTTTAAAAGAAAACCTCGGCCGAGGATGACAGTATCCTAGGGTACTTTCTGTGGATTTTGACTTGATAAAACCTAAACAGTTTAGTTGGGGCCCCAGTTTGTTTTTGCCCCAGGGCCCCGGGTTACCTTGCTTCGCCACTGCTTAAGAGGCTCTTAAACCGGATGATGATGGGGTAAGTCAACACTCACCGCAGTTGTGATGCTCTTCGGAGCCGTCGTCGCAGTCCCGCACCAGATCACAAACTTGCTGCTGCTTGGTACAGGCTGATGATGATGATGATGATGATGAAGTAAGTGAACACTCACCGCAGTTGTGATGCTCATCGGAGCCGTCGTCGCAGTCCCGCACCAGATCACAAACTTGCTGCTGCTTGGTACAGGCTGATGATGATGATGATGATGATGATGAAGTAAGTGAACACTCACCGCAGTTGTGATGCTCATCGGAGCCGTCGTCGCAGTCCCGCACCAGATCACAAACTTGCTGCTGCTTGGTACAGGCTGATGATGATGATGATGATGATGAAGTAAGTGAACACTCACCGCAGTTGTGATGCTCATCGGAGCCGTCGTCGCAGTCCCGCACCAGATCACAAACTTGCTGCTGCTTGGTACAGGCTGATGATGATGATGATGATGATGAAGTAAGTGAACACTCACCGCAGTTGTGATGCTCATCGGAGCCGTCGTCGCAGTCCCGCACCAGATCACAAACTTGCTGCTGCTTGGTACAGGCTGATGATGATGATGATGATGATGAAGTAAGTGAATACTCACCGCAGTTGTGATGCTCATCGGAGCCGTCGTCGCAGTCCCGCACCAGATCACAAACTTGCTGCTGCTTGATGCAGGACTCCTTCTGCGAAGGGAGAAGCAAGACTATGACAGCAATTTGTTCTCTTTTTAGGAAACAAACACAAAACAAGACTTGTTGCAACCGACCACAAATACATAATAAGTTGTTATTTATGAGGGAGACAAAGTTAGCGATGAAGTGAGAGATCGGGGGAAGGACTGAGTGAGGGACAGAGATAATTTATAGGATGTTTTTAGACAACTTCGAAGGACGAGATAGCTAATGACCCGTTTTCAACTGACAGTTTTAAAAGCTGGATTCAAAGCCCTTGGTAGATGGCGCTCATAGGATTGGCCACAGCCTTCTTGCCTTCTTAAAGAAGGCTGTGGCTTGGCCATACAAGAACCAGGATGTTGCTGTCAAATTTCGCTTACACAGATTAATAATATCCTATGCCTATGCGGACCGAGCTGAGAGACACGGAGAGGGAAAAGGTGGAACAGAAAAGAGGAGGGACAGAAATAAGAAGGGACAGACTAAGGCAGGGATGAGAGAAATTGAGGGACAGAGAAAGAGAGGGGCAGCGACTAGACTAGAGATCGGAGGCTCGAATGTGGCAGATGTAGAATTTTTGTGAAGTTTCTCTTGACTTTCATATTGGTTTCAAACCCCCCCAAACCAAAATCCTGGATCCGCCACAGAATAACTCTATCAAGCGTTGACAAACGCCTGAGTCTAAGACTGCCATGTTAAGCCTGTATGCTTAGCATGGTCGTTTTTACACTCTCTCGAACTCGAGTGACAGACGTGCCATGTCTATTGTGCGAGAATGGCAGGCGGGACTCGAGTTGGCAATAGATTAGGGTCATGTCGAGCAAAAAGTAGTTATTTCCATTTTAATAATAAAATTGTATTTTTGTTCCATCGCCATGTTGGCGTAGAGCCAACTCGAGCCCGACCGACAAGTTGACAGTTTTGCATAGAGAAGGGCCTATCTCGGGCTTACCATGCTGCCCGTACTGGAAGAGAGTTTCTATCTGCCACTTACGGTCAATATGTTGCACTTGATCTGGCTAGAGGAGGCTAGAGGCTAGGGACCGAGAAAATAAGGGACCAGAGAAATTGAGGGACAGAGAAAGAGAGGGGCAGAGACTAGACTAGAGATCTGAGGCTCGAATGTAGCAGACGAAGAATTATTGTCACGTTTCTCTTGACTTTCATAATACTCTACAGCAAGCGTTGACAAAAGCCTGAGTCTAAGGCTGCCATGTTAAGCCTGCAAGAGAGTTTCTATCTACCACTTACTGTCAATATGTTGCACTTGATCTGGCTAGCGGGGCACTCCCCGCCCTCCCGGACCGGCGGTTCGGGCAGGCACTGCAGCATGCGGATGTCGTCGAGGGCTATGTGCGGCAATGCCTGAGAGAGAGACACGTGCCGCGGGCGCGTGATCTCCACCATTATGCGGACCTCTTGCAGCACCTTGCCGATGGTGAAGCGCATCGGTTGCCACCTGCAAAGTGAGCTAAGTTTAAAACCGGTGTGTTCAGTCCAACACCGTAGGTACAGTCGGCCACACGATAGGATACCCCTTTTTGTTCGATAGGCGCCCTTATGCCGCGCGCGGTAAGAGCTGCCATGGGGTATCTGTGACTGTGGCCGACCGTACTTAGGTCGCGTGTTGCTGGCATTGCATTGTGCAGCGCACGTCAACTTTACTCTGCAGTTGGCTCTAGCCACTCGCCCGAAACACTACTTGTAAAAAAACATGTAACTATGTAACAGGTGTGACATTATCCTCCTTGATAAAACCTAAACAGTTTAGTTGGGACCCCAGTTTGTTTTTTGCCCCAGGGCCCCTGGTTACTTAGATACCTACGTCAAAGGTGGCTAAACAAAAAAGTCGGCAATGGCATCGTGCGAATACATCAGACTAAACTATTTCGGAAACTTGGTTTGAAAGTTCTTTGGACCTTATACCTACAAGGTGTTACAAAAGATCCAACCCTTTTTACTTGTGAATAAATATCTTACTTACTTACTTACTTACTTACTTTTACAGGATAATACTATAACCCGGTGATGGATCAAAACCTTAATATTTTTTATGCTCAATGACGTTCCGTTGATTTTTAAATCAATAAGGTAAATGTCCCCTGATTCGTTATGTTAAGGCTCTGGCAACTTTATGGATTTTTATATTTTTTTCTAAATTAGGTATCACTTTGAAACCTTCGTTGTGATGAAGATTGGTCTTTTGCAAGTAATTTAAAGCATTAATCATATAGTTTTAGCAAGTACTTATTTTTATATGAATTTTCTTACAGACCTCTGATTTGAACCCTGTTTCGGTATAGTAATTTCGCTCTGCTCCTAAGTTCGTGAATTTCTGTCTCCTATTTCGTTATAGTTATTGATCTGTTTGTTTACCAGTTGTTAGGTACCCAGCAGGAATAATAATGAATAAAAACATAAAAATCAGTAAGTAACTTTTAAAAATTTTGTTATTATATTTATTATTTAAAAATAAAGTCGTTATTTACTGTTTTTCTCAAACATACATAATTTTTATAATTGTTTATGTAGATAGCCACAGTATTAAAAAAATATATATGTTGTTTTCAGTAATTTTTCCAAGATATAGTTATATTATCCCGTTTGACACCCTTCATGTTGGTACGGAAACTTAAAAGCAGAAATTTCATGCATTTTGGGTTTATGAATCCGGTTTTAGGTCGGGATCCTTCAGTAAAATTGGCCTTGTAAAATCCGAATTTAACTAATACTTATGCTTGATACTAATAGTTTTAATTGTGTACAAGTTTTTCATAGGCCTGAAACTAATAATTTTCTTCTCATTTTCCGATCCAATCTTAACTCAAAACTAGGTACATTAATTACTCACGAAATAGCGGACATTGTAAGAAAAACGGTGTTCCTTATTTCGTTATACTAGTTTTGAGATAACCCCTCACTTTATCTTGGAAATTCTGAATACATAATGTTAATAAACTATTCAGTACCCTAAGCTTACTGAATATAACCAAAACAAAAGGCAATTAATCGAAAAACGAGCAAAATTATGACTCTGATCAATCTGCGTAAATCGTTTAAAATTGCCAACTCGGACTCTTTCAAACTCGTTTTGTAAGACTTGTGTTGACAAAAAGGTATACCGAATCAGGCTCAAAAGTAACTTAAATAAGTACCTTGTCTGATGTTCACACCATTTTTCAAATATGTTAACTAATATAGAAATAAACAAACATTTAAAAAGTCTCTGAAATTCCCCTAGTTCGTAAGTGTAACGAAATAAGGGACAAGGAAAAAATATGATGTCCGCTATTTCGTGAGTTAATAAATTGCGTTTTTAAGCAATTCTATGCTTACAAATAACTCTTAACGTATATCAAATGAATCGTTATGAATCACAGAATAGCGATATCAAAAGTTTTATTCAAAAATACTTACCTTTGTCTTGCTACAAGCTTATGAGCGTCACCACCGACCCTTACCCTACCAAGAAGCGCGATGTATGGCGCGCACATCTCGCACCTCTGTTTGTGCCTAACTGAGTGTTGTAATGTAAGCATCGTATCTTACACAGCATAAGCATAAAAATAAGGTATGTTGGTTTTTTAGATAGGTCAAAGTATAGAGATTTTTTAGGAAACTATAATGCTATTAAACATTATATCAATTGCTTATTATTGCGCCGGAAACAAAAACTCACGAAATCGTGTACTATCACGAAATAACGTACGTTTACCTTAAGTGGTGGGAGAAAAGTATTATTTAAATATTGTTTTCATTGACTTTCACAATGTTTTAACAACTCAAAGCCATGCAAATGCACCGACACATCAAACATATTATTTGAAAATTTGAGCTCATACCAAAAACAAAAACGTTACTTATATATTTTTTTACTATTTGAAGTTATAAAATATAAAATGTTATTTTCAACTTTTTTTATACCATTGACATTCTGTTGACCTGTAAGTAAGTAAGATATTTTACTCAAAAAAGCTCGTAATGTGGTCATTAATTCGACAACCTTCTTTGAGCAAAGGAGGACTTGCGGGCTACTTTGATTAGGCGCCAGAAAAGTTGTATGGAATTTCATTAATGTCGTGTTTTGCGGCCAGAAAAACTGTATGAAAATCCATTAATAGCCGCGTTTTACCTGAAATAAAACGCATATTAAAATACTTACCTTATTCGAAGCTTATTAATTGAGATAGGCACTTCCGTTTCCCGCCAAGTTGCACCAATTGACCTACTTTTTACCCCTTGTCATGATACACATGCTACTTCTGGCGGCGTCTACAGGCAGGTGGCGCCACTTTAGTTTATATAAAACGCTTCGGCGCCATATTCCCTCATTGCTTCGAAATGCACCAGGCAGAAATGAAAATGTAAGCTTCGAATAAGGTAAGTATTTTAATATGCGTTTTATTTCAGGTAAAACGCGGCTATTAAAGTACTGTACCGTTATTCGAAGCTTATTAATTGAGAAGTGTTTGTTATCGCCTGGTGACGCGGCCGCCGTTGTTATTAGAATTCATGTTTGCATTGCATGAAAGTATTGTAACGCCAATGTGATAAAAATATTAGTGTAGCAAGAAAAGTCAAATTATAATCATAATAACCAATTAGATAGTTATATCGATATCACAATAAGATATGTCTAATGATTGAATCATAAGATTATAAATCTGAATATTTAAGTTAAAATCAATAATACTTGATGGGTACCAATTAGTAGGTACCTAATAATAGTTGAACATTTTATCAAAATTAAACAGATTCAAAGAAAATCTGATCTGATGTTATATCTTTTCGCAAAAAGCGACTCAGTCTACAGCAGGTTGTCACTTATATAGACTTGCTTTTGCCTTAAAAATCTTATCAGTCGCGGAGGGTAGCAATGTTAGCTTTTGCGACATATTACATTTCACGTCGAATGAAATTCTCTTCGCACCGCGAATGAAGTGGCGGTGCGCATCATAGAAGGGCTATAGTACTTACTACCTACGTAGGTATATTATTATTTGCCTCTTTAAATGAACTTGTAATCCAGCCTGCTCGATACATCACGGTACGAGAAGCTATGTGAAGCGTACCTCTGAGAGTAGAGTTTGATTTGCAATATTACTTCTAAAAGGGTTAGTCCTTTCTATTCAGAAAAAGGGGTTGAAAGGTCCATGACTGTATCGACTGGGAACTAGACCTTTACTTACATGATATTTGACCCTCTTGGGTTTTGGGAAAATATGAGAACCTAGTTGACTTGACATATCTGCATTGGATAACGTGGGTATGACCGATTTATGAAAAACGTAAAATGTTGTAAACAAATCTTTGGTTATGGTAAATCGCCTAAAATCTGCTAATTCAAGGTTGGTTTTATGGGGTCAGCTATTTTAGAATCAGCCCAACCAAACCATAGTTTCCAAGCAATCTCATAGGTCTTTAGGGTAGAAGGACGCCAGGAACCTTTTAGTAACGAAAACACAGTACAGCTGCTGGAACGCCGCGAGCCGGAAACCACCTCGACATCTCCATACCCTGTTCCTGTGTCCACTGGACACTGGGTAGGTTCCTCAGTGATAATGGGGCCTCAAGCTCTCGGGCTTTCAAGTCTAGGACCGCTCCAATAAACTTTCTTCCAATGGGGTACTATCAGCAGGGACAATTCCATTTAGGTGGGCTAGTACTTTGGGCACCAGAAACGGTAGTGGAAACAGCGGTCCACGCTAGTAAACAATGCACTGGGCCGGTGAACGCAATGTAAACTATTGCTCGAGTTTAGATACCTTTTCGACACAATGTGGTAAATTATGCCATTCCAGAGAATGACAGACAGTACATCGATAGACGATCTGCATGCCCGGGATGTAATGAATAGTAAAATGAATTTGAAACTGGTCTAAACCGGATAATTTAATGTCAGAATTTGACAGGACTATTAGTGGAGGAGATTTTGTGCCCCCTCTTTTCGTTAAAGCCGTCTTGTCGTCGCATTGTATGAGAAGAGACTTGTAACTCATCATTAGGTATATTATGTCCATGACTTTGGAGTGCATGAAAATATATCCCAAGTAACTCTTTTAAATTGCAGTGCAGCCTCAGTTCGTCTCGAGACCATGTGCCAGAGAGCAAGGTTATTCAACTATGCTCCTCAATCTAGGTACACACGACAGCACGTCAAAGTGTACACTTTTGTTGTAAACTCACCCATAACGTAACAGAGTAGAGCGCTAGAGTGATCAATCAGAATCTTTTATAAATTATTTACATTGAACGTGGGTCACAGGGGTCGACGTGCTGCACATACGATACGATGCAACTGTGATCAGAAACATTTCTGGTGGAGAATAATGTAGAGGCGAGATGGCAGCAATGAGTCCACCATATATCTCTTCTTTGACAGTTTGAGGCAGAGTGTAGACTACTGACTGGCAGAGGTTGTGAATGAAGTTAATTGACGGTAATTCAGCCGAACCCGCAGAACGACGAAAAGTCATGTGACCTGCAACATTCTGTCTTTCAGAGTTGCTCAGCCGGTTCGAGAACTAGGCGTATCTTTTCAACAATAGCAAGGGATTTTTATTTTGGCAGACCAGATTTTACCAAGGACTCTTAGAGAAACTATGCATCTTTGCGGGGTAACAACAGATTCTTCGTGATTTTATCCGCCACCCAAGGTACTGTTTCAATCGCTAGTTTGACGTGATCTTTATAATTTGTAACTGTTCTTCATTGCAGTCAATACGTAGGAATCGCCAGTGAGCTTAAGAGATTTTAAGATGGAAGTAGCTAGCCAATCCTGTCTCTATATAAAGTCGGGAATCTAGTAATGTTTATTCGTTGGAACAGCTCAGGGGGCTAATTCTCAGGTATGTCGCGTTCGGGATTCTACGAAGAAAACCATAGTAACAAGTCACATTAGAGATTGCAGAGAATTAGCTCCCAGATAGTCGTTAAATGCGTTCGAATTGATATTGGACGAGCTGACCCGTATGTTTTCGACACCGAAAAAGTGGGGAAAGGAAACTTGGTGCTAGACGAGCTTACTTCAAAAATCCCTGCTCTTTCATCTTGTGCACCATCGCAGACATTTCTTACGAGACATGTCTTTGAAAGAAATGTATGCGATAGCCTTGGATTATTTTCAAAAGAATCGAAGGGGCACCATTACTTCCCTTGATGGTATAAAGTGACAACTGACCTGCCGCCTGAGTTAAAGCTTGTGGTGCTTTTTTGTGGTGCCCCCTGGATGCAAGGGGTGAATATAGGTTCCTGGATGCAAGGGGTGAATATAAAACCCAAAGAGGCCGACTCTTTGGGTTTTATGATTGGGCCGCGAGCCGCGGTTGTGAAATTACCCTCATCCAGAATAAATTGGCCGATCGGACTGAAAATGCACTTTTTGTCGTATGGAGGAGCAATAGTGTCCAAGGTATCCGCCCCGCGAGGGCGTATTTTTGCAATGCGTGTGCATTGTTGGCAAATGCTCTAGGAGCAATAGTGTTTATGGTATCCACCCCGCGAGGGCGTATTTTTGCAATGCGTGTGCATTGTTTGCAAATGCTCTGAGTACCATGCAAAGGTACCATTGAAGGAGCAATAGTGTTCATGGTATCCGCCCCGCGAGGGCGTATTTATGCAATGCGTGTGCATTGTTGGCAAATGCTCTGAGTACCACGTGTAGGGTCTCGAACCTGGCTCAACTTTTGGGTCTGAAGCAAGGCTAAAAGCATTCAGTTCTATGACCGCACACCAACTGTAACAAATCTGTTGAAGTTTTATGTAAATCTCCCTTTTACCCTTGGATTTATTATCTGATCCTTTGATCCGTATCCAAAAATATCAAATGCTTTCCTGTAAAGCCCCCTTTTGCTGCAAAAAACACAATATGCAATGGCTGGCAGCGTAATACTTATCTGCATAGAGCAGATGGCGCAAGGTATCGTACTTCTGTACCTCTTAGTTTGTATGTAGGTTTACGAAACCTGAAGCGCGATTGAGCAATTTTTGTTTCAGCTTATCTAACATATTATTATCATTATTATGACAAAGGTCTACTTCCTATTATTATGACAAAGATTCTCTGGTCCCGTCCAGTCGTCGATAGAATTATTATTCTGCTATTGCCTCATAAATCATAATCATAATCACCAGTAATACCAGGTCACAGTGAAATGGTGTCTTGGCACAGCTTCAGCATGGCAGACGGCCTCAGCATTCGTATTTATAATCAAGCATTTACGGAGTTCACTTACTTGCTTCGCTTTCGGATACCATGAACATTCGAACTAGGACCCCAAAGATGAGCTCTCATACGGCTTACGAGGCTGTGTATTCAGGCCAGCTACAGCACGTGGCCCGGCATGCTCAACATTATCTTTGTTTATACTGAAAAATACTTAGTATCCGAAAACGCAATCAAAATTTAAGGGTCACTGTAGAACTGTCAGTAAATTTCTACAAATTTACAGTAAATCTGAAAATAAGCTTAATAGTAATATAAAGTTCTCACAGAATTATGAAAAGTCATAATCATTGAGAAGAACCGTTTCTGAAAACGCAGAAAAAGGTTAAACAGCTCTGTAGAACCGTCAGGAAATTTCTACAAATGTACGGTAAATCTGAAAATAAGCTTAATAGTAATTTGAAGTTTTCATTTGAAAATAACCGACAGTAAATCTGAAAATAAGCTTAAAAGTAATTTGAAGTTCTCACAGAATTATGAACAGTAACATTCACTGAAAAGAACCGTTAGTTTTTTAAAAAAAAATCTTCAAAAACAATAGTTACACACACTGGAAATAACGGTTATAGTAGGTATAATCCACAATTAATTGGTACACATACATGAAATAACTTTTATAATATCGAACGGTTAAACCGTTAAAATATTATTTAAACACTGAAATGAACTTTCACTGGTAAAGATCATAGATTCACAGTTATGGAAGAAAAAGTGTTCACTTGCCTTTTATTCGTCGTAGAATAACTTACAGGAACCACACCATTTTCTAGAGTTTAACACTGAATTTCGGTATAATTTTAACACTGAATTTGTATAATTTTACTTTGTGCAAGCTGCGGAGCTGCTGCGCACGTTTTACTGCGGCGGGAAACAAAACGCCAATGAGGGAATATGGCGCTGAAGCGTTTTATATAAACTAAAGTGGCGCCACCTGCCTGTAGACGCCGCCGGAAGTAGCATGTGTATCATGACAAGGGGTAAAAAGTAGGTCAATTGGTGCAACTTAGCGGGAAACGGAAGTGCCTATCTCAATTAATAAGCTTCGAATAACGGTACAGTACTTTAATGTCGAGTTTTGTTTCAAAAATAGAACTCAAAAGTCAGGCACAAAAAGTATTTATTTAGAATTTGGCTGTTTGGGTGCTGGCAGTCTACAAATTGCATAGAAAAAAAAATCGCGGCCATATTGTTTTCGCCGCTTTGCGCGTTGTTCGAAGTGATTTTTTCTGTGCGTGCTGTTTTTGTTGTAAATAAAAGTGAACTCTTCAAGCAACGAATCCTCCGATTCAATGTGTTTAACAACGCCGAGCATAAAAAGGAAGCGAAATAAGATATTTAAAGGTACCTATTGCTACCGAAGTCAAAGGAAAAATACAAGTTATCTACGAAAAGTTTGCGGAATGAAAAATCAACAGAAAGTAAACTAAGACAAAAGGTAAGCTGATTCTATTTAAATTACTCGCATTGTTTGAGTAAAGCACTATACAAGCCTTGGTCTGCAATGAGTGCGCTTCTGGCCACGCTATGATGGCCTCGAGCTTAGCTTAGCTACGCTCTCGGCCGTCAAGCTTGGTCAGCATTGCAGCCCTTGCTGTCCGCGCTATAAAGGCCTCGACCTTCGGTCTCGGCCTTCATTTCAGCTTGTCCATCAAGGGCTGCAATGCTGACCACGCTGTGAAGGCCTTGAGCTGCGCTACGCTGCGCTCTGTCGGCCATCAAAAGCGTGCCAGAAACGCACCCATTAAAGACCGCGGCAGTAATGTACTATATTCAGTAGGTCACACCCTGTAAAAAAAGATGTTTTTAACACTTTGTATTTGATACTTACACTTGATGGTTGTTTCCGGTCATTTCAAGCAGTATCCACTGCACTTCTGACATCGTTGACTCTGAGATGAGCCTGATGCTCGCATTCGCCATCTTGCTCTGATGCAGGTAGACCTCAAACTGCGAGACAAGGATAGAAGAATATGTTACGATGATCTCCATAATATGGTCGGTCATGCTAACACCGTATGATCTGATGAAGAACTTCGGAAATGGAGAACGGAACTCCTCAACGGACGCAGCAGATTACTCGGAATCAGTGTAGGTAGGAACCTTTTCACCAGTGAAGTCGGTTAGGTTTTTATTTAATTTGTTAATTTGCCATATTAAGCTACACGTCCATTAGCGGTCGATCGGGCCGGGTCGGGCTGGGTCGGGCCGGGGCGGGCCGCAACGTAAAAATCCACCGCCTGTGTTTATTTGAAACAGCGTCCACTAGCGGCGGACTAGTGGACGCTGTTTCTTAGAAATACAGACAGGCGGATTTCTGCGTTGCGTATCGAGTTCCGAGAGAGCACTACCGTAGGTAGGTACTTAAGTACTAAAAAGTCCTCAACCTAGTCCATGTATGTGGTCCATCATACAAGTGGGAATAAGGTTCTTCTCTGAAATAAACTCACCTTGCAAAATTCCCAGAGTCCACGAAAGGGTGGTGATTTGATGACCATATTCTCCATCGTAGGGTCAACCGGCAAGTAAAGGAAGTGCCCTGTAAATTGTATCATCATATTAGTCTTATGAACAGTCAGCCCCACACTAGGATACTCCTTTTTGTTCGATTAGCCCAGGCCAGGCGCGATAAGAGCTACCATGGGGTATCTGTAGCTGTGGCCTACCGTACCTACCTAATCAAGAAAACAGAGTTTATTTAAATTTATTTCTTAGCTAAAATACAAAGCTAAAATTGTAATTTGTAATCTGTGTTGTAAGCCTGTATGTAGCGTAAAGGACGAGTTTGTTCCTATATTCCTATCCTATCTAGCAAGCCGATATAATTTTTATAAGTCTGTGCCCGTGCCATTAAAGAAACAATATATAAATGGCGGACACTCACGCGCCCTCTCGCTCTAATCATATCTCTGTCTATACTCACACGTAACGTTAGCAAAGTCATTTTAAGCAGTCCTGATTAGTCACCTAAGCTTGGCTAATAAAACACGCCAAAATACGTTCGCCTCTTATTGATTTTTAAATGTTTGTCGAGTTATTTCAATATTGTAGTTTACGTTAAGTGTTGTTATTTGTTGAGGTTTGTATTATTTACTACGTTTTAATATTTTGGATGTTATTTTCATAAAGATTGTTGTTTAATCACAAACCCAACGTAGAACAATTACCTAAACAAAAAGAAAGCATCGTAAAACAATATTTCCTAACCAAAAATGTAAGAAAGTTTTAGGTATGAACCGACATCGTATTTTCGTAACCTCTTTTTCAGACCTTACCATAGGTACCCGCCGCCATTTTCATATCGTTTCTCTATTGGCACGGCTTATATCTCAGAACAATTGTTCTGTGGCTTATATCAACCACATAATATTATTATCAACAAAAAAAACAAAACAAAAATGACCGACTGTCCGTGTCTGTCCGACTGACATTCATTCGCTCATTCATTCATTTTCAAGTTCTCAACCGTCAATAATACATGACTTCCCGTTTTCTAATTATTTTGTACATAGTTAGTAGTAAAATACAACGTGTAAGACTCGTTTGCTCGACTGCTCTCGTTTTTAGGATTCTCAACTTCTATTTCTCACTCAACTGGTTCTCACTCAACCGTCCATAAAACACGACTTCCGGTTTTCTCATTTTCTAGTTAGTATATCCGTTTCCGGTTTTACATTGTAACTCTCTAAAATACAACGTGCAACAAAAGGTTCTAATCTAACTTGTTTGAAAGGGTGATAGAAAAGGATTATAATTACAGTATACATGACATACATCTCATTTTTTTTATTAGGTGCGTTTTGTTGATTTAATTAATCATGAATGGTGGTAGGTATATCAGTTTCCAATATTTGTGCTTTTGGAACCTAACTATACCTAATTATTGTTTTGTGATGCAAAACCACTCGCTCGCTACACATATCAAGTATACATCAAGAAGAAACCCGTGGCAGCGCAGTTACTTACGTTAATTTTTCAAATAAATGTATTGGTATACTTAGATTATAATCTTGAGAATCGATTGCATCAAAATAAATAAAATCTGATAATATAAGGGTGGGCCTTCGTTTTTTCCATTTGTATGGGCGTGCACAGCAGAGCGCAACTCTTACATTAGCGTATTGACCTTGTCTTTTGATGGAAATGGCATAGGTGCTGCGCAAGTTTAAACCATTTAAAACTTATCCAATGCACTACATCGTCCGCGTCTGAGTGGTCACTTCACTAAAATTTATTGTTCTACTAGGCGCTGTATCAAGTACAACTATGTTCATCGTTAAATGATGGTAAAGGCCGCCATACCTAGGTACTTGAGAAGGTTTGCCTTCAGTTTCGCCTGACCTGATACAAATAGCATTATGGGTCAAAGCGATTAGTGAAGCAATTTTACTATATCTTTAGAAAAAAACTTACAACTTCACGTCGGAATGACCGGAAGTAAGGACTGACGCAGGTGTGTCTGATCGATCAGTAATGACTTTATGACGCTTGCATCTACACTACTATCCTCTGAATAGACTGTTATTTTGTAGTTAATTGAACTTTGAATGGGCGGGCGGGCATAGTATTTTGTATTAAATAGTTCAACTTTTCAAGGTGTAGGTAGGTACTTGTTCGTTACAGAATGATTATAAGTTGTAGATTTGAAAATGGTAAGTTACAGTAAGTTAGTAAGCCGAAGCTTACGAACAAGTGAAATGAGGGAGTCAACCCATTCTAAAAAGGTATCATCTATTTCGGTACTTATGCCGCGAGCGACGCGACGTCTATGTTGAAGAAGTGACGCGTCGTACCACTCGTACGTACCTAAAATCATTCAAAATAAATGCAAAAAATAAACATTCGCAGCCAATACACGTGCCGCGTAGCGTGCCCACTCCGACTCGGTACACAATACTACTACTTTTTCCAGTTGATTATCCTCGTGTCCAACCAGTAAAAGCCCTTGCGGTCTATCTGTTTATGGGATCACTTTCAGTCAGACGAAAAGATCCATTTGCTTTTCATACTAATACTAGTCCCGTCAGTAAGACCAATATGACAATAATTTCACATTTTTTTCTACAACAATGCAGTAGGTATAACGCCCCATCATCAGCGAAAGATAATATTCGTTTATTTGAAAGCGTTCTTTAAAATCAACAAGACAAAAAAGCTACAATAAATACGCTAGACAATGCTAAGATCGATTGAAAATAACACGAGTGCTTTGTTGAATGTTGTGCAATTTTCAAAAAGGTCAGAATAAAACTGCAAATACATTGTCTAGATGGTGACATGAGTGAGCGATTATTTAAATAGATTTTATGAACCGTTTCCGTGCGTAGATTTGTCTGAGTGAGATTGAACCTAATGCGATTACTTGGGGTCTAATTTTAGACTCAAGTGCTGCGGCATGCATGAAGCCACCCCTTTATCAAGTTGTTGATCAACATAATGCAAAGGGTGTTTCAAAAGAGTTTTTTTAGTTACCCTAGATTATTTATAATACCTACCTTCTGTTTAATGTACACGAAGTGAGATATTTTTTTTTAAGATTTATCCATAAAAAGTTGTTGCTAAATACGGGTGACTTAAAATTATTGACCAAACATTAATGGGTCTTTCTACTCATCTCATTTATTTATGGCATATTGAATAAAACATTTGGCTTGAAATCTCGAAAAAATAAATAAATAAAATCGAAATATTGGCTGTGCCAATAAATTCAGGTTCACGCTGCAATTTCCCGAGAATCGCTGCTCCTTAAACCTATTTATAGAAAAGTTTCTGCCACTTTCGAGAGATGAAATCAGAAATATCCGTCCGCGGCGACATAACTGGAAGAGGGGTGAACGAGTCTAAAAGGAAATTTCCATGTCCGATCAATGTATCTGCCTCCATCACGGATTGAAGCCAAAGAAGACCGGGATTTTTCTAAAAAAATGCAACTTATTGATTTGTGCGGGGTGGCATAAATGCTGGAAAAACAGTGGGTGTGTTTACAGAATGTAACAATGTCATACGTAGCAAATAATCGGTAAGTACCTAAGTAACATATAATTTTAAACGAAACTTCGGATCAGTTTCTATAAATGATAATACGGTAAATTTATCTTTCACGGTAGCGATCTTTTCCGTTCGCTGGTTCACGGTTATTAATAAAACTGATGTTTTGGTTCTTCACAGGTTTACTTGAACACTTATGATTAATGTCTGGACTTGTTTTTTTATATTAGCATTTTAATGAAGTAGTTCAACCCTTTTAGATTCCCTAGTAACTAAGTGTTTGACAGAAAAATCTTAATGGTCTTTGCTCCATTATTTAGGTGTCCGAATAAGAACCGAAACTAGTCTACTATCGCGACATAAATGAAAGTAAGTGAAACCTTTTACAAAATGCCAAGTCTTAAAAGCTATTTTTTAACGTAACGGCACTACAATGCTATGGAAGTTTGGTGTCAATCGTTTTTGTAGTATTTTTTAAATAGCCGAAAAGTATTTTCTGAATATATATTTGAATTCTAAAAAAAGGAAAAAGCTTGCACAAAGTAATAGTCTACAAAAACGATTGACACCAAAATTACCGAAATCGGATAATATTTAGGGATAGCAAAACGACTTCTCCGTTTACTCCGTTTGTATGGGTGAGAGCGTGGCACAGCGCCCTTCACACTCTTCGTAAGAGGATTGTTTACCGCGCTCACGCCCCCATACAAGCGGAGAAAAGTTTTGATACCCCTAAATCTAAGCAGTATCGCACATTTTTTATTTAGTAAACGGTTTCACTAACTCGTATTTATGTCATTATAGCCGACCAGTTTCGGTTCGACTTTAGTGGTACTTAACTTGTTTGTGCAGATTAATACATCTGTACGTTCTGAAGTAAAATCAATAAAATTTGCGCGAAAAAGAGCGAAATTTTACAGTCGTGTCCCGGTTCTTGTATGAGCGTGCGTATAAGCGCCATCTATGAACTGCTTTGATTTGGTGCTTTGAAAACGGGCCATTGGTCTCATTTCTAAAGTGGCAGGTGTCTTTGATGCCTCTACAAAGGCGTATGTGTTAGTGTAGATGTGTGAGTGTAGGTATTGCGTGGGTGTTGGTGGTATTTGTTTTGATAAGGATCGAAGGCAGTATGAACTGACCTGACATTTATGTACACTTTGCTTGTATTTCAGTGGGATGTTTATGGCCGAAGGATGACCCTTCACATTTACCTTTGCGGCTATTTTTTCATAATTTCGTGTGTAGTGAAATGTAACGGTAAAGGTTGAGATGTGGGTAGAAACATGAAAGGTAAATATTTTTTGGCAGAATTCAGAGAAATTACTGGGTAATTGTTACATAATAGTGTTCTGCTAATATCTGCAGAAGAGAATACGTATAAAATAAAATATAAAGTGTGTGAAAAAGTTCTGATGATAGATAACATAGAAAATCAAAAAGTAAAAAGAAATTAAATAGAGAGGTGTCATTCCATGGATAAGGAGAACTAATAAAATGATTAAAATACACTTCAAATAACACAGACTTCCGCTCAAAATAGAAGACCCTTTTATTCAGAATCTCACCTCCAGCATTCCCATCAGCATCAGTGGTCGGCCCATTAAACGTGAGTCCTTTGGTTGTCTCGTTCATTCGGACCACGTCGGCGGCCGTCATCACTTGAAAGCCCAATCCGTGACTGGAGACTGTAGAGTTCCATTGCCACATGCACATATCTACCCCTGACGAGTTCGTCCGATTTTCGAAGTCGCAGTAAACACCAGTAACTAACGGCACGGCCAAGTTTTTGTTTATGTACTCGTAAGCTAAGACCCCGTCTTTGCGGAGCTGTTTGATCTTGGTCGCTAGAGTGGTATCGTTCGTTTCGACCATCTCGTTCACCGCGATCCCTTCATTGTCGTTCATCATGTTTTGATCGGGATTCTCAGCTTTATGCTTCTGGTTCATTTTGTGGATGATACTCAGATTGCTCAAGTTGACTTTGCCACGGTTGCGACTCCGGTCGGTGTTGTTGATGCCGCTCAGTTTCTGGAAGTAGTCCTTATCGAAGCCGGGATAAGCGGATCTGGCCATCTGTTCTTTTTTCGCCGCCAGGGCCTTCTGCGCTTTATTTTTTGCTTCGATTTCATATTGCAGCTCCGCGATAGCGATCGCGATCGTGAGCAGTATTGTGACTACCTTCTTTAGCGCCATTTAGGACTCCCGTTTTAGACTTTGGATAACACGGGCCTTGAGGGCAATCCGCTTGTAGCGGTCAATGCTATCCAATTTGGAGGGATATTGGGCATTTTGTGCGCTAATTAACTCTTCAGAGGTGTTATAGTCGCCAAGCGATAAAGAATTCATAACAATACGGGCCCACTAGCCATAAGGAGTCACCCGAGAGAACCTCCGTATCAGCTCCCTTTATTGCAATGAGGGACGAGAGTCTCTCGGCCTCTCACAATGTAGACCCAGTGCAAGACATTGGAATGTCGCCAGTTTCCAAGAGTATCCTCCGCGCTCGGTCGATAAACTTCCGATATCAGAGTACATGTTGCGAAACTATGACCCTACACTTTTCATCACTTTTGGGTCTTAACATCCAATTTCAGAGACACGCACTTAGCACTCAGATTTGGAGTCCGTGTGTTGCCTCGACGAACCACACATCACAGGAGAGACGGGCATTCGCACGGGTTAATGGGCGACGGGACACCGATGTATTCTAAAACTAACACGCGACTGTCTCCACAACCCAGCACATAAATGGAACAAAACCACAACCACACTCGAAAATTCGGTCCGAACACTGCACTGCAAAAGAAATCTAAATCACTAATATTTCAATTTTCAGCAGAGATTATTACGTTTTATCAGTCCAGTAGGAGCGTACATACATCGTCATCCCACTCCCGTACCGCAGCGCTTCAGGCGGGAATATGCTGAACTAAACGTCCCTTGGTTGGACCGAAATAATCATTACTTCTCGCGAGATGTGATCTTGAAGAGATGCTGCGCAGGTGCGACGCCCCCCGCCCCGGCCGGGATTCCCGCGCACAACGGCATTGCTTCCTCCGCCGGAAATCACATTGGTCCTATTGCAAATGATCCTGGAACGCTTTTCTCGTGAACGCCCCCCCATTGGTCGATATAATTTTCCCAACTTCCCATTGGCCGGAACTGAAGTTACCGCGTAAACGAACCAATCGGGAAAAGAACCGGATATAGCTTGAAACAATTTCCTTCTCAGAGATTTATTTTCGCGGCTGGCGGATGGTTGCTTTTTGTTTGCGCATTTTGCGGAAATTTTATTGAAATGTGATCTTGAGGAATGCAATCTGGTATTCTCATTTGAAAATGAGTTCGTCGAGTTTTAATCCAAATTATTGTTAATTTGCTCTTTGTGTTTGTGTTCAATGAGTGATCAATAAACTCTATTGTTAATTTGTTACGCTTTGTGGAACGCGGACGGACGATTGTGGTCACATCCAACGCCAAACAATCAAGGTATATTGTTTCAAGATATTTCACCGTGTATATTGATTGAAGAAAACCGGAAATAGAAGTGAATGAAATAAAAATAAATGCAACAAAAATAAATACGTGTGCGTTCGAAAATTCGAAAATACACTTTTGGACTAGGCTGCTCCTTGGTGCCACTCTATATTTTTAGTTTAGACAAAGTTTATAAAGTGATTGAAGAAGTTATTTTGAGATTATTTGCTTAGATTAAGCCAATATTTCTAAGTCATATAACCATAACGTGAAACAATATTTTTCAGAAATAACTTTACTGTCACTTTGACAAGTTCGACTGTGCATTTCTGAACGCATTTCATCACCACTCCTTCACCGCCAGCTCTTTGTATTTTGGTCTTATAAATCTATAATTTTGTGAAAAATGCTAAAAACAAAAACCATTTAGACAATTAAATATGTGCTGCCAAGATATAACCATGTAAAGTGAAATTCACGCGTCGTAAAACGATCAATTTGTCGAAGATAACCGCAAGTTTTCGCAGTGTTTATTTGGGTAAGATTACTCATAGATTTTTTACTGTATATTGCTCTATTTAGTCAAAGTAATGCTAAAAATAGAAGCCTTTGCTCAACGCACACTTCTAGCACGCGTTTTACCTTCATGCAGGTCTGTTTTCTGTTAGAAACAGTTATTTGGGTTAAGTGTATTGACCTGTACATTGCACTGCAAATGTCTAATGTGTAATTACTTGGTATGTAGATAACACGTCAGTTTATGTGACCCATTCAACTTTGAGGTAGGTAAGTGTAATGTGCAAACAATAACCAAGAATTAAAAGAGCTGGACATCTGTAGGAGATGAAGAAAATGTTTCTTTCACTGTTCAGATTTTTGGTTAATTTAAAATTTCGAGGCATTATCGGTACCTTCAACGCAAAAATCGCCAACCGGCATTGAGCACGCGTGGTGATTAAGCTCGAACTCTCTCACTGAAAGAAAGGCCTTTGCAGACACATTTCAGAGTTCTATGTTGTATCTAGTTTTATCCTTCATCGAAGCATTATAGGTACCTTCAACGCAAAAATCACCAACCGGCATTGAGCATGCGTGGTGATTAAGCTCGAACTCTCTCTCTGAAAGAAAGGCCTTTGCCCAGCTAGTGGGACATGTACAATTGTACAGGCTACATCTTACTTTTTTTTTAATTTCAAGATCCACTTCGAGTTTTTACCATAGCAATCATGAAAATCAGACAATTCGGAAGGCAAAGTTTTTTGTTCGAAAGTCCGTTATTGGCTTAATCTTATCTTTAGACAATATTGAGAAACTAATTTCAATATTTTTTATTTTGGTTCAGTAGTTTGGATTTTACAACGTTTCAAAGATACGGTTTTATGACGTCACGCGGCGGTCTGCATACTGTTGGCGGTCAATGCGGTCATAGGAACAAAACATTTTAGCGCATAAAAACAAAACTACTGGACCAAAATAAAAAATATTGAAATTAGTGTCTCAATATTGTCTAAAGATAAGATTAAGCCAATAACGGACTTTCGAACAAAAAACTTTGCCTTCCGAATTCCATATCTAAATCACAATACTACCTAACTTTGAAAGGGATTGTGATTTTTGCTATAGAGGTTGTACTTAGACAAATCAAGCCCCCGTGCCTCTATTCTCTAAAAAATCCACTCAACCGTTGAGCATCAAAACAATCGAAAAAATCCCTTATTAAAATGAATGTTTATTTTTACGCTGGATAATTTATTGAGTACACGGCCTGATATCCGTATGCCCCATATTATCTACAATTTCAGTCTTTGTTTAGATCAGATTTTAAACAGAGTCGGTGATTAAACTACACTTAGGGGCTATCACCCACAATCACAGGTAAGTAGTGTAGGCCCAGGCACCAGGACCTAGGCACAACTAGCGTCGCCAATGGAAAAAATATATGTATCTTGTTTTTGGAAGCATTTTTTCTAAAAACTAAAGGTCAAATGATAATCCATAGGCTTAACTATTTTTAGGACCTAAGGTTTACATTGCAACGTAGAACACCTACGAATAAAACCCGCCACCGCCAAAAGTGGCCATGTATGTATAGTGCTTGTGCAAACCTATTCAGAGTTGGTCAGTTAGCTTATTCAATAATACTGGCCTCAGTGTGCATATTACTTCTATCTGTGTTGGCTTTGTTATGCTGATAAAGTTAGATAAAGATAAGATAAAATATTCTTTATTGTACACCAATATAAATACAAGCTAGGAAAAAAACTTAACTAAACAAGGTACAATTGGCGGCCTTATTGCTAACAGCAATTTCTTCCAGGCAACCACTGATGGAAAAAAGTGCTAGGGAATTGAGAGACGGGTAGTTGGTGTAATTATGAATAAAAACCGATGATATAAACTACTTAAAAGTAATCATAAACTTACATAGATCATACATAAATACCAATTTAAAATACACATACATAAACATAAATATGTTATAATTCAATACGAGAATGACAAAATGAGATTGATATACCTACATATAAATAAAGGAGAAAAATACAGTCTACATAACATACTTAATATAATTATAGAGTTAGGTAATACGCTTTTAATTTACTTTTAAAAATTGTTGGGGTCGGGGAGCGCCTTATAGATAACGGCAGATTATTCCACAGCCGGACAGCAGTAGCAGTGAAGGAGTTGTTGTAAAGTTAATTGAAGGTTTCCTTGATAAAAACCGTATAAGTCTGATTAGTTATGCTGGCCTTCTTAAATTTTTTTTTCATACAAACCTCTTTGTATTAATATGGATTGGATCTATTATTTCCACTTAGTTTCTGTCACTCCGTATTAAAAATTCATGAAATGGGACAAATTTTCTACAAGTTGCAGAACTAAGAAGTTCACACAAACACTGCTCGGTACAAATTATTCACTGAGAACTGATTTGGGATATTTACACACAATTACCGTGAACTGAGATTCGACCCGTTTCAAACAAAAATTATGTATTCACTGAGAAATTGCACAAACCTGTTTTTTAGGGTCCCATACCCAAGGGTCTGCACAGCCAGATATTTTCAAATTGTATGGCGGTACGGTACCCTTGGTGCACAGATCCGACTCGCACTTGGCTGAATTTTATTTACTTTTAAATTCTTTCATTATTTAAAATATTGTATTGTTGTTATCCTAAAATGGAAAATTAGAGTGATCATGACGTAGAACCTAGATAAGATAAATAATAATTAATGGTTCAATGAATAGTTTTATTATCAGTCTACAATCTCCGTTTGTCGTGGCTAGAAATGTTTGTGCCTTTGCTTCGGTAGAAAAAAGTTCCCAGTCATTTTAGAAGTTGTAACTAAATGTTTTATAGTGGATTTGATGTAAATTACTAAACAATTAAGTAAGTTTTATTTACAAAGTGGGTTGTTAAACAGTTTGGGGGTATTTTGCTGTAATTACAGCAAAGATTCATTTGATTCTACTACTGATTCCGTGGTGAACAAAGGACAAGAACAAACTGAACAAAAATCGCTGAACAAAAATAGCTCAGTTGAGCTTCAAAATAAGAAGTGAAAAAAATTTAATTCCCGGCACGCTGCTATTGTTGGTCCTTAAGCACCCGTCATGATCATATAAATTTCTCCCACCAGATCGACCATGCACCCGACCTGAAGCCATCTGAGCCACTAAGATGTCGGGCGGCAACTCCTCGAAGCACAAGTCACGCTCCAAGCAGACCCAGGGATGGGAGGAGGCTGGTGGAGAGTTCTACCAAGAACTCTACCCCGGCGGCGAGCAAGAACTGTTCGAGCATCTGCAGAGGGCTGACGCAGCCAAGCTTCACACCCTGCTGCCTTCCAAACAGGCTCGGAACAGTGAGTATTTTATAAGCCTTTAGTTTCATCAGAAAAAGGTCTCTCTTATGTCTTCTTAAATTGCAAAAAAATCTGTCATCGGAAAGAAACAGATAGTCAAAAGCCATAAAATTAGGGTTCAAAACTCCAGTCTACCAACGACTGAAGTCGTTGGTCAAAATTCCGATGTTACAACAGTAGACCCAAGCATTGGTCGATTTCTGTTTATAGGCCCCTCCCAAAATGTTCCATCGATGGCGGTTTTGTCTCCACTCTAGGATCCGCCTGGTCCAGCAGCTCTTTTCCATCGGTTTTATCCGTCTTTTAAAGCTGGGAGGGCCTAAATTCCTATCATCAAAATAGAGCCAAGGATAGGAGGCCTATGTACCCTGGCGGCGAGCAGGAACTGTTCGAGCATCTGCAGAGGGCAGACGCAGCCAAGCTGCACACCCTGCTGCCTTCCAAACAGGCTTAGAACAGTGAGTATTTTAAAGCCTTTAGCTTCATCAACGATAGGTTTTCTTTGTGTCTTCTAAAAGGTTTATTGTACACCTAGCAAAGATACTTTATTGTAAACCCAAAAAAGAAATCTGCAGACAATATTGAAGAGAGAAAAAAGCGAGAATAAACAATACATATTTTACTGAAGATCAAGTGTCTGGTGAAAAATTCTAATGGTACAAAAGCTGCAAGTAAACACCTGCAAGCATAGCATAAAGTTGGGTTAGAGCGTATCTATGGGTTTATAACTCCATCCCGCTCTACGTCAAACAAAAGAATGAGATACATATCATTTTAAACGTATAGATACGCTCTAACTCAGCCTTATGCTACGCTTGCTGTAGGAAGATTAGATTTGTTAAGGACTAATTTGATAGCTTTTGGCGTCGCTCTGATCAATATCAAACCAACAAACACATTACCAGTATCACCCACTACCCACAGATATCAGAAATCGCCTTATCTTTGTAATTAGACTGAATTTTATTGTGTATTACTATCTGGCATTTGTTTGTTATTGGGGAAAGCCATTCATGACTGCTTTTATTGGACACTTGACACTAATTCAGGTCTGAGTCACGGAAAAACCTATGTCAAGGGTGTATTGCCACATAATTATGTTATATTTTTTTGTGTGCAATAAAGTATAAAGTAAGTAAGTAAAGTATTGGTTCAAGACGGCTATTTTGGCTGCCTGTATTCGTAAGCCTTAATAGGAAGAGAGTAGTCTCTGCTACAGATGTTTTATCTCACGAAGGCGGATGAGCCATACTTGTGTTTGTAAATGTACATGCACATTGTCTTTGCGTGTGTGTCTTTGAATTTCGATTTTTTGAGTTACGCACACAAGAGCGCGCGTCTATACGCATTACAACTACAAGTATGGCTCATCCGCCTTCGTGAGATAAAACAACTGTAACAACAAAACCGGCATTCACTTACACTAAAGGGTGCACTCAAGTCGATAGCGGAACTTTAAGTAGGCTGTCTACTAATCAATACAACCAACTCGTACAAGGTGGCGAAAAAAATGATCAGTATAAAGCCTACTTAAAGTTCCGCCATCGAATTAGAGTGCATCCTGTAGATGCGATGACCACGCGGACGCTGCAGTTCCTGGGACATTGCTAAAACAATATTTTAGTTAGAAGAAGAAGCCTGGCTACCCATAGAACAGAGTATCCTAGTTTGGGAGCCAGGACACAAAATATTACCTTATTCTGCAACAAACTTTTAGAATTAGAATTTGAACCCTTACCGTTGTCATTCTCTTTTCAGCCACAACGGTCAAGCGCGTGCGATCCCAGAATGAGCGGAGGCAGTCAACATTCGCGCGCACCACTCAGAGCAGAGACAACCATCTCTCAATGTTACCGGATCTGTCAGGTAATATACCACATCACACCATCAGACCACCAGGGGGCTAATTCTCGGGAATCTCGCATTCGACACATCTCGAAGGAAATATCGGAGAGTCGAGTCGAGCGAAAAAGGCAAACATTTCATGCCTTATGTCGAGAATGACTTGACTTGGTCAGAATAGGAGATATGTCATTTGCCGCAAAATGAGATTTTTCCTTCGAGATGTATCGAATGCGAGATTCCCGAGAATTAGCCCACAGACTGCGCGTTTCATAAATCTATGGATATGTACGGTCGGCCACAGTCTAGGATACCCCCTGGTAACTCTTACCGCGCACGGCATAAGGGCGCCGATCGAACCAAAAGTGGCGAATAAGCTCGAGCTCTCTCTCTGAGACAAGGCTTTTGCCCAGCTAGCACTAGCTGGCTACGAAAAAAAAAATAGAATAGAATAATCATTTATTTAGACGACACAACACACACATAAATTCAATTCAATATAATTGATACAGGTAGCAACATATTAAATTTAAAATATGTCAGCCAAAACATAAAACAGATTAGGGTACCTACCTATAGTTCGGGTGACGGAGTGTACTGTAGTGTCCAAAAGGGTCACTGGCTCAGCATAGCACAGTATTGGCGCGATCACAGCAAGATACCTAATGACTTCTGACTTGAGAGTGTGACCGGTAATTTAGACCGACCGTGCGTTAATTGAAACATCACGTCGACACCTTTCCCCGGCGCGTTTAGCATTTCTAATATCTCTCACAAAGATTTCAGTGAGAGAAAAACCTGTGTTTAGTCTGTGATTAGTCTGTGTCCTGGCTTAGAAGGCACCCACACAGACAATATTAGCAATGACCACCGCGCTTGGATTTGCCGCGAGGGGCCTAGCGCGTAAGGTCTAGCCCTGTTGCGTGAAGTTAGAAACTTCACTGTCTGGGCTACGGGCCTTTATTTCTAATTGAATCGGTTATTTTGAAAAGGGCACAAGTAACACATTTTGCGGAAACTGAGTTAAATATGAGTAAGTGTTTGTCTACGGTTTATACACGTTTTCACATTAAAATAAATATATTTTTCTTGCAGACTGTAATTTTTTTCCAAAATCTGTGAATTCAGTTCATAATATCTCCAAAAGTTATGGATGGTCTCCTAGGAACATTTTCCCATGAAACAAGTTTTTTTTTTTGCTGACTGTACATTTTTTTCAAAATCTGTGAATGCAGTTCATAATATCTCCAAAAGTTATGGATAGTCTCCTAGGAACGTTTTTCTGTAACTATAACGGTTAAGGTACCTGCCCTCACTGCCCCGTCTCAAAGATCCACCCTGTATTTTGAAAGGGGCTTAAGTCCAGAGTGAAAAATCGGGTATATTTCTATTATCGCTGATAAATGGCTGTCATTTATGCATTAAATTAATAGCTATTGTAGGTGACTATTAAATAGCATGTTAGATATTTATGCCCCCCATACAAAAAAATGCACTAGACAGTTTTTTGTGTCTCCTGAAAAATTTGATCAAGTGGACTAAAGCCCTTTTCAAAATAACCGATTCAATTAGAATAACCACTTTTTTTCCGGCTACTTGGGCTATCTATCTTCTAAATAAGAATGAGTTATAAAGCGTCTATTTGCTCTTACAGAGAATCTCTCCAACGAGGAAAGAACCTGGGAAGAAATCATGCAGATCAAGGCGATGCCGGTGCCCATGACGCAGAAACGGGAGCTCAAGGACCGATTACAGGTACACAGATAGATAGATAGTTAACTCTTCTTCTTTGCGTGTCGATGGCAGACCGATTTCGTAATCTAATCTTAAATTAAGGGTGGACGATAGCAACGTGGCGGGAAATTCAAAATTTTCACAGTTTTTTACATTTTGTAGCTAAACTGAGCTATTTTTGTTCAGCGATCTTTCGTTCGCGGCAATAACATAGTATTCTTTTCATTATTGTAAACAACAGAACAACAATAATTCAGCCGATTATGTGTTCTGGTCTACGACAAGTTTTTTGGGCAGTACCACTGCTTCGTAGACCAGAACACATAATCGGCTGAATTATTGTTGCTCTGTTGTTTACAATAATGAAAAGAATACTTTGTTATTTCCGCGAACGAAAAATCGCTGAACAAAAATAGCTCAGTTTAGCTACAAAATGTAAAAAACTGTGAAAATTTTGAATTTCCCGCCACGTTGCTATCGTCTACCCTTAAATGGCTTTAGCCTAGAATTCCGCAACGCTAACTGCGTTTTTATTAGCCGCCATAACTCAACAAAACTCTTTATTGCACAACAGAAAGAATATTACAGATAACTTCATGCAAGAAAATATAGTACAAATGGCGGCCAGCGCGTTGCAGGTGGAACTTGCAGCAAATATTTTGCAGTGCGTATCGGTTTTTATGATGGTTTTTTTTTCCAGATTCATCCCTTACTAAAAGTGGTTTATTTCGACAGGACCCCTCATTTTTTTTTTTACAAACTCCAGCTAAGTTCCTGTAGAAAAACAAATAGGTACATGCCTTTTGCATTTTTGTAACATGATACTACTCCTCCGACTTCCAGAACGCGACAAAACTGCGTCTGCAAGGCTTGGAGCAACTGCAATGGCGGCAGCGCAAAGTGTGGCATCGCTTCCGCATCCGGTTCGGAGAAATAATCGGCAAACTGGAGCTGTGGCAGTCCTCCTTGAAAGAGATCGAAGGTAACTTCGGAACGGGCGTCGTTTCCTACTTCCTGTTTCTTCGGTGGCTCCTATTTCTCAACTTAACCATATCGATAATAATCATACTGTTTCTTGTACTACCAAATATGTTGCTGGTCGAAGAAGCGCAAGTGTGCGAAGACTTGCAAACGAACTACACGGTATGTTGCTCACAAGCGTATTTTTCCAGGAATTTAACGAATTCCAACGTAGTTTTAGACGTAATCCAAGGCACCGGGTGGATGGAGCGGACGATTCTGTTCTACGGTGTTTATAGTAACCAAATATATACGTATTACTTAAAGGACTTGTGGAACGAAGTGATCTACTACAATATGCCGCTCGCGTACATTTTAGTGGCCATCACGTGGTGTCTGTTTTCGCTGATAGCGATCGTCAAGTCAGCAGCCAAAGGTTTCAAGGACAGACTCATCGAAAGCGAGGGACAGTTCTACTTATACTGCAACTTGGTTTTCGGTGGATGGGACTTCTGTATCCACAACGATAAGTCGGCTAATATAAAGCACAAGGCTTTGTTCAACGAAATAAGAGGTTGTCTCGAAGAGGAGCGTTTCAAAGAGGAGAAGCAACTGCGATCGCGCGAGAGTAGAATCTTGCTCTATTTGAGAAGGTTCTTCATCAACTTAATAGTTTTGGTTATACTAGTAGCCGCTGGAGTAGTTATCTACTTCGTTTTCAACTACTCTATGGATAGATTGAACGAGCGTGTAGACACAAGTAGAGTCTTCGACGTCGGTTTTAATGGCAGCCATGCTGAGAGATTAACTCTAGGATTGTACAGAAATGACATGCAACTATTCAGTGAGCTAGAGAGTTTGTTGCTCGAGTTTCTGCCCTTCATTTGTATAGTTGTACTAAACATAATAGTGCCAGAGATCTTTGGGCACTTGATTAAGTTCGAAAACTACACTCCAGCGCGAGTCATTCTATTCTCTCTCTTGCGTACTGTCTTGTTGAGGCTTTCTTCTTTGGCCGTGCTTTTGATACAAATATACCAAAACGTAACAGCTCCCAATAGGCACATTTGTGCTTTTAACAACAGCGATAGCTCAATAATGGAGTGTTGGGAGACGTACGCCGGTCAACAGTTCTACAAGTTGATAATTACTGATTTTGTTATACAGTTTATTACTACTTTCTTCATAAATTTACCAAGAGCATTCGTAGCCAGGCACACGCAGAGTAGATGCCTAAAACTCGTCGGAGAACAGTACTTCTACTTGCCCAAACATGTCCTAGACATCGTCTATACGCAGACGATAATATGGCTTGGCGCTTTCTTCTGTCCGTTTCTTCCAATCATAGGGACGATATTTTACTTCCTCATGTTTTACATCAAAAAGTTCACGTGCCTAGTCAACTCTACGCCTTCGCCAACCGTCAACAGAGCTTCGAAATCCAAATCAATGTTCATGTCTGTACTTCTGCTTGGTTTCGTAGTATCAATAGCTCCTGTTGCGTATTCCGTGGCCGAAATCGTACCGTCAATCAACTGTGGACCTTATCGCTCTTACGATACAGTCTGGGCCTACGCAGTCGAGACTTTCGATCGATTCCCCTACGTTATAAGGGAGATAGTCTTCCTTTTGGGTACTTCAACGTTTGCTGTCCCAGCTTTTGCTTTGCTCCTCTTCATTCTGTATTATTATTGGGCCGTTGCGGCGGCCAATAGACACATGGTGTCAGTTTTGAAGAACCAACTTGTTTTGGAGGGGCATGATAAGCAATTCTTACTGAACAGGCTCAGTGCGTTTATAAGGCAGCATCAGAAACGGTGTGAGAGGGCTAGGAATCGTGCTAGCTTCGCCGACGAGGATGGTGCGTCTATTAGGCAGAGTTCTAGGTAATTTATTTGGCCAGATTTGGCTCTGGAACTCTGGTTGGGCCGAGAATCTAAAGCGGATAGCTATGGCTCATTTCATAACACTACAATTAGAGCATGGATACCGGTTTTCGGTAATACCGAAAAACCGGGATCCCGGACTAAATATCTACATTTGAAAAACCGGTATTGTATTATCTTAATACCGGAATTTCGGTATTTTCGGTATTACAGATAAAACTCTGAAACAAGTGTGGAATATCAAAATTTCGCGCGCATGCGATGCGTGCGAGGGCGCCGTGCGGAATAGTCATGTGAACCGGTTTTAGTAACCTACAAAAAAAACGTTTTTTGTAAAAACCTATAAGTATAAACGCCGGTTTTTGTTTATTAATTAAAACCGATTACTTTCTTATTTTGGACTGCAGTCCAGGGGCCTTAGCCTGTAACGCAATGGTGCCAAAATAGGCTCCCAGTTGACGGCTTCAGTGGAGGATTTTCTGACAGCTTTAAAAAATAAAAAATAATTATAAAAGCTGTGACAGATGGCGTTGATCCGACAACACAAAGTAAATTCGTGCTTACTACAGCGAAAATACTTTTTCACTTCATTGCTCTGTGACTTCATCTTTCACCTCATTCCATTTTGGTACATGAAAAAGTGCACGACTTTGTTATTGTTCTTGTATGAGTGAATGGTAGAACCGGAAACACTTTTGCTCCATCACCAATACCTAAATATTGTGTTTGGACGTATCTACGAAGCCCAACGAGCGAGAACTGGCTTATAAAAAACATATCTCGTCAGCGACATCCAGTTACAAATTTGGAACTACAACTCAGGAGCTGTCAGAAAATTGCCCATTACGATTTATTAATGCGGATTGCGGACGGTCCTTTTAATGTTTTTGTAGTACAGCAAAGAATATTCTGATTCTGCAACATTTTCTCCGAGTGCGCGGACAGTTTGTGAGCGAGTGAGTGTGTGTATTTGTTTTCATGCTAGAACTGCAGGACGAATTTGCCTGAAGGAATGGAGATAGCTTAGAAACCAGACTAACATAGACTATAAATTACGAACTAAATTCGTCTGGTAATGTTGATAACGGAAAAAAAAGTCTACGCGGACGAAGTCGCAGGCAAAAGCTAGTATAAATTAATATTATCGTTCAAATAAATAAACTCACTAATTTTAAATTTTCTATTTGTCTATTTTATAACAATTTAATATTTTTTAATATAACAAAAATTTAATACCGAAAAATACCGAAAAACCGGTATCCCGGTATTTAAAATCTTGATACCGAATGAATACCGGTATTGGGAAAAGGCTCCGGTATTCCATGCTCTAACTACAATGACATTTGACAACAAATGATAGACTTATAAAATCGGGCCCTGGCAGGGGCTAGTGAGGATATGGCCTATAAACTATGTTTTTTAAAACAAGTCAACTATGTGAACAAAGCGTCACATTGTCATTTTCTGTAAATAATGGATTTGATGATGAGAGTAATAGTTGAATAGCAAATATCTTAGAAATGATCTCGACAAAGTCAGTACTTGTTTACATAGTTGGCAAGTACTATAAAAATCTTAGCACTGATTGAGATTATTGTGAATTGCGAGATTTTTTTTAGGTTTGGTAATAAAAACGGACTAGTGATTTTTGTATTTATTTATTTGTAGTCTACCAAAGATTTCGTCCTATTTTTATCACATTCCTATTGACTTTTTCTTAGATTTTACTTTTGTTTAGTTTTATTAAAATTTAAAAAAAAAATATACGAATTTGGTAACTGGTATTTGGTATTTATTATTATTGGTAAGTGATTTCACTCAACGACATTTTCCTACGATGGTCTTTTAATTTATATCTTAAAATTTTCCCTCAACGGATATACTCTCAAATGCATTTGTTTGTATGTAACAATAAAGCGACATAATTTCTCTCTCCTTATGAGAAAAGTTATAGTAGAGTGGGACTTATTTAAACTAACCCCCGATTTCTCGTATCCTAACGGGCTGTTAACAGTCAATTAACAGCCCATTTCGTACGAGAAATCGGGGGTTAGAGCTACGAACATTAAATAACGATCGTCGTATGCAACTGTAAAATCTTATTTTATGTTTGTGATATAAATATTGTCTGATTGATTTATTAATAATTCAATCATAATTTTCCAAACAGTGTACTTTGTAAATGTTGTACAGAATTTAGAAGGAGAACAGTAATTTAAATAAATATACTATTATTAAAGAAGGCTGTTAGTAATATAAGTCGAAAAGTATTTATTTAAGACGTGTTTTTAATGATTTTCCTAGTCTAAAGATTTTTTAGGTATTTTGAAAGTTTTTTCGTGTAAACTTTTGGTGCTATTTTTTTGTATGAAAATTACTGAATTAGATTTTTTTATGTACAGTACATTGCCCTGAATTTGGCTTAATATGGCCATTCATTACACCGCCGATTTAAATCCATAAATGTTACAATCATTTAAACAGCATTGGCTCAGAAGACGATTCTGATATCTTTGGTAGCCTACTGCAAAGCCAAATACAGGGCAGTGGTATTAATTAATAAATGACTCAATGAAATTGCTCTAAATATACAATACAATAAGTAAACAATGTAACGGTGGCTGCAGACTTGCAGTATGTAAATATTATGAAACAAAATCTATTATGAAAGAGGCGGTGCAAATTATGTAAAATCCATCAGCGGTGTAAAATGTGTACTACTAAATTCATCAGTAGTGGTGAAAAATGCGTACTACAAAATTCATCCGTGGTGTAAAATGTGTACTACTAAATTCATCAGTAGTGGTGTAAAATGTGTACTACTAAATTCATCCTTGGTGTAAAATGTGTACTACTAAATTCATCAGCGGTGTAAAATATGTACTACTAAATTCATCAACGGTGTAAAATGTGTACTACTAAATTCATCAACAGTGTAAAATGTGTACTACTAAATTCATCAACGGTGTTAAATGTGTACACACGACAGCACGTCAAGGCTTACAGCACTCTACTCCGTTACGTTACGGGCGACTTTACAACAAAAGTGTACAGTCTGACGTGCTGTCGTATGTACTACTAAATACATCATCGGTGTAAAATATGTAGTACTAAATTCGCAAGCTGAAACCTTGACTATCACTCGCAAACAAAACCATTAGGGAAACATTAAGTAGACCCTAACCCTCGGTCCCTAAAGTCTTAATAATTTGTGTTAGAAGACCGTTAAATAGCTCCTTAAAGTTTTGGTAAGATATATTTTGCAAAATAGCCAAACTAAGGTCCTGTTTCACAGGTTTCTAATAAACCGCTATCTTCCAGATTAATTTGAAAATTGAACAGATTTGTATTATGATATCTGCCAGATAAGCTAATGGCAACTTATTGGGAAGTAGTTAAACGAGGCCTTGATGTTAAATTATACTCGGCTGATATATTATTATACATATTGACAGTTTTTTTATAGTGCGCTAAACCTTGGACACACTAAGATGTGAACATGTTTACCACAGAACAGAAAAAAGCTGTTCTGTGATTTTTGTAGAGTCCGCGCCACGACTGAAGTCCGATAGACGCAGCGCTAGCGCAACGCACAAAATTTTGCCAGTGCTAGGCGTATTAGATTTCAAGTAGTGAATCTGCTACAAATCTGCAGCCACCCTAACACAATAATAAATGAATAAAATAATATTACATAATTACAATTTAAAAACCGCCAGAAAAGCTGCCATTCAGTGCCACAAAAGTAATAGTCTAGACTAGTTTATATCTCTAACTATTGCATTTTCCTAGCATTTTTTATATTGTTGTGTACAGGCATAGGGCTAAACTGAGTAGCTCCACTACCGCAGGAACTAACTTAGGCCCGGTTTCTGAATTGAGAATTCTACTAAGCAAATACTTAACCGCTCCGTCACGCCGCTCTGTCACGTTCTTTTGTGAGAAATCCGCAGAGGCAGAACGATATTTAAGTGCTGGCTTAGCGAATTTCTCAAATCAGAAACCGGCAGATAGTTAAGCGCTAGGGCCCGGTTTCTGAATTGAGAAATTCGCTAAGCAAATGGGTAAGTATCGTCCTGTCTCTGCAGATTTCTCACAAAAGAGCGTGACGGAACGATAGTAAAGTATTTGCTTAGCAAAATTCTCAATTCAGAAACCGGGCCTATGCCTGTAAATACTCCACATAACTGTAGGTGTAGCACAAAATAGCATATCGAGAAGGAGATACGAGATGCGATAAGTTGTTTTGTCTCCGTCTAACTTTGTTTGGTGATCAAGGCAGACAACGTATCGCGAGCATTTCAAACATAGAAGTAACAAATCTGTATTATTTGTAACTTTTGTTTTACCCAGGCACTGCCTTGTCTGAGTGGAATCGAGTGTGAGTGGAGATGCCACTGGACGTTGCCTAAATCATCTGTCGAAGATGTAGAGCATAAGGTTTTTTTATTTTTTATTTTGCTCTACACTGTGTTTTAGAAAGTGTGACAGTGACACCAATACAAGCAACTTTTATTATGGGGGCAGGGGTGATCTCGAAAAAAGATGCTCGGTACGTTTGGTGCAGTAGGTATCTTAGTGTGGAACAGCTGATATTTTCGATATTTCGAACTTGGTCCCATAGTAAAATAGTGTATATTCTTTCTATAGCCAAAAGTGCTAATATTACTATGCGTATGGTTTTAGTGTTTGTTACGAACCATTTTAGCTCCAGGCTAGGAAGTTTATGTTTTGCTCTTCATCAAACCCAAACAAAGTAAGAGTGATATAGTAAAAGCTCTCAAATAAGTCATCATTACATAATAATTTAAAATGCATTTTGTACATAATTTGTATCAAGTTATCATAAGTTTCTATGTACCTTGTTCTCGTAATAATGAATGAAAATGAATAAGAATACAATATCTAGCATGAAAATTCTGTTTTATTAATATACTAGCTTTTGCCCGCGACTTCTTCCGCGTGAACTACAGAAAAAATATATGTGGTTTACATTGCCCCTAAGTGTAATAGCGTGATAATATGTAGCCTATGTGTTATTCTGAGGTCTCCATTCAAAATTTCATGCAAATCCGTCAAGCCGTTTCAGCGTGAAAGAGTAACAAACATCCATCCATCCATCCATACTTACAAACTTTCGCGTTTACAATAGTATAGTAGGATGTAGAGTGGTTCTTACATTGCCAGTGTGACTGGTTCTGAACTTTGAACTTTATTGCTTCAGAATATAGGTCAAAATAAAACCAAAGAAAAATTTTTACAGTTCTGCCTAATAATAAAATTATTGTAAACTAGTTGTGCCCGCGACTTCGTATGCGTTTTTACACATTTGACATTTAATTTAAATTCGACTGTGGAGGAAAACTCAAAAAGAAGGTTTTTTTAACCCCCTACCAAAAAAGAGGGGTGTCATAAGTTTGATAGCTTAGTGTGTGTGTCTGTTTATGAGGGTGTGCCTGTCTGTGTGTGCCCTAATCTAAACAATACATTTATAATAAAATATGTTTTTTTTTTAGATTAGGTATCGCCCGGGTAAGATACCAGCAAGCTTAGCATAAGAATTTCTTAGGAAGTAAAGGGGTTTATATGTATCTCCCTCGACGTAGAGTGGGATAGATAAAATTATAAGCCCATAGATAAGGTATTACCCATTCTCTGCTAAGCTAGCAAGCAAAGCATAAGGTTGAGTTAGAGCGTATCTAGGGCAAATAACTCTATATTAAGCGGGATAGCTTTACGGCAAACAAAATATATTATTTTAATATTAAGTTGGGCTCAGTAAGTAAACATTTAAACAAAGGCACAAAAAAAAATTTCAACGTCGCGTGGGTTCAAACCCAGAACCTTTCGACCGCGACGCAACAGTACTACATTTTTAACATCGATAAACTTTGTCCGACCTCCACCGAAAACCACTCACAATTCCATCCAGAAAGCATCATAAGGCTGGGTTAGAGCGTATCTATGGCTCTGTCCATCCCGCTCTACGTCAAACAAAAGAGTGAGATACCTATTGTTTTAAACCCATAGATACGCTCTAACCCGGCCTTATGCTAAGAGAACTAACATTTTCCGCCAAAATAAAATAAAAACAAATGCCGACTTTTCATTTACAATATGGCGCCTCAAATGCCAGAAGTCGTAGCGTGATATTATACAGAGTGTTAAAAGACCGCCAACAAAGCGGGAGACCACGTATAGTCCTCATCATAACTAACGAACATTTTTGCCCAAGGAACTATGCCTGGGAAATCAACGGTTTCCGAGATGATAAAGTCGGACTTTTCTTTTTTTTTTTCAGAAATGTGCACGATCACGTTTTTTCTTAACATACCTTCTCAAGAAGCCATAATAATAATGATGGATATTTCTTACAAAAAATCAAGTTAAAATTGCAACCCGCAATGTAGGTTTCCGAGAGAATGAGGTTCAAACTCGGAATTTAATTTTTTTTTTGCAAAGATATGTTCAGTATCACGTTTTTAACATACATTTTCAAGAAGCCATATCCAAATTATGAATATTTCTTACAAAAAACGAAGTTAAAATTGCAACCCGCAATGTATTCTTAACATCGGATAGCCTAAGTTATGCCCAGAAACGTGACTTATGACCATGTTAAGTTTGGTTGAAAACTATTCAGCGGTGTTCGCGTTTATCGTGTTCATACAGACAGACAGACATAGACCGTTTATTTTGCATTTTTGGATTCAGTATAGTTTACTTAGTAACCCCTGCTAGTATTTTTCTAAAAATATTCAATGTACAGAATTGACTTCGCCAGAGTTTTATTATAAGTATAGATGAAGAGTTCTAATATTGAGGCTTCCTCAACGGAAATAATGTTCTGTAAGGCCCGGTTTCTGAGTTGAGAAATTCACTAAGCAAATGGGTAAGTATCGTCCTGTCTCTGCAGATTTCTCACAAAAGAGCGTGACAAAGCGATACGTAAGTATGTGCTTAGCAAAATTCTCAACTCAGAAACCGGGCCTAAGACATTTTATTGATATCTAGGGTAACCGGAATTTGTAAAATATCAGCGCCATCTGCCTTATTTCAGTCTTAACTACTTTTCAGAGATGTAGTCAGATTTTCGACCTTATCGACCTTACCTGTTAGAATAAAATATGCTGTCGATGTGGAATGTCAAATAGTTTTCACGTTTTCTCCACCAGATGTCGTTGTACCCAAGTCCTGCATCGCGCAAGAGATTTCTTCTACATAATACACTCAGCCACAGCCTTCTTAAGGCTGTGACTCAGCATATCGTTCATATTTTTTTCGTCATCGCTTCTCGTGTCATACTTTCTGGCATAGCCGTTGAATTTTGGCGGCGCCGTCGCTTTCCCCCAGCGTCGCGTTCCGCCTGCATCGCGTTTTCATGGCGACGCCTTCTGTCGACCGGATCCCCATATTGGATATAATAAAATAGCTTAGAATTTTGCTGAGGTAACGGTGTGCGTTACTCCAGCAAAATTTTCCTTTGTTCCCAGTATGTCACATAGCACATTAGAATTTGTACTATTTTATACTACCACATTTTACAATTTTTGGTATAAAAGATATTAAGGTCGCGCTGAAGAGGATACTTCCTGGCATGGCCATGCTGAATTTCAGTGATTCTTAAATTTTTTGATCTTATAAAATAGTTTAGAATGCTATAAAAAAGCCCATTATAAAACCTGTCTTAGCAACTTGCCTAAGCCTAAATTATACTAAGGGGGCAAAGGCAGAAAGGGGGCGAGACCCGAACAGACTATCTCATTAATAGTTGTCCACCAAAGGTCAACTTCTCTTTTGCATACTTAAAATAAAACATTCTTTTTTCATATTACTATATTTATTAAGAATCTTGTGGCTATGCAATTATAATAAGTAGACAAAATACAAAACTAATCTATGCATTTTACTTTTATTTTTTAACAATACATTTCCCTACCACCTTAATTGAAGTATTCATAAAAATATGTAAGTATTAGTTATTATCAGACACCTTAGAGGCTTTCATTGTGTTCGTGAACGAATAATCTAAAGAAATAAGAAGCCTTTCAGGATACCTACACCATGCACTGCACCATCAATGCCGTAAAGTTAGCTATAGCAGGGTTCACACCACACCTTCATTTATAATTATTGTTGGCTTATTATTGACCCTGAATGTTGTGTTTATTAATACGCTAGGATACCTCCTTTTGTTCGACTAACACACAATTAACTACTATATGAAATCGCCACTGATGAGATGACAACTGATAATAGTTTTTTAAAAAACTGTCGTAGTCAGGGGCCAAAATGGGCTCCCAGTTGATGGCTCCTTTTTTCCCAGTATGTCACACCACCTTATATTACACATACATACTGTTACATACTGGGACTTCGCTGTCGGTTACGTCATTTTCATGTTTTTGTAGACAGCAAAGAATATCTCTCGTTGTAGAAAGAAAAACGAGGAGGAAACCCAACAGGCGTTACAGGCTAAGGCCCCAGGAAATAGACTAGCAAGTACTGCCGCAGCGATTTTTTTCAATCCCTCATTCATTGCTCATTTTGTTTTATAGTAACTTCGAAGTATGCTAAAAAAAAAATTGCCACCAATGTGGTTAATAATTTCTACATTACTAGCCTACAATAAAAATTTGTTAAATTACCAACAGTGTAACGTTTATTCACTAACAATAATAATTAAACTTAATTTCTCTCTTTTTTATCAAATCACCAGGGTCCGGAAACCGTAGCACTTTCAAATAATTAAAGGGATTTCACGTAGGTATGTACTTCCCATTGTATCGATAATTGTCTCTTTTACTGTTTCTTGTGCATAAAAACACAACGAAACAATGGCCCGTTTTCAACTGACAGTTAAAAGCTGAATTCAAAGCCGTTGGTAGATGGCGTTCATGGTCATACAAGAGCCGGGATGTGGCTGTCAAATTTCGCTTACACAGATTAATAATATCTTCAGAAAAAGCGAAATTTGACAACCGTGAAAACCGCTCATTGTGGGAATAGAGGGATACAATCAGAAGGAAGATAAAAGTAAAACCCTTTTGGTTATTTAAAAGTGATACGCATAAGTCGGACCCAATCACAAACAATATGGCAGCCATTGTGTTTCTTTCAGGGGGCATTCTCTCCCAACTTTCTGGGACATCTGAAAATAAAGATAAAATATAAATTGATGGGCAGGACACCTGGCGAGGAGGAAAGATGGCCGGTGGACAAAGGCAGTGACAGAGTGGCGGCAGACCAGCAGCCCGATGGTCGGACGACATTGTCACAGCGGCGGAGGGTCCATGGATGCGGATGACTAGGGACCGTGAAAGTTGGCGCGAGGGGAAAAAGGCCTAATGATGATGATGATGATTAATTGATGGCGTTAGGCGGCGCTTTAGGCTCGTAGCGGAACGATATTGTGAACACATTGGACAAGATCCGAGAAGGTTGGGGTGACAAGGTAGAGAACTTCATTCAGTTATTGAGTTAAGTGTGACGGTTATTTTATATTTTTAATCTGTGAAATGTAGGGCACAGACTTATAAATTTACGTCCGTGATGTAGGGAGTTTGACGTGCCACGAATACAAATCGCTGTCGAACCTTTCTCGATTTAAAGGCGCGGGCGGGTGCATGCCTTCTTGACGTACTCTCGACTGCCGCTACCAAACGCCTCCCGTCCTTTTGGCGTTTATGTGTGCTTGACACTTGCATAGTCGCGCAAACTTAATTGTAGGCAAGAGCCCATACGTAAGAAGCAGTAGGTAGGTAGATAGTGTTGTTCATACCGTCATCACAAGTGCACGTCCTGAGCCAGGTAGTTGTCGGCGCGTTCAAAGTCGCCCTTGTCGAGCTGGCGGCGCGGCGGCGCCTTGGGCTCGTAGCGGAACGCGCCCGCGCGCTCCGGGCTCGTCTTGTTGCGCTGCATGTCTGACGGAATGGACAATGGATTAAAGAAGAATGGCGGAAAGAGAGAGAACTAGGTATCTTACGCGCGAGCCAGGCGTTGGGGGGACAACCCCCCACAAAGTGGGGTTTGGGGGGTTTCAGTGGGGTTTGGTGGGTTGTGGTAAGGTTTGGGGAGTTTCAGTGGGGTTTGGGGTAGTGGTGAAGTTTGGGGATTGCAGTGGGGTTTGTGGGGTTGGGGGGTTGTAGTGGGGTTGGGGGGTTGCAGTGGAGTTGGAGAGTTACCGTGGGGTTTGGAGGGTCGCAGTGGGGTTTGAGGGGTTGTAATGGCGTTTGGGGGGTCGTAGTGGGGCTGGGCAAAGGCCTCCCTTTTTTTCTTCCACTCCTCTCTATCCTCGGCTGCGTCTTGCCACCCCGGCAGAAAGGTTGTGAGGTCGTCCCGCCATCTCCGTCTCGGTCTGCCGCGGCGCCGGTACCCATCTTGTGGGGCAGTGGGGTTTACGGGGTTGTAATGTTGTTGGGGGTTGTATTGAGGTTTGGGGGTTGCAGGGAGTGTGGGGGACTGTATCGCTTTTATAAGTATTGTATAGCCTAGTAAATCACCCACCAACTATTTCGCCACGCGAGAAACAAAGAGAGATATCCTTCGCTGAGTCGCCAACCTTCGCTGAGTCGGAGAGGCACCCTAAGAAGAAGAAATGACTCACAGCGTAGACTGAGCCGCCGCTTGTGCGTTGTAGAGGCGGTTAGTTCCAGCTGCCGCCGCAGCAGCTGCGAGGCGCTGGCGGGCCGCTCGGCGGGTAGGGTGCGTGCGCCCGATACCGACACTATGTCCGACATAGCGCAGGCTTTCGTCAGCTCGGCTGGGGACGAGAGAAACCGTTAGCGTCATAAAGGGGCTTCAAGCCTCAATTTACACCGCCGCGGAATGGAATGGAAGCGACTTTTTCGCATAATGAACTTTATGTCAATAATTGTAAAACATACAAACTAAATACGAAATACTAAATATTTTTTTACTAACTTGTAATATAAGTAAGTAGGTGTCTGATTTATTTATTTTTGATGAATTATTTTTTCTATACAACTTGCTGTAACAAAATCAAAAACAATTATATAATGTTGCTTATGTATTTAATAATAACTAAAATGCTTAACAATAAAAACTTGAATTATAACAATAATAACTATAATTTTAACAATAATAACTTTAATTTTAACAATAATAACTAGATAGGTACTAAATTAATTTATTCTTGAACTTTATTCCGTACGTAACATAATTAGTGAAAAAATATCGTAATGTTTACTCACTTTTACGACTTATGTCAAAGATTTTATTATGAATTGTTAATTTTATGTACAATTTTGTAATGCAAAATTTACTATGTGAACTTTTTTTATAAATTAAGAAATATTGTAACCGTAATTCAAGGCCCCCGAAACATTAATATCGGGGTAAATGTAACAACCAAATAAAAAAAATAAAAATAAAAAAAACTAAATACGAGCCAAAAAAAGGTCGCACGTCTTCTGGGGAATCCTCGCGTATTCTCGAGAATGTATGCTATGATAAATGGCCCGTTGTCAACTTACAGTTAAACGCTGAATTCAAAGCTCTTGGTAGATGGCGCTCATAGGCTTGGCCATACAAGAACCGGGAAGTGGTTGTCAAATTTCGCTTACACAGATTAACTAGTGGTTCACCGACGCGCACAGAAAACACAAGCAAGTTTCGACGCGAGTTTGCCATAGACAACTAGAGTTTGCCGAAATGCTGACGCTACGGCTGACAGGCGGACCGCGAGCGTCTCAGTTCCAAAAGGTATTATCCCATTCTGATCCCGCACGGATTATACTGTCACTTACGTCTCTCAGCGAACTGTATCTCCCGCTGCGCGCCCATCATCTCCACGTCATCAACAAGGACGGTGCGGCCGCGAGCGCCGTCCCAGCTGTCGCCGTAGGCATCGTCCTCGCGTGTCGAAGAGGACTTGTCGTTTGGCTCCTTCTGTTGTTAAAAATATACAGGGTAATTTTTAAATAGCTTTATTCCCAAAACACGTTCATAGGAACTTTTCCCCCGTTAAATTATTGAACGAGCGAGCGAAGTTCTCCGAGTCTACTGGAACAATCCGGCGAACAATCCGGCGTTTGTATGTTTGTACGTATGAATGTTCGTTCGACGATAACTTGAGTAAAGGACCATGGGCACATTGGGCCCACTGACAGTTGACACTTGATGATAAATTTGACATTGTCCGACCTCAATAAAATTAATGTCAAATGAAAGCTCTTGAAGAGTACTTTAATTTATTCTATGGCAGCTAAGTCAAAATCGAGCGCGAAAATGGTGTTTTTGGCATATTTGTCCCATTTTATGAAGATTGTCCGACCTCAATAAAACTCATGTCAAATGAAAGCTCTTGAAGAGTACTTTAATGTATTCTTTGGCAGCTTAGTCAAAATCGAGCGCGAAAATGGTGTTTTGGGCATATTTGTCCCATTTTATGAAGATTGTCCGACCTCAATAAAACTCATGTCAAATGAAAGCTCTTGAAGAGTACTTCAATTTATTCTATGGCAGCTTAGTCGAAATCGAGCGCGAAAGTGGTGTTTTGGGGATGGGCATATTGGGCCCACTGACAGTTGACATTTTACATTGTCCGACCTCAATAAACTTTATATCAAATGAAAGCTCTTGAAGAGTACTTTAATTTATTCTTTGGCAGCTTATTCAAAATCGAGCGCGAAAATGGTGCTTTGGGCATATTTGTCCCATTTTATGAAGATTGTCCGACCTCAATAAAACTCATGTCAAATGAAAGCTCTTGAAGAGTACTTCAATTTATTCTATGGCAGCTTAGTTGAAATCGAGCGCGAAAGTGGTGTTTTGGGGATGGGCATATTGGGCCCACTGACAGTTGACATTTTACATTGTCCGACCTCAATAAACTTTATGTCAAATGAAAGCTCTTGAAGAGTACTTTAATTTATTCTTTGGCAGCTTATTCAAAATCGAGCGCGAAAATGGTGCTTTGGGCATATTTGTCCCATTTTATTAAGATTGTCCGACCTCAATAAAACTCATGTCAAATGAAAGCTCTTGAAGAGTACTTCAATTTATTCTATGGCAGCTAAGTCGAAATCGAGCGCGAAAGTGGTTTTTTGGGGATGGGCATATTGGGCCCACTGACAGTTGACATTTTACACTGTCCGACCTCAATAAAATTTATGTCAGATGAAAGTTCTTGAAGAGTAGGGTCATTGTGGGAACGGTGGATCAGGGGTACACAGTGAAACATCGTTTTTTCGAAAAGAAATAATGTCCTAATATAGGCTATCTCTTGCCCGGGCCTGTGTTTCAAATACACTCAGCCACTGCATCAGTCAGAACACCAATGCGGCCTCGCTTACAAGTGCCAGTGGAGGTTTTGTGTTCTGCGGTGTGAAAATTAAAAAAACAACTAAGTTTCGATGATTTCTCTGCATAAATCTATTGACATTATGCCCATAGTTAATACTTTTTCAAGAACACTATTTATAAAGCGTTACTTTGCGTGTAAGTCTCCTTCTCTTCTTTAGTTAAAAGTTTGTGTTATGACGCCAAGAAAATAAAATGGCAGGTCGGTACACAGTGGATAGTTAGCTAAGGGGAAACAGTGGATCGTGATTCACTGTGTACCCTCACATTTGTCTTTAGTGACTGTCTAATATGTAACAAAGATAAACCATTTAAAGCTAGGATACCTAGCTAGACTTGGCTTTTAAAGTTTATTCATTTTATAAAAAAATAATCAGATTTCAGATTTGCCTAAGATTTTTTTTAAAGCTATGGCTAGATTTTGTTCATATTTCAAGATCTCAAATTTGATGACAATACGATTTTTTTTAAAGCTAGAAAAGCTAGATTTTGTTCATATTTTAAGATAAAAACCGTCTGAGTGCGAGTCGGACTCGCGAACGAAGGGTTCCGTACCATCATCTATAAAAACGGCAAAAAAATCATTTTTTTTGTATGGGAGCCCCCCTTAACTATAAATTTTATTTTAATTTAATTATTAATTTTTGAAGGGAATATACAACTCAATATTCTGTGAATATTTCAAGCGTCTACCTGTTGCTCTTATCAATATTGAGCAAAAACGAGCAAAAAAATCACGTTTGTTGTATGGGAGCCCCCTTAAATATTAATTTTATTCTGTTTTTTTATTATTTGTTGTTATAGCGGCAACAGAAAGACATCATCTGTGAAAATTACAACTTTCTAACTATCACGGTTCATGAGATACTCCCTGGTGACAGACGGACAATCAGAAGGACAGACAGACAGACAGCGGAGTCTTAATAATAGGGTCCCGTTTGGCACCCTTCGGGTACGGAACCCTAAAAATACTTGTGTTTATAAAACTGTTTAGGTTTTGTCGAATTTTTCACATTTTCTTAAAAGAATACTATTAAAGATTTTCTTGCTTTCTTAGGCAAATAATGTCTTATTTTTTTGCTAATATGTTTAACATTTAGTTGAATTTTCTTTATCAGATTTTATGATTTTAATATGTAATAAAAAAAATTACAAGGACCTATTTGTTTTCCATAAAATAAACTGTTATTCACGTGTACTAATGCGATTCACTGTGTACGTGCACGTGATCCAGTGTATACCCATATAAGTACACAGTGGATAATTTCCCTTTTTGTAAAAAAACGTCTGTAACATCCAAACTATTGCATATAGATAGTAGCTGTATTAGAAAAAAACTTAGATCAGTAGTGTGCCTTTCTAGGTTTTTAATACGAAAGTCGTGAGAACTGAATTGTTGTCTGTAGGTTGCTCTGAAAAATTAGTGATCCACTGTTCCCACAATGACCCTACTTTAATTTATTCGTTGGCAGCTTATTCAAAATCGAGCGCGAAAATGGTGTTTTGGGCATATTTGTCCCATTTTATTAAGATTGTCCGACCTACATAAAACTCATGTCAAATGAAAGCTCTTGAAGAGTATTTCAATTTATTCTATGGCAGCTTAGTCGAAATCGAGCGCGAAAGTGGTGTTTTGGGGATGGGCATATTGGGCCCACTGACAGTTGACATTTAACATTGTCCGACCTCAATAAACTTTATGTCAAATGAAAGCTCTTGAAGAGTACTTTAATTTATTCTTGGGCAGCTTAGTCAAAATCGAGCGCGATAATGGTGTTTTGGGCATGTTTGTCCCATTTATGAAGATTGTCCGACCTCAATAAAACTCATGTCAAACGAAAACTCTTGAAGGGTACTTCAATTTATTCTATGGCAGCTTAGTCGAAATCGAGCGCGACTGAGAATAAATTGAAGTAGTCTTCAAGAGCCTTCATTTGACATGAGTTTTATTGAGGTCAGACAATCTTCATAAAATGGGACAAATATGCCCAAAACACCATTTTCGCGCTCGATTTTGACTAAGCTGCCAAAGAATAAATTAAAGTACTCTACAAGAGCTTTCATTTGACATAAAGTTTATTGAGGTCGGACAATGTGAAATGTCAACTGTCAGTGGGCCCAATATGCCCATTCCCAAAACACCACTTTCGCGCTCGATTTCGACTTAGCTGCCATAGAATAAATTGAAGTACCTTCAAGAGCTTTCATTTGACATGAGTTTTATTGAGGTCAGACAATCTTCATAAAATGGGGTAGGTTAGATGATACGTCATAGGTGAAGTGTAACTAGGTGAAACGTGTTTCGGCAAGGCGTAGTGAATCCGGGACAAATATGCCCAAAACACCATTTTCGCGCTCGATTTCGACTTAGCTGCCAAATAATAAATTGAAGTGCTCGTCAAGAGCTTTCATTTGACATGAAGTTTATTAAGGTCGGACAATCTTCATAAAATGGGACAAATATGCCCAAAACACCATTTTCGCGCTCGATTTTGACTAAGCTGCCATAGAATAAATTGAAGTACTCTTTAAGAGCTTTCATTTGACATGAAGTTTATTGAGGTCGGAGAATGTAAAAAATTTCATCAAGTGTCAACTGTCAGTGGGCCCAGACTTCATACTAATGTGCCCGTGGTCCTTTGGTAGGCGGGTAAATTAAATCAAAAGAATTTTTAAGTTCGAACATGAGCCAAATCGGTTGAGGGATTGCCGAGATATGGGGTTGTTAAGTTTATATGGGGTCGCGAGTTCACAGTTCGGGGCCAACCACTAGTTAAAAGGATATCACAGTAGTGTTTTCTCCATACAAACGCAGTCCCCGATTTACTTCATAGATAATGGCACTAGAGCGAACATTTTTGGTGTGCTGAGACATCTCTACCCCTGGCAAGGCGAACTATTTACTGTAAACTACGGAAACTTAAAAAAAATGCGTATTTAAAAGCGGCGGCAAAAAATAGCTGGTAAATCTATTTAAAACTAGCTTTTGCCTAGATTAGACTTATTTTTTTCTCGTGAGTTTTTCCGTTGTTTTAATGGTTATTCTGCTATTAGGAGCGGAGAGAAATCCTACAAATCAAAAATTTAAAATATCGGTCCACCTTTTCTCGAGTTATAATATAATTGGTGTAACTAACACGACTTGGAATTATTATATAAATTTAAAAAAAAAAAACAAGACCATCCGACCAAATTTACTCAAGTTATCGTCGAACGAACAAAACATCATACAAACGCCGGATTGTTCCAGTAGTCTCGGAGAACTTCGCTCGCTCTTTCAATAATTTGAAGTTTATGGCTTCGGAATAGAGTCCAAAACCAATTAAAAACTAGTGGCTCGCCCCGAACTATGAACTCGCGACCCCATATCTCAGCAACACCTTGACCGATTTGGCTCATGTTCGAACTTAAAAATTCCCTTTGCCTCATTTACCAGCCTACCAAATTTCATTACGATCCGAATTAATTTACTCAAGTTATCGTCGAACGAACATACATACAAACATACAAACGCCGGATTGTACCAGTAGACTTATTTTATTTATTTTGGTATATTTGGTGTACAAAACAGAAGATAATCTAAGATAAGGTACAAAGTTGAAAAGATACAATTAGTGCTGACCTAGATTAACTCCCAAACACGGAGATAATGTAAAAACAAAGGTTAAAATTTAATTAAACACAAAATATTTATAAAATTCAACAGTCTTATACAGATTTATATAGACTCGGCGAACTTCGCTCGCTCGTTCAACTACTCTGCTGTATAGTATAAAGGGTTAAAGAAATAATCAACTGACCTTCTTGAATGTCGGACTGGAGTGCGGCCGGTTCTGAAAGTCGATGTGCTGATCATCACCCTTGGACGGGACGGACCGGACGATGGGGGATAGTTTCCGGAACTCGCCCCGGGTTTCCAGCTCCACCTTGTAACAAAACAAAATGATAATATGGCGCCGCCACTACAAAGAAAAAAAATAGATATACAGGGTGTTGTTTTAGTTAGTGAGACACGACTATGGACGATAGTTTCAAACTTAAAACTAAAAATAAAAAAAAACAATTTTTTTTTATCATTTTGCGAGGACACCTTCGGCCTTCTACGCGCGCGCACTTCTTTTTTAGGGTTCTGTACGCAAGGGGTACCCAACGGGACCCTATTACTAAGACTCCGCTGTCCGTCTGTCTGTCCGTTTGTCACCACTTCACCAGGCTGTATCTCATGAAACGTGATAGTTAGACCCATACAACAGACGTGATTTTTTTGCCGTTTTTATAGATAATGGTACGGAACCCTTCGTGCGCGAGTCCGACTCGCACTTGGCCGGTTTTTGTAATCCGTAGCGCGCGCGATATGGCACCCGATAATGCATAGATTACAATATACGATAATGCCAGTGTGACCACACTAGCGATAGCATAATAGTAAAGAAATGAAGACCAATTTTTGGGTACTGTCCAGATTTTTTTCCTTTAGTATCGCGATCCTCAGCCATGAGGAATCGACGAAGAAGAAGAAGATCGTATCTTACCTTGCCTGATTCGGAGACTGACACTTCGCTGCGGCCGAAGAACGGTGATAGTTTCGGCTTGGCACCGCTGACGACGGAGTCGTCGGCGCTTTCTATTGTCACTGGAGAAGAAAAAAAGAAAAAAATTGGATGGACTTCGGAACTATCGTTGTCTCGATATTTAGGAAAAAAAATGTACCTACTCATAAGGATAAATAAAATTGCGCTTTTAAAAGATGTTGGAAATCACATTTAGAAGTTTACCTGTTTCAGGAATAAAGCCATTTAAAAATTACCCTGTATATTCCCAGTGAACAAAGCAAAAAAATTCTCACTCACCCGTCGTATCTAAACTATTGGACACGTGCGAGATCGGCTTGACAACAATCAAGTTCGAATCCAGATCCTTGTCCTTCAACTCGGTAGTGTTTCGCGTCAGCGTTTGATAGTTGGGATTCTCGAACCCGGTTTGAGTTGCTATGTCGTCACTGACTGCCGTGAAAGTCTGCGAGGCTCGGTTGGCAGCTATGTTTAGAAGTCTTTTGCGGCGTTCTAAGTCGGCGTGTATGTCAGTCTGTACCTATAGTAAAAACGTAAGATGTAGCCTGTATAATTCGGAAGGCAAAGTTTTTTGTTCGAAAGTCCGTTATTGGCTTAATCTTATCTTTAGACAATATTGAGAAACTAATTTAAATATTTTTTATTTTGGTCCAGTAGTTTTGTTTTTATGCGCTAAAATGTTTTGTTCCTATGACTGCCAACAGTATGCAGACCGTCGCGTGACGTCATAAAACCGTATCTTTGAAACGTTGTAAAATCCAAACTACTGAACCAAAATAAAAAATATTGAAATTGGTTTCTCAATATTGTCTAAAGATAAGATTAAGCCAATAACGGACTTTCGAACAAAAAACTTTGCCTTCCGAATTGTACATGTCCCACTAGCTGGGCAAAGGCCTTCTCTCAGAGAAAGTTTGCATGCTAAATGCGGATTGGCGATTTTCGCGTTTGAGGGTATAATGCCCCATACGCTCAGGTTTCCTCACGATGTTTTCCTTCACAGTACCTTTAATACAAGTTTAAATTGTAACCCTATTTAAATCATATCTCCTTAAAAACAAAATTGGGTATTCCTAATAAGGCATTTGAGTCTGTAGTAATATGCATTATTAGTTCCTAAAAATCGTAAAAGAAAAACAGTGCTTTGCTTTAGGGCTTTTCTATAGTTTGAAGTTAACTTTTGTTTGTGCCTATTATTTGCTATAAATTTGTTTCATAATGAATATTAAGGCGCTGTGCATAATGAATCGCCCGCGCGCAACGAAAAATGCACAAAATCGATTCCTGTATCAAATACACTAAAAAAAACGAAAATGTTCACATATCAAACCCTAGAATTAGTTGAGACCTATCTAAAACAGCCAGTTTCGTGTTGACATTCATAAACGTTTTGAAGATATTTTGCTTGAAAAAAAATAGGCGGCGCACTTTTTTTCAAGCAAAATATCTTGCAATCTGATATGGATATCAACACAAAACTGGCTGTGTTAGATAGGACTCAACAAATGCTAGGGTTTGATATGTAAACATTTTCGTTTTTTTTTGTGTACTTTATACAGGAATCGATTTTGTGCATTTTTCTTTGCGCGCGGGCTAATTCACTATGCCCAGCGCCTTATGCATATGATTCAAGAAACCGGAACACGGCGGTCAAAATTCAGCCTCCCTCAGTATTCTGGTTCTTCTATGGCCACGCCTGTAGGCGCCATCTATGAAATTCTTTGTGAATTTGTGCCGAAAACGGCTCATTAAACGTTCTATCTATTTACCCGTAAGTTTATATCACCGTATCTCCGGAATATATAGTTTAGGAGCCACTGGTAGCCCTTCTTGAGGCCGGGGTCCAGTTTGAGCTTCTTCGTTGGTTTGTCGGCGATGGACGCGCTGTATGACTCGACCAGCGTCGGACATCGGTACCTGGAAGTAGGTGTAATTAAGGCACTGGGCATAGTGAATTAGCCCGCGCGCAAAGAAAAATGCACAAAATCGATTCCTCTATCAAATACACAAAAAAAATCGAATATGTTCACATATCAAACCCTATAATTAGTTGAGACCTATCTGACACAGCCAGTTTCATGTTGTTATCCATAACAGATTGCAAGATATTTTGTTTGAAAAAAAGTGCGCCGCCTATTTTTTTCATCAAAAATATCTTCAAAACCATTACGAATCTCAACACAAAACTACCTAATTCTAGGATTTGATATGTGATTTATTTATTAGGTAGGTATTTTCGATTATATAGGTATTTTCGATTTGTTTAGTGAATTTTATACAGGACTCGATTTTGTGCATTTTTAACACAAAACTGGCTGTGTTAAATAGGTCTCTCCTAATTCTAGGATTTGATATGTGATTTATTTATTAGGTAGGTATTTTCGATTATATAGGTATTTTAGATTTGTTTAGTGTATTTGATACAGGACTCGATTTTGTGCATTTTTTCTGGCGCGCGGGCTATTCACTATGCACCGCGCCTTAAGATCATCGCTGAAATACACGGCAAATATGTTCGTAAGTAGGTAATCATACTCTGTGTTACCATAATATTGTCATGTACACACGACAGCACGTCAGAGTGTACACTTTTGTTGTAAAGTCGCCCATAACGTAACCGAGTAGAGTGCTAACGTGTAAGGGTCGACGTGCTGTCGTGTGTACAACTAAAATCTGTTGAATAATTATAGTGGTTCAATGTTACTTTCGTGCGAGTAGAAAATTACCCCCTAACGTTGGAGTGGACTTTTCAGTAACACCCTGTATGCCTATACAAGGTGTTTTTATGTAAAGTGACACCGGACTCAGGGGTGATTAAATACACGATACTGAAGCCAAAAACAATATTAAAAAAAACAACATGAAAATACCCAAAAATCATTAAAATTTACCGCACCCTGCGGCCGCACTCGCAATATCGGGCGCGCTTTGAGAAGGCCGGACGGGGGCGGGTGTCCGCTCGTCGTGGTTATTATTGAACAAGGTAATTTGTGAATCTGAATTGTAACCTACAACGTGCAAAGCAAATAAACGTCTTGCACAAAAAAAAAATGAAAATAATAAAACTTACTTTTAGTTTCAAACCTTACTAAAACTATCTTCCCGAAGTCGGGTGTCACCAACCAAAACAACACCCTGTATAAAATAAATAACTAGAGCATATGTTACATGATTTATACACATTACACAGGGTACCAGTGGCACATAGATCGGTGAAGTGACGATTTGTACACTGCCGTTCATACCCTGTGAATCCTGTGATACATATTATGTAGAGTGTAAGTACTAAGTACCGATCTACTCACTTGTTGACTAGCGGTTCTATGTTCAGTTTCTCGACGACATCTATGTCATCTAGGGCTCCTTGCTTGTCCTGTTTGTTTGCCAGCACTAGCACGGGTTTACCTGAAATTGACGTCTAGTGTTAGTGAGCCCATTCCACATAGTTTATGTATTAAATAAAAAGGCCTTTATTATTCCTAAAAACCAAAATACATAAAGTTAAAAAATATATATATAAATCTATGAAAATAAGATAAAGTTATTAGGACCCCATAAGGGTATAAGCCTCCTCCAGCCTCTTCCACTCTTCTCTATCTTGTGCTAGGTACCCAATCTTTGGTCTTTGCTGTGACTTCTATGTCCTCCGTCCAGAGGGTGCAAGATAGTCCTCTTCGTTTTCCTGCTGGTCCTCTCCATAAGGTTGATGTTTTTGCCACAGTCGGCCACACGCTAACCCTTTTTGTCCGATTGGCGCCCTTATGCCGCACGCGGTAAGAGCTGCCTTGGGGTATCTGTGACTGCGGCCGACCGTACGTAGGTACTATTGACTCATATTCCCACATAATTTTATGCCGGCAAATCTAATTAATTTTCAACAGCGTAAGCCGCGCCGAAGAACCGATAAGGCCATTTTATTACAATACACACGTGTGAAAATATCTAGATACGGTCAACGGAACATTACTGTACAGTCGGCCACACGCTAGGATACCCCTTTTAGTTCGATTGGCGCCCTTATGGCGCGAGGTAAAAGATGGCATGGGGTATCTGTGACTGTGGCCGACCATACAAGGAGAGGTACATCATTGGAACATCAGTTGTGCACTTATTAGCTCACGTTACGGGCGATTTTGCAAGGACCATGTAAAGGTGGATTTCATCTCGACAGTACCTACGTGAACGGAGCAATAGGTACCGGGAGCCAGCAGCTAGTTATTTCACTGATGTACTTACATTGCCTAAGAACGCAATGGACAACGAATTTAGTTGTTTTAAGAAATACGCCACAAGTGTAACATCTGCAATCATGAGGCAGAGACTGGTCGATTTCCAGGGTATTGTTATGGTTTGTTGAAAAAACCGACAGTCTGGTTTTAGGGAAAATAGGAATCGTAACGAAGAGCTGTCAATGTCACAGTGTTTAACGGATATCCGTCTAATCCCAAACTACAAGAATGAATAAGTAGTAATCATGTTTTAATCCACACACTGCCGATTTCTGAATTGAGAAATTCGCTAAGCAAGCACTTAAGTATCGTTCTGTCTCTGCTGATTTCTCACAAAAGAACGTGACAGAACGATACTTAAGTATTTACTTAGTAAAATTCTCAATTCAGAAACCGGGCCACAGTCCCCTCCCCACAGAACACATATACCCAAGCCCCTCCCGGTCTACGAAGCCCCAGCTGAGCCGAACTCCCAGTGTTGCCATAGCAATAAATAAAAACACTCCAAACTCCAGCTTACCTGCAACTTTATCGTGCGATAGCACTTCCTCCAGCACCACTTTGCACTCATCCAACCGCGAAAAGTCACTCGAATCGATGACGAATATTACTCCATGAACTTCGCTGTAGTATTGAGACCATATTTGCCGGAAATTAGGACTCCCGCCGAGGTCGTATATCGTCACAGGTGTGTCTTTATGGACTAGGTTCACAGCCTTGAATCCCACTGTTGGCAGGACTTTCTCGTCATTTTCCCCGGACAGGTTGTTCACAGTTTTCGTCTTACCCGCGTTGTCTAACCCTATCAGAAGCAGCACTATGTGTCTTCGGACGTTCCGACGGCGGAAAACTGAAGCTAAACAGTTACCCATCACTTTTATTCAGCACCTTAGTTTTTATTCAAGTCTCTCGCGACTCACTTTTCTAACATTTTTATTTCCTTGCGCGACATTCGAATTCGTCGCCGGCCACCATTCGTAAACAAAATGTTTTTTTTTGTTGACACGCCGCGTTGCCAAGGGCGACTGTTGTACTTGTACGAGTGGCCAGTGTTCGAAAATGTGAGGCTTTTTTCTTGAATGAAACTTTTTAGTTAGCTAGGTACCCCCTTTGGTCATAAAACTTCTTGATCACTTTTGATTCAATGATTTAGTGACTATCTTTTTGTGAGATCGTTTTGTATATTTTTTCCTGAACATGAGACTTCGAGCGCGAAATGCGACTGTTTCAGACTTCTTATCAAAGACAAACTATAGGTATAATAATGAATACGTTACGTACGTTACTTAACAACAATAACGTAAAGTATTATCAAAGTAATTGCCTCTAAGGTCACATTCAACTCAAGGTTGCAGGTGTTTCTTGTATGTGTTTGCTCTGATCTCGATCCTACCTCCGAAATTAAGGTCATCTATGTATAACTAGTAAACCCAAGCATACAGGGTGATTACTGATCAATCCAAAAAAAGAGGCTATAAATAGATCGTAAACAAAGATTTTCATAAGTTTAACAAAATTCGCTCGGGACAGAACTTGAACCCGCAACCTCCTGCATACCGTGCAGGCGCTCTACCGCTACCGAGCCAAGTAACTGCCGATGCGAATTTTAGAACCTCATTGTTACTCGTCTTACGGACGAGGGGGCGCCATCTGGTGTGATAGTTTGCACTAATATCCACCACCCAATGTGTGCATCTTTGCAAACAAAAAGTAGATCATAAATATTAAATTCATTCGGGTGGGGCGACTTTATACAGCCAGCACCTATACCATCCTGTCAGGATGTTTTCCTACACACTACCAATTCACGAATCTTTATGCAGTGTCATTAAAGAAAACATTTAGGATGGACTTCAAAACTAGCGTTGTCTCGCTTTGATTGTATTTATTAGAACTAAAGGGCGAGTGCTTTGAAGTTCATCCTTAATGTTTTCTTTGAACTTTGAAGTAACTTTAAAAAATTTAAGTCATACCTTCTGGGAACCTTCCAACCGGGGACATCTGGCTTGGAAATCTGGGAATTCCGCAGAAACGTCGGTAATTTCAGGCTAAAGCTAGGAATAAAACTTCAGCGTAAAAAATAAATGTGAGGTGGACATTTTAATTAATTATTGAATCACCAAATAGTTAATACGCAATAAAAATAAAAAATAAATACAGGTACAATTTCGACGATCTACTTACTTTTGTTTTTATTTACAAAGCTCAAACACTTCGGAAGGGGAAACAAAAATATAAATGCGCGCCATTTCCGGCCGCCATCTTGACGGTGTTGCCAGGTTAAAATTACCTGTACCGAGCGAGGATGGTATCACCAGACTTGACTGAGAAGTAGGAGAGATCTTTCATGACGTTATCGAGGCATATTTCTGCGCCCTTCATTTCTTCGTCCAGACAGTAAAGTTTCAGTTTGCCGGTGTGGCCAGATTTTGAGAACAGTCTTTGTGCCAGTGTTACCAGCTTTTGCACGGCCATGCTTGAGGGGAATTTCTTGACGTAGGCCTTTCCGTTTTCGTCCTGAAGGGTCACTTCGAGTAGCTGCGAGGTAAGTGTAGTGCTTTTCGGGACCCTCACGAGAAGGCTGTCGTCCGGAATGCCGTATTCTGTGAAGGAAGGAGTGAAATGTTACTGAAAGCGTTATAAAAGGTGTTACAAAAGATCCTAACTCTTTTTATAGGGTAATTATACCCGGTGAATCGGTGATAGAGATCACAACCTATTATTTTTTGTCTATGACATTCCGTTGATGATTTCCGGGTAATTTTTGTAGGGTAAAACGTACACTAAGTTATAATCTAAGCTGAGTTAGTTTCACCTCCTCTCCACTACTGGGTGCACTCTAATTCAGTTGTTCCATACAAAAGGTCGACTCAGTACTGCGCCAAATGTATGAAACAACAGATAATTTTTATGCCCCCAATTTTTCGCCACCCAGTACAAGTTGTTTGCAGTAATCAGTAGACATAACCAACTTAAAGTTCCGCTATCGAATTCGATTGCACCCTGTAGATAGCGCCAGGTGTATGCTAAATCAATAAAAAAAACTAAGGCCTTTGCATGTACATAGTGAGATGATTTATACAGCGTCCAGTGGCACCTTCACTCACACTAAAAATGAAAATAAAATGAATGTCAGTGTCAAAATCAATAGCAATGATAAAAACTGGTAAAAAATGACTCACTCCATATAACGTCCTGAAAGAGGCAGTGCTCCATGTCAAAAGCGACCTTAAGTATAGGGTCCGCTTGGGCCAGTTTCCATTCAGCCCCGTATCGCTTCAGGTGCCCGTTTCATAAAAATACAATTCATAGTTTATTATGACAATTCGATGTTCATTGAGTGGTCGTTTAGTAAAAAAACCTTTTTTGTAACCTCCTCATGTCAAATCGGCTACGCAATACACCGTGGAATTTTAGTGGTTTTAAAGCCGAAGGTATTCAGTTGCACTCGTGATTCTGAGCCAAATTCCAAAATTTTACTTTAAAACGAGCGAAAAAAAAACACTTCCCAATACAAACGGCTATCGCCAATCGACACCATTTGTATGGAGAAGTGATTATTTTTTTCGCGCGATTTGGAATGAAATTTTGTAATTTTAATTAGTAATTTGGCTCAGAATCACCAGTGCAACAAAAAACCTTAGGCTTTAAAACCACTAAAATTGCACGGAGTATTATAGATTGTATTGTCATAATAAATTAATTGCAGTTATATGAAACGTGCACCGTATTCGGCGCCGCGGCGAAGTAAAAAACTAGTAAAAAGTGACTCACTCTGAATAAGGTCGTGAAAGCGGCAGTGCTCCATGTCAAAAGCGACCTTAAGTATAGGGTCCCCTTGTGCCAGTTTCCATTCAGCCCCGTATCGCTTCAGGTAGTCGTATTCGGCGCCGCGGCGAAGCTCGCGCGGTATCTGGGATCCGTTGATTTCCTGTTGGGGGAATGAGGGTCTTTTATTTATAGTACTTAAGACGCAATAGGACGCACCACTAGCGCCGCCAATATAAAAAATCATATCTTCTTTTTAGATGCGATTTTAGCAAAAAACTCTCCTGCGATTTCTCAACGCGAGGCTTAACTATTTTTAGGACCTAAGGTTTGGATTTCATTGGAAAGTGTCCACTTTTGGCGAGAATCGATTGCATTCGTAGATTCTAGGATCTGGAATCCAAACCTTAGGTCCTAAAAATAGTTAAGCATCGCGTTGAGAAATCGCAGGAGCGTTTTTTGCTAAAAACGCATCCAAAAAAAAGATATGATTTTTTTTTTCATTGGCGGCGCTAGTTGTGCGTCCTACTGGGCCTTAATAGAGAAGATACTGGCCTGTTGGGTGTAAAAGGCAGTAAAAGAAATAGAGCTGAATCTTACGTATTAGGTACGCGACATCTCACAGGCAGGAAAAGTGGTCGAAGAAATAAGCTAACGTAATTAATGTAATCATAAATCTTTATTCATATTTCAGTCAAAGTATCGACCATCGACCAATCAGAAGAGTCAATTTTCTTGGATGTCTCATTTGGTTTTATTTACTTTGACTGTGAAAACGTGGCTTTAAATAGGCGATGGGGCTGTGTACTAAGTCGAAACCTGTCTTACAGATAGCCCGCACTTCCTCATTACATGTACGTTATAAAATAAGATGGTCAAAGTCCATTGCGGAATACTCAGCAGTGGGTACTAACAGGCTGATGGTGATGAATCTATGGTTTATAATCATGTAAACCGCAGATTATTAGACAGACTGACATTTATTGCAGCGTTTGGCACTAGGAAAAACGCCTAGTAGAAAAACTCGCCTAATTCGCCATATGAGAAAGGCTCCTGGATGCATTTTCTCGGATAGACATTTGAACTAACAAGTAAATGGCCGATTGTTGCAAACAGATTGCCAAGTTACGGAATAGAGAAGGAAAAAAAGGTTTAAAAAGATTTTTATAAGGTTAAAAATTTCGCTTGGGACAGGATTTGAACTCGCAACCTCTTGCATACCGTGCAGGCGCTCTACTAATTGACCTACACCTACTAATTGTTTTTTTTTTACCTTTGAAAAATCTTTATGCAAAGTTTCCTAGCACGAGTTAGTGCTTTAGAAAATACAAAAAAGTCATAAATAATTAGAGAAACAAAGATTCTCACCATGAGCGTTCCGATCTTGGCGACAATCATCTGTGAGCCGGTGTCGTAGTCTTCAGTCTCGAGGATTGGGTTCTTGAGGAAGTACAGCTTCCGAAGGTGGTTCAGCTTATCCAGCTCGCTTATTGACCGCCACTGGAACAGAAACACCAACAATTACACTGAGCAACCAAAAAAGTTCCCCAGAAAGAGTGGTGTTATAAGTTTGACCGCTATGTTAGTAATTTAGTAATTTTGAATGTTTCTGTGGTCGTAGTAATTTGTTTCTAAACCCTGACAAATGCTTTATAATTAGTTTCACCCGAAAGCTTAATCCTATTATATTTGATTATAAATTATGTAACAAAAACTTATCAAGAGTAAAAGAAATGAGAGACCTAGGTGTTACTCTAGATTCACAGCTTACGTTTGTACCACATATTAATAAAATTTTAAATAAAGCTTACAAGCAAATGGGCTTTGTCCTCAGAGTGGCGAAGCCTTTCCGTAACGCCTTCACTTATAAGCTGCTTTACAATAGCTACGTCCGAAGTCGACTAGAATTTGCTAGCCCTATTTGGAAGCCATATTATCAGACCCACATCGACAGTTTAGAGAAACTGCAAAATAAATTTCTAAAATCTCTAGATTATCGAACCGGAAACCTATTTACAGATTATCAGACGGCCGCAAAAAGGCACAATATTCAGTCCCTGGAGTGGCGACGTGACTTTATAGATTCTATTTATCTTTTTAAAATTTTAAATAATATTGTTGACGCTCCTGCTCTCCTGCACTCAATAAATTTTCGGGTTCCACGTAGACAGCAGAGAAGCTGTTGCCGGAAGGCTTTGTTTTCGACCGACCAATGTAAAACTGTCTATGCAAAAAATAGTTTCCTGAGACGTTCCTGTGAGTTTTATGATTCTAGGTTGAGTGATGTTGACTTATTTAGTAATTCATTGGGGTCCTATAAGAAAAGGATTAAGGAATTTATATAGGTATGTATAATAATAAAGTTGGATCAGTCGAGCCGTTCTTGAGTTATAAATGGTATAACATTATTTATTTTAATTCTAATATTCCTAAGGTTATATTGTGTCTTCCAAAATTCTGGTAACGTTTGGTGATATATGTTTATATAATTTTTGATTATCGTATTTCTTTAAAACTTATGTAACTTAACATAGGTATTTCGATGTGTACTTGATGTGTACTCTAAACTGTGTTTTTGAAAAATTATGAGAAACTATAGGTCTATTTCTTTTGTAATGCATCTTTACTCAAAAAAGCTCGTAATGTGGTCATTAATTCGACAACCTTCTTTGGGCAAAGACGGACTTGCGGGCTACTATGATTAGGCGCCAGAAAAGTTGTATGGAATTTCATTAATGTCGTGTTTTGCGGCCAGAAAAATTGTATGAAAATCCATTAATGTCGAGTTTTGTTTCAAAAATAGAACTCAAAAATCAGGCACAAAAAGTATTTATTTAGAATTTGGCTGTTTAGGTGCTGGCAGTCTACAAATCGCATAGAAAAAAAAAGCGCGGCCATATTGTTTTCGCCGCTTTGCGCGTTGTTCGAAGTGTTTTTTTCTGTGCGTGCTGTTTTTGTTGTAAATAAAAGTGAACTCTTCAAGCACCGAATCCTCCGATTACATGTGTTTAACAACGCCGAACATAAAAAGGAAGCGAAATTCGATCTTTTAAAGTTACCTATTGCCACCTAAGTCAAAGGAAAAATACAAGTTTATCTACGAAAAGTTTGCGGAATGGAAAATCAACAGAAAGTAAACTACGACAAAAGGTAAGCTGGTTCTATTTAAATTACTCGCATTTTTTGAGTAAAGCACTATACAAGCCTTGGTCTGCAATGAGTGCGCTTCTGGCCACGCTATGATGGCCTCGAGCTTAGCTTAGCTACGCTCTCGGCCCTCAAGCTTGGTCATCATTGCAGCCCTTGCTGTCCGCGCTATAAAGGCCTCGACCTTCGGTCTCGGCCTTCATTCCAGCTTGTCCATCAAGGGCTGCAATGCTGACCACGCTGTGAAGGCCTTGAGCTGCGCTACGCTGCGCTCTGTCGGCCATCAAAAGCGCGCCAGAAACGCACCCATTAAAGATCGCGGCAGTAATGTACTATTAAATATTGTGTTTAAGTGACTGTTTGTATCTAAAATAAAACCAAAAAAAATTAAATAAAAAATATGTGTGGGAGTGCGCGAGGGTGTGTCGAGGGTGTGTGTGTGTGTGTGTGTGTGAGTGTGTGTGTGTGTGTGTGTGTGTGTGTGTGTGTGTGTTCGTGTGAGTGTGTGTGTGTGTGTGTGTGTGTGTGAGAGAGGGTGTGTCTGTCTGTGGCACTGTAGCTCTTAATCGGGCATGAAAGTAAAGCAGCATATCCTTTCTCTGTAGTCCACGCGGACGAAGTCGCGGGCACAGCTAGTTACAGATGTTTTATCTCACGAAGGCGGATGAGCCATACCTTGTATATGTAAATATACATGCACATTGTCTTTGCGTGTGTGTCTTTGAATTTCGCGTTTTTGAGTTACGCATATAAGAGCGGGCGTCTATACGCATTACAACTACAATTAGTATGGCTCATCCACCTTCGCGAGATAAATCAACTGTAAAGTATATAAATGCCTTGTCACACTCACATCATGAACCTTATTCCTGTTGAGGAATAGCACCTCCAGATGTTGGAACAGATCGACCTTCCCATTGCTTGGCTCATCGTTGAACCGTATCTGCTCTATCCCGCACTCGTTCAGACTTAGCACCTTCAGACTCCTCAGCTTACCGAGGTTTAGCACCTCTGAGAAGCCACCTAGAATAGAATAATATTTATTGTACATGCACGATAAGAAAACATAATAATAATTTATTTATTTTGCGCAGCGGCAAAGTTCTTATTTGGTGCTTTATTTAATACTGAACAAACGATGGCAAATCAAAATCCGTTACACTATCCTCGTTCAATCTTAGAATCTGTGGCGAGATACCTGCATCTAATAGAGATCCGCTACCGCTTATGCTAACATCTCGCCACTGCCTCGGAGACAAATAACATCGTTCATTCTTCATTCGCACCCTAAGAAGGCAAACTTGCCCACCAGTCAAGCTCTATGGCAAAGAAATACCTCAAGCCGAAAATGCCAAATACCTGGGAATACATCTCGACCGCAGGCTTACCTGGCGAACGCACATTTGGACAAAACGCAAGCAACTGGATCATAAACTAAGTAGGATGTACTGGCTAACTGGACCAAAATCACAACTATCGCAAACTAGCAAAATCGCTATTTACAAAACAATCCTGAAACCTATCTGGACCTACGGAATCCAGCTCTGGGGTACGGCTAGCAACAGCAATCTCGAAATTTTGGAGAGATTTCAAAACAAAACAATCAGGAAAATGTTCAACATACTATACTACATAAGCAACAGATACATTCAGATGGACCTAAAAATCGCTACAGTAAAGGAAGAGATCGCTAAATATAGCGATAAATACCAAATAAGACTATCGAAACATGTAAATGAACTCGCGGCTGAACTTGAAGGCACAGGAAGTGTGCAATTCACCCGATTGAGGAGACACAGTATCCCCACCCTGAAAAATAGATTCGCCAGCAGGACATGAGGAAGGCTCACTGGATGCATTTTCTCAGATAGACATTTAAACAGACAAGTGAATGGCCCATTGTTGCAAACAGGGCCCTTAGCCTGTAACACAATGGTGCCAAAATGGGCTTCCGGTTGACGGTTTTAATTACGATTTATTGATGCTGTCGGTCCTTTTAATGTTATTGTATTACAGCAAAGAATATTATGAGTCTAATCCTAGAGGATTAGTTCGCTGGTTGTAGGAGAACAACGAAAAAATCCCGGTTTTGTCCTTCTACATAGGACGCCATTGATACGCCATTGTGTTACAGGCTAAGGCCCCAGATTGCCAAGTTACGGAAAACAGTTGAGAAAAAAAAAATTCTTCGTTCTCAACCTATATTCTTGCTTATTCTTCCTGATATTCCTGATAATCTATACGTGCAATTTAGTGGTTTTAAAGCCGAAGGTATTTTGTTGCACTGGTGATTCTGAGGCAAATTACAAAATTTCATTCCAAAACGCGCGAAAAAAAAATTCACTTCTCCATACAAATGGTGTCGATTGGCGATAGCCGTTTGTATTGCGAAGTGTTTTTTTTTCGCTCGTTTTGAAGTAAAATTTTGGAATTTGGCTCAGAATCACGAGTGCAACTAAATACCTTCGGCTTTAAAACCACTAAAATTCCACGGTGTATTGACTGGGTTCGATTCTCAATCAATGTGGCAAGGGGCGCACAACCCCTTAGCCACAAATCCTTCACTTGCTCTGAATGCAAGCACTCGCACAATGCATACCAACCATATCAAGTTCTATTACGCGTAGGGTTCCAACTTGCAATTAAAGAAAATTAACCCGTGTCATAGAAAACATTTAGGACTGAGTTAAAAACCTAGCGTTGTCTCGCTTTGACTGTATTAATTAGAGCTAGAGAGCGAGTGTTTTGAAGTCCATCCTAAATGTTTTCTTTAATGAATGACACGGGCTATTTCGAGCCAAGTGAGTTGGAAATGTCATGTGACATAGATGAAACATACCTATAGGATTCCCATCCAGCCACAGCGTCGACAAAGAGTGCAAAGTAATCTTCGGGGGTATAATTCTATCGATCCTGTTGTAGGCTGCTATGATTTCGTTCACATTCGGCCAGAGGTGCGAGAGGGACAGGATGTCCGCCCAATCGTAGTTGCAGACAGAGATGTTGAGCTTTTCCAAGTTTGCGAAGTTGATGGAGAGTTGGTCGAGGGTTTCCTCTGACATTTCGGCTGCCATGCGGTTTTTGCTGTGAAAAAGAGGTTGAAATTGGTTAGACTAGACTAAACCATTTCGGCCTTTGTATCTATGTAATGATATGATTCATGAACTGCGTCCAGTGGCACCTTCGCTCACACTAGACGGTTGAAGAGACCACTCGGACGCTGCAGTGCCTGGAACATTGTTTTAGATGGAGTAGGCTTGCCCAGCGCCTATACCATCCAGACAGCTTATTCAGCCTAGCCCACAGGAAAGACCAGTCAATACGTGTGGAGCCAACTAAGCCGCGGGTTTCCTCACGGTGTTTTCCTTCACAGTTAGCGACTGCTACTATAAATTCACAAATGTACTAACTTTGAAATAAATTAAATTCATAGAAACATGCCCGCTCCGGGAATCGAACCTGGCTCTAGCTTCTGAGTCCATTGTTCTACTACCACCGCTACTTATAATGCTGGGAAAATTCGCTGCCAAGAGACGCGTCGGCCGAAGGAGGAAGTTAAGTAACCTTTACCCGCTAGTGTGTCTTAAATTATTATGTGAATGGGACTGTTTGAAAATCAGCACTGTACAGGGTGCACTCTAAGTCGATAGCGGAACTTTAAGTAGGCTGTCTACTGATCAATACAAACAACTTGTACTAGGTGACGACAAAAATGGTGCGAAAAAAATATCTGCTGTTTCATACATTTGGCGCAGTACTGAGTCGACCTTTTGTATGGAACAGCTGATATTTTTTTCACTCCATTTTTTTTGCCACCTAGTACAAGTTGTTTGTATTGATCAGTAGATAGCCCACTTAAAGTTTCGCTATCGACTTAGAGTGCACCCTGTAGTTAGTCATATAACTACAGCAACAGCTGAAACAGTCCCATTTGCCACAACCGCGGATGATAATTTCTATTTGTATATGTTTATTTTTGTGTTAATTTTGTGGCAATAAAACATTTTTAAATAAAAAAAATCTAAATCTAGAGGATTACCTGACGTCCAGCTCCCTTAGGTCAGGCAGCTGGCTCCCCAGCGTGATGACCTCGCGCCAGTTGCTGAACAGGTTGCGCGAGACGTCCACGCTGCGGACGCGGGGACAGAGCGCCGCGACGTCGCCGGCGCGGTTCACGGCCTGGTCGCTCACGCAGACTTCCAGTAGCTTGTCAAACTTTCTGTTGGGTAAGTAATCGTATGAGGTAGTGGCCACCCCTGGTGTCAGAGTTTTTGCAGAGCCTCTAAAAAGGCTTAACATCATCATCAGTTCCTTTTATCCCTAATCAGGGACATAGGGCTCTCAAAACAGTTTTCCAATCTGGCCGATTTTGCGCCTTCATCTCAAGCTCGGATATGCTCATTCCGAGACTGTTACCCTCCTGTTGCACCGATCGACGCCAGGTAGTTTTAGGGCGCCCTCTCTTTCGTGTTCCAGTTGGACACCATTTCAGTGCTATCTTAGAGGGGTGGTTTTCGGATCTTCGCATAGTATGACCTATCAACGCCACTTTCGCAACTTTATTTCTTCGTCTATTCGTTTTTGGCTGGTCCTTCTCCACAGTTCTGTTTTGGTAATTTTAATAAACAACAACCTGGACCAACAGTTTAATGTGCCTTCCGAAGCCAGAATCGCTCAGATATTATTGCCACTAGCGGTCACCCATCCATGGTCTGACCGCGCCTAATGTCGCTTAACTTTGCCAATCAATTAAGAATAGCTAGTCCAACTAGGCTGTGAGCATGGTTGGCAGACCACCAGCCAGATGGTCCGACGACATAGCCTGGAAAACAGTGGTTACGCCTGGCATAGGATTGTTTGGGGTGGCGTGAGCATGAATAGGCCTTTACTCAGCAGTGGGTGTTACCAGGCTGATGATGACGATTATGAATTAAAATGTGTTCACACAAACATCTCATTGATTAATTCATTCACCTACCGATTTTAACAAAGATGTTTCTTTTTTAGCAAAGGTATGTTACTTTTTCATTTTTTTCATTTTCACTTCATTAGTCTCTCATAGTTACAGAGAGAGGGTAAAATGATAAGGGCATAAAAACTTACTGCTTCTGATGTATCTTCTCAAAGCCCACCATCTCGATGAATGGGGCTCCCATCTCGCGCTTCCACTCATTGATAACGTTCCTGCGATGGGCCGCCGTGGTCTCATCCTGTAATAAAACGAGCAACGATCTAAATTTGATCTAAATTACAAATGGGTTACTAGCCCTACCTCGTTTCCCAATTTGTATTCAATGGCAAAATATAAAACATAGTTTAAAGTGATATGCTAGTTTTAACCTTACAAGGTGTATTGAAAAATTAATAGCTTATAATAACTAAGCAATAATGGGCAAAGTAAGAGCATTGGACGCAGTTCAGCATTAGGTTCTGCAATGTGAGCTAAGCTAATCTAAAAACAGCTTTTTGTGGCAAATATGGTAAATTTTTTGATAAATAGATAGTAACACCCAGAACTTATCATTATCACACAAACATTGATGTAGTTGTACATCACAAATCCAGTAGCAATATTCATCTACCAAGGTTATTTAGTAAGACACGTCTAGATTGATCTATGTTCTGTATACTACTGCTGGTCTTCCTTTTCATGCCAACACCCTCAGTGAGAAGCCAATCTTGTCTGTTATTCAATATCCTTACATAAATCTAAATAAATGACTCACTAGTCGGCTAACTTCACAATTTGCTTCAAAACTTCACCACAAAAGGCTTATTTACAACTATAACTCAACCATTCACTTAACATACGCTCCAAAGAAGCTTATACACCCACAATATACCCATTATACACACTTAAGAAGGCCACAACAACAAGTAACTTAGTGTGGGTGGCAACCTGAATCTCTTACTAAACAGGAAGCTTTTCTGTCGACTTATTTATTGTTATAGATTGTTGTTCAAAAGTTCTAGACAGTTGTAACAGATTAAATAAGCATTGCAGAGTCTCTAAACATACCTCACGGTCTCCGTAGTAATGCCGTATAGCGTCAGCACAGGTTTTGAAGGGAGCAACCTTGTTCGGACGCACAAACGATCCAGCGCCAGATTTCGACGTCTTGAAGTACTGAATACCGTCGAGACAGCCATCGTGCTTGCCTCTGGAGGCTTCATCCCACTCAACACCGTACCAAAGCCCCTTGTAGCCCTGCACTTCGCCAATAAACTTCACCGTACCCAAGTCATCGTTGCACTTGATGCGACAACCGATTCGCACTTGGCACTCGCTCTCCTCGCTACCGTTGCGGCTGTCCATGGCGCCGTTGCAAAATTTCGGTATCAGATTCACAGGCATAGCGCCCACCATCCTTTTTCCGGGATTGGAAGCGGGACTCCTTTATAAAATGAAAACAGGCCGATTTATGGATTGAAAAACTATTTCTTTCTGCTGTCAATTTTGACAGGCAACCAAACAATGAAGTGGGTTGCCACGTTTTAAAAACTTTTATTTATTTATTTGACCTTATTTTAATTTGGTTCACAGGCCAAAAATAAGGCCTAGAAATGGTAGTAAAATGACACCGATAAGCTAATTTAATTCAAAAATTATAAATTTTAATGAAAACAGCGCTTTTGGGCTATGATTATTTGGCCAATGTTGCCAGATATAGAAACGGATCTGACCACAGCCAAGGCTGTGATCTGACTCATAATGTGAAAAGTTTCACGAAGAGATCCACAGATGCCGCTACACGTTGCAGTTTATGCATTTTTCTCAATTTTGATTGGTCACTCAAAGGGATGGTGAATATGCGACCAAATTCGGTAGTTTTGCCAAATAGGGGAAAAAATGTAAATGAGTGGTCCGAAGCGTTTGTGTAGTGCACTATGACAGACCCTTCACTTTTCTTAGAACGTATTGTGTTTTCGTGAAAAGGGCAGTGTTATATTTTGACAGATTGGTATGTAGGCTCCGCTTCGGAACGAATTTCGACCTCGCCAGTTCAATGATCGGTTTATTTCCTTCGTCGTCTCGCCCGCGGTGCTAGCATCCTCTCGCTCACCGCTTTCCGAAATCGGGAATCGGGACGTGAAAAAGCGAATTTTGACAAAAATGGCTACCCCTCCTAGTGTCCGGGTCGTGTTTGTGTCGCGATAAAATGGAAATACGTCCGTGCACCTGTGAAAATATGCAGTTTTTAAGTGAACAATTGTGTACAGTGCATTAGTGCATACGGATTTATCTCGACAAAGGATTGCAGCTACAAAAATGAGGTGAGTACCGAATCGGGAGTTCATCGCTCCTCTCCAGCTTTCCTTAGCAAAACAAATAAATAATTACAACGATGCCTGTGCTCGCGTCGTTCTATTTTTAACATGGGAATATTTACTGCCTTACTAAGATCCCCGTTTCGCTTTAGCGGCGTTCGTTTATACAATTTCATACAAACATAAACACGGTCGGCCGAGACGTCACGCGCCATCGATTAGTTGCATTTACATCGTAATTACACCCTTTTGTGAATGACACAGCATGAAAAGCCTTCGTAAACAAACACTTCGCACCTCCGACTCCACGTTTCGGTCCATCAAAGTCAGTTGTGAGCTTTTCTTATCGATTTTTCGCGGTCGCGAAGTTGTCTTACCCCACACGTTTGGTGCTCTGCCCTAAGCCCACGTTCCCCCTAATGTAAACTTCCAGAAATTGTCCCGATCTAATTGTGGCCCTGCAAATGCGTGTGGTGACTATTTGGAGCAGCAATGTTATTAGTTTCAATGCCTGGGGGCTTGCTTGGGTAGTTATTGGGGCAGGTCCCTTGATAGTAAAGTAATTTATGTTGTTATAACTTAGCCTTGCCCATTTGTGGCTAATATTATTGCCTATTAACTGTATGTCTGCCCCAATAGGTTCATACCAAACAACATTAGACAAGACTGTCAATATATAGATAATTATATTGATGGCACCCACAAAAATCTTTTTATTAGGATCTAGGTAGGAAGCTATCTTCTATTTTCTTTAAATTCTTGAAACTTTTATTTGATTTGGCACAGAACCTATTTGTTACAACAAAATGTAGATAATGCAGGTATGTAATGAGGTAATTTATTATGAATCACACAGTTATGTTGACTTTAAGACTGACACATCTTCACAGTCTCTTCAAGAGATTTACCTTTTATATTTTTCTCTATGAAGGAATTAGGAAAGGATACCTTCGATTACCCTTTTTTGGCATTATGGCGTGAGGGTCTTTTAATTTTAATGCGCCACAGATTAGTCAAGCTATCTTTTAGTGATGGTAGGCATGGCTTAAGGGTGGACGATAGCAACATGGCAGGAAATTCAAAATTTTCACAGTTTTTTACATTTTGTATCTAAACTGGGCTATTTTTGTTCAGCGATTTTTCGTTCGCGGCAATAAAACAGTATTCTTTTCATTAGGTATTGTAAATAACAGAACAACAATAATTCAGCCTATTATGTGTTCTGGTCTACGAAGCAGTGGGACTGCCCAAAAAACTTGTAGACCAGAACACATATTCGGCTGAATTATTGTTGTTCTGTTGTTTACAATAATGAAAAGAATATTATGTTATTGCTGCGAACGAAAAATCGATGAAGAAAAATAGCTCAATTTAGCTATAAAATGTAAAAAACTGTGAAAATTTTGAATTTCCCGCCTTGCTGCTATCTTCCAGCCTTAAGTAGTATGGTGGGAAAGCCAAAATTTTCATTAAATTGTGTTCAGCGATTTTTGTTTCACAAGAATAAAATTGTATTATTTTCATTTATAAATAACAGAACAACAATAATAAAGCTGATTTCTTTTTCTGGTCGACAAACCAGGGCCCTTAGCCTGTAACACAATGGTGCCAAAATGGGCTGTCAGGTGACGACTTCAATTATGATTTGCTAACGCTGTCTGTCCTTTTAATGTTTTTGTAGTACAGCAAAGAATATTTTGATTCTAATTCTAGAGGATTAGTTCTCTGGTTGTAGGAGAAAAACGAGGAGAGCCCGGTTTTGTCCTTCTGCCGGGACGCCATTGACCCGCCATTGCGTTACAGGCTAAGGGCCCTGGGTCTGCAACGCAATGGCGTGTCGATGGCGTCCAAGTAGAAAGATAAAACTGGGGTTTCTCTCGTTTTTCTCCTACAACCAGGGAACTAATCTTCTAGAATTAGAATCAGAATATTCTTTGCTGTACTACAAGAACATTAAAAGGACCGACAGCATTAATAAATCGTAATTGAAGCCGTCAACTGGGAGCCCATTTTGGCACCATAGTGTTACAGATTCAGGGCAAGTCAGGCCACTGTGGTACTGCCCAAAAAACTAGAAGTTCGAGCAATACTCATAATCATCTGAATGATTGTTGTTTTATTGTTTAGAATAATAAAAACCATACTATTTTATTGTCGATAAAAAAAAATTGCTCAGTTTAGATACAAAATTTTAAAAGCTTCTTTCATTGAACCTTATCTCTAGATAACTAACCCCACACCCAGAAAATTTCACTGATAAGGAGCTGTTTGTTCTGATAGGCTGATTAATCTGTGACTACAAATAAAGAGTTAATCCTGACACCTTTCCTATGCAGTAGGTTATGAGGTGGAAATAGCATTTGATACAATTTGTATTTTGTAATCTGTTTGACACAACTGTTATAAACTGTTTGAACTGTTTGATAGTAGCTTACTTTTTTATGTGCTTCTTTTAGATTAAAAAGTCTATAATACTTTCGCTTACTTATTCACTTGTGCTTTAGACAGACCAGAAACTCTTGAAATTCATGGAAAAATTTACAGTCTCAACCTTATTACAACATAAACTTTAGTAAGCAGTACACATTTTATATTATAATAAAGAATAATGTATTTCTCAGAATGATTTGATAGTATCACTTAACTTTTAGTTGGCTATCCCAATGGGACCTTAAAATTAAAACCATCAAATCATTACGATTACGAAAGTCAGCTTGGTAAATGCTTTTACAAAAAACAAAAAGAGCACTCAAGTCCAGGTGGCAACCACAAGGCTATTTTTAATTAAAGTTAAACCCAAGAAGCATCCCTTTACAAAAACCTGCATATAATACAAATACAAGCTTCAGTTTCATTGACAAACAGCCTGCCAGCACCTGCTTTTAAAATAACATTATTCAGCTTGTCTGCAAGGATTATTTGATCCCTATACCAAAGTGCTAAGAGTCGCAATTGCTCGGCAATTGTATTTTTAAAACCTAGTGCTGGCTGGACATTTAAGACCCGACAACTTTACTGGTTTGCCAAAAAAAGAAGTTAAACAGGAATCTGTCAGCTGTTGCTTGTACAATGGACGTCACCGATATTAGGTGAACCAAAGTTCTATATGGTTTGTTCTGAAGGGTAGGTCTCCGGTATTTGGACGACTTTGGGAGCTTCTTTCTCTACATATTAAATATATTACAGGGCGACTTTGAATTCGATGACCACAGTTATAAAGTTATTTTTACTCTCCAATGCAACATTTTACTTTGGGGCACCAAAAAATCGGGGCAAAAAAATCACAACTGTTTCATTCATACATAAGTTGTCAATTTTTAGGGTTTCCTACCCAAAGGGTAAAGGACCCTATTACTAAGACTCCGCTGTCCGTCTGTCTGTCTGTCCGTCTGTCACCAGGCTGCATCTCATGAACCGTGATAGTTAGACAGTGGAAATTTTTACAGATGATGTATTTCTGTTGCCGCTATAACAGGAAAATACAAAAAAAAACTGAATAAAATTAATATTTAAGGGGGCTCTCATACAACATACGTGATTTTTTGGCCGTTTTAATACAGGGTGTTAAAAGACCGCCAACAGACCCGAAAGCCACACATACTAGACACCAAAACAAAGTACTTATATGATGGTACGGAACCCTTCGTGCGCGAGTCCGACTCGCACTTGGCCGGATTTTTTTAACACAGATAGCCTTCATCATCAGCCGTTAACACCCACTGCTGAGTAAAGGCCTCTTCATGCTCACGCCACCTCTCACGATCATACGCCAGGCGCAACCAATGTTTTCCGGCTACTTGAGCTATGTCGTCGGACCATCTGTCTGGTGGTCTGCCAACCGATCTCTTCCTCTCTCGGGGTCGCCACTCCGCAATGGACTTTTTCCCTCTGCCATCGGTACGTCTCGCCAGGGGCCTTAGCCTGTAACACAATGGCGTATCAATGGCGTCCCAGGTAGAAGGACAAAACCGGGATTTTTTCGTTGTTCTCCTACAACCAGCGAACTAATCCTCTAGAATTAGACTCATAATATTCTTTGCGGTACTACAAAAACATTAAAAGGACCGACACTGGACCGACAGCATTAATAAATCGTAATTGAAACCGTTATAGGGTAAGGGCCCTGGTGTCCTACCCACTTCCACTTCAAAGAAGTTATGCGTTTTCCGACGTCTAGAATACCCATCCACAGTGCATGCAAATGCCTCGGTATTATTCAGCTGTCTCCCCCGCTAGTTACGCTACACTGTTACGTCACATAACTGGGTCACCTCCCCGTAGTAATGACTGACGCATCCTGCGTACAGTCGGCCTAGTTCACTGCACTGGGGATTTCAGACACACACACAATACAGGGTAATACAACTGGTAATAACTAGTGGTTCACCCCGCTATGAACTCGCGACCCCATATCTCAGCAACCCCTCGACCGATATGGCTCATGTTCGAACTTAAAAAATCTCTTTGCCTCATTTATCCGCCTGCCAATTTTCACGACGATCCGACTTAATTTACTCAAGTTATCGTCGAACGAACATTCAGACATGCATACAAACATACATAATATACATACATACATACCAACGCCGGATTGTTCCAGTAGAGTCTACTGGAACGGGCGAAGTTCTCAGTCTACTGAGTAGACTGAGAACTTCGCCCGCTCATTCGATTATGTAGGTAGTTGAGGTCAAAACAAATCGATTTTACAAAGACGTTTTTTTCCGTGAAGGGGAAAGGCTTTTCTAGTATACTCAGCAGTGGGCAAATGTGGGCTGAGAAATTTATGTTGACGATTTTTTCATAAACACAATTTTGACAAATCACAACACGTCTTTCCTGCGGCCTGGCCCACAGGAAAGACAAGTCAATACGTGTAATATGTGTTAAAAATCTAATTGCGATATTAAAGACTAGCTTTTGACTTGGTCTTCGTCCGCGCAAACTCTAAATTTTCCCGTTAAACTGGTGTGTAAGCTAAATCTCATCCAAATCCGTTCAGCCATTTCAGTGTGAAAGAGTAACAAACACACACACTCACTCTCTCACTCTTTATAAAAAAAACTAAGGCCTTTGCATCTACGTAATGAGATGATTTATACAGCGTCCAGTGGCACCTTCACTCACACTAGATGGGTGAAGAGACCACTCGGCGCTGCAGTGCCTGGGACATTGCTTTAGATGGAGTAGGTTTGCCCAGCACCTATACCATCCTGACAACTTATTTCAGAGTTACGTACATTTGTGAATTTGTGGTAGCAATACCACTCGCTAACGGTGAAGGAAAAACATCGTGAGGAAACCCGCGGATTAGTTGGCTCCACACGTATTCACTTGTCTTTCCTGTGGGCTAGGTCGACTCTTTATAATCTATTATATAATAAGCTTAGAAACCAGTACAACACATACTGCCGATTTCTGAATTGAGAAATTCGCTAAGCAAATGGGTAAGTATCGTCCTGTCTCTGCAGATTTCTCACAAAAGAGCGTGACAGAACGATAGTAAAGTATTTACTTAGCAAAATTCTCAATTCAGAAACCGGGCTATAGGCTAAAAATTATTAACTTTGTCTCACGACTTTCGTCAGCGAAAAACATCTATAGGCAACTTTTTATCAAAGTCTGCTCGGGCGCAGTAGCTTTTGCCCGCGACTCCGCCCGCGCGCAGACTTAGGTATTCAACGAAATAAATGTCAGGACAAGGTCAGGGGCCTTAGCCTGTAACGCAATGGTGCCAAAATGGGCTCCCGGTTGACGGTTTCAATTACGATTTATTAATGCTGTCGGTCCAGTGTCGGTCCTTTTAATGTTTTTGTAGTACAGCAAAGAATATTATGAGCCTAATTCTAAAGGATTAGTTCGCTGGTTGTAGGAGAGCAACGAAAAAATCCCGGTTTTGTATTTCTACCTGGGATGCCATTGATACGCCACTGTGTTACAGGCTAAGGCTCCAGTTTTAATTTGCATTGCATACAGCGTACTGGGGCCTTAGCCTGTAACGCAATGGCGTATCCATGGCGTCCCAGCAGAAGGACAAAACCGGGGACAAAACAGGACAATTCCTCGTTTTTCTCCTACAACCACCGAACTAATCCTCTAGAAGTCTCGAATTAGAATCAAAATATACTTTGCTGCACTACAAAAACATGAAAAGGACCGACAGCATTAGTAAATCGTAATTGAAGCCGTCAACTGGGAGCCCATTTTGCCACCATTGCGTTACAGACTAAGGCCCCTGTACATCATACGTTATAAGTTTATAACCGCCACCATCATGGAAGCATTCCATATCCCCCGGGCATTTAATCTAAATATCTAATAACGCCAGCACCATGTTAATTAGTACCCATCAACGCTGCACTAATGCTTTGTGCAGAGGGTGAGGCTCATGATTGTAATTTTTATAGCAGTAGTGTATGCATGCATGCTGGAAATTGTAACATTTTTGTTCCTACATTGTGCTACTAACTAAATGGTACGTCAATTAAGGTGAATACCGAGGCACAACTAGCGCTGCCAATGGAAAAAAATCATATTTTCTTTTTGGATGCGTTTTTTGCTAAAAACGAATCATCAAATGATAATCCCTAGGCTTAACTATTTTCAGGACCTAATGTTTAGATTCCAACGTAGAACACCTACGAATAAAACCCGCCGCCGCCAAATGTGGCCACTTCTTATCATCTTAATGATGATTTTTAAGTATGATATGCTAAAATTACACAATTGTAATGGCAAACGTCAAACAAATCAGCGGGACACAGTGGCACCTTCACCAGCCCTTAGGCCTACGATTTCGATTGTTTGTTTTTGTGCTGTGGAAGTTATAGTGCTAGAGATTGGTTGGCATCAATATAAATAAATTGCTGTTGTAGTGGCAAAACTGTTGCCCCCTAGCTAAAATTACCAAACCGGGCCAAGGTGACGCATCATCACTTTGTAACAGTATTCGTCTAGTTCAGCCTTTCGCAACCTTTTCCAAGGGCGGACGGACCCCTCAATAATCGGTTATTTGCTTAAATAATTCTTAAAATGATACTCTGAAGAGTTTGGCTCTCCATCTAGAATAAAATGTATTTTGTGGTTAAAATCCAGATTTAAAAATGTTGACAGCATTTTTTTATCTGTGGCGTTTCGTATTTTAATACCTGCTTGTAATATAGGTAGTTACCTATCACCAGTTTACAACGTCATCCCACCATGAAACTGATAAAGCTAACTTGAGTAACGCAATAGCGCCCGATTCGCATACGATTAGCAAATTCCAATCTTTGAGTGGTTCAGGCCCGGTTTCTGAATTAAGAATTCTACTAAGCAAACACTTAACTATCGTTCTGTCACGTTCTTTTATGAGAAATCTGCAGAGGCAGAACGATATTTAAGCACTCGCTTAGCGAATTTCTCAAATCAGAAACTGGCAGTAAGTATATTCTCAGTATTTTGTCCGCGGGCCCCATGTTGGGAATCACTGGTCTAGTACATGTGTTACATATTATGTAACTTATGTAAGTGATCAAGCTTCGGCGTGTGGTATGTTTACGTTTGAAATCAACAAGCTTGAATTGATAGAGAGTGGATGTCGATTTGGCATCTTATGTAAAATACACTGATGGTATGGGTTTATAACTCTAGCTATCCCACTCTACGTCAAACAAAAGAACGCCATCTGGCGGAGGCTAAACGAAACAGTTAACAAGACGCTACTTCCCTACCTAATAAAACGCATAATAAGGAGTGTCATAAAAAACTGGTCTAGGCGAGAAAAATAGGTACAGTAGAAAACGATTATGTTGGCTGATGGTAAAGTAAAAGAAGTTAGAGCCGGTTTACATCATTCCAGCGCTGGAATGGATTTCTGGACTGGAATGCTCCACCTGGAGCTCACGCAGGTGCCTCTCACCACGTCTTCCCGATATTTGGGACGTCCGACCGTGGGAATCCCTCATTTGCTCTCTTCTCAGCCCGATCTTCTCCCATTCTCTCGATGTGGACGAGACAGCGGAGTCTTGCGGATTTTGTCTCTCCGATTATGTTGGGCTTGGCCAGCAGGTTTTCCAAGCAGCTGGTGACGTTTATTTCTTAAAACGTGTTCTCAGTAGGCAACCTTTTGCTGCTTGATGGTGCGTACTAGTTCAACATTTTTGTTCATACGTCTAACAACTTTGTGATTTTATCGGTCCAGCTGATCCCGGAGCATGCATGAGCTAGCAAGAATGGATGAATCATTTGCCTGCGCTGTCTGGTAAATAGGAGGGCTAGTTCTGACGATGACACACTAGTCGCTCAAAGCTGTAAAGTTACTGCCGGGTAGTGCAATTTTCATGCCGCATACGTCAAGTGGCTGGTCGTTTGCGGAATGCTCTTAACTGGCATCCTGCTTTGCTGTGTTCTCTAAGCGTAAATCTAGACAGAACTCGTAGTGACCTATTATGCTATCTTTAGGCCGGCTGGAGATTGTGCAAATGTGCTTTTAAAGGAGACCATCAAACTATACGTATTGCAGCATAATAATTGCATTGTAAGTCGTCAAGTGATTGTCATTGTAAAAGTGTTGAGAAAGACAAGCCCGAATACGTAGGTTTTGAAACCACGTCCAATAATTTTTGGTCTGTATGGTATGGGGATATCAGATTTTCCATGTCTGATAGCAGATATCCGCTGCAGCAGGCTTCTCTGTTTTGGTGCCATCATAGTATCAAATATTCTGGACGATATGCGTAACAATTTGGAAATGTAATTTTTCGTTCGCCAGCACTGTGATTTTTGGGCCCAACGTTGTATGAAACGTGAATGGTCTCCTTTATTCGTATTTGGTAGTGGCCAAAACCGAAATCTCCTAGGTCCAAAAAAGTCCGCAATACCACTTGGTCGTGCTACAGAGTTTTCCCGCAAATTAAACCGATTTTGACGGTTGATGCGTGTGAGTAACTAGTCACTCATGCTAGGGACGCCGGCCGCTTGTTCCATAAATGTGGAGGCGCGTGACAAACTGATCTTGCAGCTATTAAGACTATAATTAGACAGTGATTCCAACGGCCTGACTAACCGAACTAAGCAGCAAGCAATGCAAAACGACTGACACATTGTAGCGAAGAAGTTGAGGAAAAAATATGGTGGAAAAGTGGTTAAAAAAGATGATGTTTTGTTCCTTGATTCAGAATCAGAAAGTGACCCGTTGTTGCAGTTTCAGCAATCGGAATAGAATAACATTAGGGCTGGTTAACATCAAGTAACAACGAAAACATCGTGAGGAGACCCGGGGATAGTTGGCTCCGCACGTGTTGACGATGTCTTTCCTGTGGACTATACAATATAGACTGACTTAGCTGAGAAGATGGTTTGGTATCAGTGCTGGGCAAGCCTCCTCCATATACACACCTGTTCCACGTACTTTCCAAGTGGTTAATTCAACCATCTATGTAGTGTGTGATTGGAGGTGCGAATTTAATATAGATTTAACTTTACTATTAGCCGTATAGCAAAAACTGTTATCCCTACATTTCTCTCCCACACGGGACAGGCATTGCCTATTGTGGGGGTCAGCACAAATTGAAACTTAAGTAGCCATAAAGTCTTATAAAGTTATAACCTATATAATGTACACTTCTTGTAAACCTACTTCTTCTTGAAATAAATAATTTTTAATTTAATTTTAATTTTAACTTGATATTTTACTTTATGGTAATAAAGCTTTTTACTTTACTTTTACTTTATTTAGAATAGGCCTAAGTAAACTAAACTACCAGGCAACGATCGAAATAGATAGACGAACCCTTTCCCTCCGATGCGATGATGCAACCGCTTGCTTTGGAGGCCATTTCGCCACAAACAGACATCCGAAGACTTTCTTACCGAAGTCATTAGTCATCCACGCACAAAGGAGGAGCGCCGTGACTCGGCCTTTCCGTGTAATTGCCCTTTGTCGGGTTTTGAAACCTCTCTAGTTCGATTTTTGTCTGGCTTAGCTTACAAGCAGTTCTGTCCATTCAGAAGTTTTCTGGAGGATGTTTCTTAATCATATCATCACCATCAGCCCTCCTTGGGCTGAGGAGTATCTAGGCATTTTCCCCCTCGCGCCACCTCTCACCGTCCCTCGCCATCCACATCCATGGACCCTCCGCCGTAATGACGATTTCTTCCGACCATCGGGCTGCTGGTCTTCCCACTGATCACCGAGATTTCATTTGCCCTTGTTTTTTTCCAAAGCACCGTTTGCCTACGGTTACGTGTTCAAGTGCAAGTCCTGTAACGAGCGAATTTTTCATTAATTTCGGTTAAGCGGTGTGGTCGTGGAAGCAAAGTTTACTTTGCTACTTACTAATTAACGTTATGATAATTATGGCTGCCGAATTGGGGTGGTTTTATTTAACTTATCAATAGACGTAATCTAATCAGCATTGAAATAATGAACAAAATTATTTTTTGCCAGCGAAAGCAAGATCTAACAGAAAGCAAGACCTACAATCCCAAGAAAAGTTAGAGACAGCAATACTATCAAATGCAAAAATACAATTACCCATTTCAACTCGATATTTTGACAGATCTATGACGGGTGCCCTCACCGAGTTTTTCTCCCCCGTATAATGCCAATGAGCACATGCATTATTCATCCGCTAATTATGTTTATGTTCGCAAGATCAGCGCGTATCTTGAGCGTTTCGTGCCGCCGCTCAACGGTTGGGCAACTTTTTCGCTTTGCCACTCCTTCCACGGTCTATGGGTTGCGCTTTTGGGGCTTGGTCCGAGTTTAAACTATGGGCGGAATGTTTTTTTTTATAGACTAAACTACTGGCTGGCGCAGGGTCCATGGATGAGGATGGCGAGGGACCGTGAGAGGTGGCGTGAGGGGGAAAAGGCCTATACCCACCAGTGGGCAGAGGTGGGCTGATGATGGTGACGATGAAACTACTGGCTTATTCCCTAATGACCGACTTAGGTCAAATTACCAGCGGATTTTCAGACTAAAATTGCACATGCAACTAAAAAAAATACAATAGGGGTGGCCACTACGTCATACGATTGCGAATACCAACTCTAAATGACCGATTACCTTATAAAGGCATTACTAGAACAAAGACTACTACTATTATGAATACTAATTTATTGTGATAAAGAAACTAACGAAATCTCGAACGCTTTAGACCACAGCTGACTGATTTGTAAGTCAAATACTAAAGGGCTTCTTTCGATAGCTCCTTGACTTAATTCCTTCTTAGCCCACTATTAAGATGGATAGTATTCAGACAGAAGTATCAATAATTAGCATCTATTTAGTTAGACCCCAAATAGGTGTTCCTCAAGAAACAATGTTAGGCCTCGTGCCTTTCATACTTGACTAAGCTTTTAGTAATATAATGTTACATTCATCATAAGTATTGTAAGCAACAATGCTGATCTCAATCACGATACGCTACGAATATTGTATGGCCATTTCAATAATTACCTATAGGGCGCGTGGCCATGACTTCACAAAACGTTGTATGTATCTTTTTTTTTACATTTTCTCGAAATGAAGGTCAACCACGTAAGGTCTTCCTCTCACCGCATTGACCACACGCCATCATTTACAGTTAGGGCCCATGACCAGGCCATTTGCGGTGTAATGGTAGCATCCGTCCGGACATTTTTTGTGTACAGTCGACAGGCGATCGTCAATGGGACAAGTTTTGCAGCGGTTTACGTGTTTAGTTTCAAGTTTTCAACTAGATTATTTATGCCCAAAAGAAAATCGGAGGAAATACAGGGTGCACTCTAAGTCGATAGCGAAACTTTAAGTAGGATGTCTACTGATCAATACAAACTACTTGTACTAGGTGGCGACAAAAAAGGAGCGAAAAAAATATCATCTGTTTCATACATTTGGCGCAGTACTGAGGCGACCTTTTGTATGGAACGGCAGAAATTTTTTTCGATCCATTTTTTTAGCCACCTAGTACAAGTTGTTTGTATTGATCAGCAGACAGCCTACTTAAAGTTCCGCTATCGACTTAGAGTGCACCCTGTAGTTTATCTGTTGTTTCATGTTGGCAGTACGGTCAACCACACGCTAGGATACTTCGTGGCTGTTATCACTCGGTATCTTCTTCTTCTTCATCGATTCCTCATGGCAGAGGATCGCGACCATGTCGTACTCGCTTCCATTGGGAACGGTATTACGTCATATGAACTGCTCGGTGAATGCTTCCTCCAGAGACCTAAGTCGAAGTGTCGATGGTGTCCCAGTAGAAGGACAAAACAGGGGTTTCCTTGTTTTTCTCCTACAACAAGCTAACTAATCCTCTAGAATTAGAATCAGAATGTTCTTTGCTGTACTACAAAAACATTGGTCCGACAGATTAATACATCGTAATTGAAGCCGTCTACTGGGAACCCATTTTGGCACCATTGAGCCCTGCCTTTATCGCATCAGACCGTATGGTTGGTGCACTTCCCCTGGCGCGTTTACCATTCACCTGGCCCAAGATTATGAGCTTCTCTAGACTTTCGGTACAAGCACGCAAAATAATGGGTATTCTAGCTTGTTGCTGGCAGACCTATACCAACATGTATGGAACAGCTGCTTTATCGTTTGCTCCGATTATTTTAGACCCAAACGTTTGTATTGATGAGTAGAAATACCCCTCAACTCAACGAACTGAAACTCACCTGTAGATACAAAATTATTCAGGGTTATTGGAAATTCGACCTTTAGGACTTTAGGAGGTTATAAATGGGACTATTTCCAACCAATTTCGCCCCATTAATGTCCCAAAATTGACCGTTTCAGAGATATTGGAATTTTAGAAGTATACTTTTATAATGTGTTTATAATATAGAAACCACAGATCAATCCAACTCGGTCTGAGGACCAAACATCAAAAGGCAGCGATTCCCTCGATATTTGACACATGGAAAATCCCCATTGATACTTCACTCGAATAAAAGAAAATATAGGTCAAAATTTATCCAGTTTTTACCCATTCAGACGCTGAACAAAAACCTCTGTCGCTATGCCAAGAAGCGATGAAACTGAAGTGAGTGAGGCCGATTATTTCAGTTTCAGCCCAGATTTCGCGGAGGACTCATTAAAAATGCATCTGGAAATAGCTTCCGCAATGGCCCGTTTTCAAGAAGCCCTTGGTAGATGGCGCTCATAGGCTTGGCCATACAAGAACCGGGATGTGGCTGTCAAATTTCGCTTACAAAGATTAATAATATCTTCAGAAAAGCGAAATTTGGCAGCCGTAAAAACGGCTCATTCGCAAGGGAAGCGGGATTTGTTTCGATTCTGTTCGAAATTGTTTACCTTGCAATGGTTCGATCAAAACTCACATTTTTAATGTGGAATCCACTTGTCTATCCCACTAGTGGGACAAGCTAGAGAAGTCCTCCGAGTCTACTTGAACAATCCGGCGTTTGTATATGTATTACTGTTCGTTTTCGGTAACTTGAGTATTTTCAGTCGGAGCGTCATGTAACTTGGTAGGTTAGTGAAGGAGAGTCGCGAGCTGGCTATAAATTATGTTTTAATCAATATTCCAGCAAAATTGCTCCGAGTTTCCTTCAAAATCTCTTTCATCGCCGTTGTTAGCGAACCCATACCGCGGCCCTTTTCAGCCGTTCAGCGCTGGCCATTGTAGCTCCGCTCCGCTGCATCCAGCGAGGAGCCAACAATGGCCGCGTGAAGTATTCAGCGACGTCGACCGAAAGCCAGCGGCTGTGTCCTAATTACTGTTACTGAGCACGGCCGATGCCACAGTTTTGAGGGCTTTTTATTGTGCGATCTGGGGGCACGGCAGTGCCCCCACCAAGTCGAGCTAAAAAGCGGCACGGCCGTACCATACTTTTCTCGAAGCAGTTCAGGCCATTTTCGACCCCCCTATAACTTCGTTTTGGATAAAACTAGAAGCCTGAATTTTCTGTAACCAAGAAAGCATTGTATAGACATGGAATATTTCAAATTTCATTCAATTTGAACCAGTAGTTTAAGAATTATAACTAGTCAAAGTTTCGTATTTTGTCACTCACTCACTGATTGATCATCAAAACTCTAAGGCACTTCTAGCATACATAGAAGCTTCAAATTTAGAATACAATTAGTATTTAGTGTATAAATCAAGGAAAAACTAAAATATTTTGCAATTTCAGTCCAGGTTTCTAGGTACACCAACTGCATATATAACTTTGTATTCCCATATAAATATATGGGATTACAAAGTTTTATTTGCATACATGTACAATGCAAATGTAACTTTATAATCCTATATATTTATATGGGAATACAAAGTTTAATTTGCATACATGTACCCACGACAGCACGACAGAGTGTACAAACGTAACCGAGTAGAGTGGTAGGGTGTAAGGGTCGACGTGCTGTCTTGTGTACAATGCAAATGTAAGTTTGTAATCCTATAATGGAATCAATAGGTGTAGATATGTACCTACATAATATGTACCTACCTACATATTATTATGTTCAAAGGTAACTTGTACAATGGTCAACGGAATGAAAAAGCCAGAATGGGATGTCTTGAAGTTGTACCAAAATCCCGCAAAGTATTAAGTAGATGGGCAGAGGCCCGGTTTCTGAATTGAGAATTTTACTAAGCACATACTTACGTATCGCTCTGTCACGCTCTTTTGTGAGAAATCTGTAGAAACAGGACGATACTTACCCATTTGCTTAGCAAAATTCTCAACTCAGAAACCGGACCTATAAGTTTAGTTGCCCGATCGTAATTGAAGCCGTCAACTGGGAGCCCGTTTTGTCACCATTGCGTTACAGGCTAAGGGCCCTGGAAGGTAGAAGACGTACTCGTAGAAGTAGAAAGCAAAAAAAAGTAGGACTATCTACAAAAAGAAATGAGATCCCATCAAAAACAAAACTTGTAAAAAAAAACCAAGCCTCGCTGCTCAGTTCTTCTACCGTAAAAAGTTTTGAGATCCATGTAATACCAAGTCGGTTAATTTACTCAGTCCCTACTTTTTAAGGGTCCTTCTGTCTTGAGTAATTTATTACGTAATTAGCTAACCTAACAACATCTTATAGTGACCATATCAAAATTAAACATCTTTTATGTTTTAAATAATTAGATTGACTTGGCAATCGCATTAAATAATCTAATTTAATATAATTTGTATTACTTGTGTTTTCATGCGATGGCCAAGTCAATCTATTTATTTAAAACATAAACGATGTTTAATTTTGATATGGTCACTATAAGATGTTGTTAGGTTAGCTAATTACGTAATAAATTACTCAAGACAGAAGGACCCTTAAAAAGTAGGGACTGAGTAAATTAACCGACTTGGTATTACATGGATCTCAAAACTTTTTACGGTAGAAGAACTGAGCAGCGAGGCTTGGTTTTTTTTTACAAGTTTTGTTTTTGATGGGATTCTCTTTACCCGTAGTTTTACAAGCATCCATAGTTTTTGGGTACCTACCTACAGTTCTTGGGTTTGCAAATGGTTTTTAATCTAATTTTGGTTGTAACCGTGTTCCCCGTTTTCCACCCTGGATTATGGCACTAGAGTATTTTTTTTGTATTGGTATTACTATTAGGTGTTTTTTTATCTTACACTGATTATTTAGTTTGCAACAGCAGTTTTTTGTTGCAAAAATTCACAAGAGACGTTTGGTGAACATTGGCACCATTTTCAATGAAAATCAAATCGGAATGTTAGATCAAGTACAGTTTCTTGTGAATCAAAGACCAAACATAATATTTTAAGGTCTGTCCAGTTTTGAGAGTTGAACATGGTGCACATACGAAACCTCGATCCTGCAAATTATCTGCGTTCGTTCGATCGTAGTGAAATAATTTAAGTTTGTGACGAAAAGAAAGAAAGGTGGCGAACTGGCGAAAGAAAAATATTATCGAAGCATTTTCGTTCAATGTTTCAACCATAAATATTTCACTTATTGCAACTAGGAGTTTCCTTCCAACGATCCTGTGTAAAATCTAGGTCGTACGTTAGCCCAGTTTAATTTCCGGCCATCTTTCATACGTCGGACTTAGGAAATACGGCGGGTTTTCTTGAATAATCCTTTTTCAAGTAGCAAAGGAAAAGCTTAGTTTTGTTTTAAAAATGTTTTCAAAATCGTGAGAATCCACCTGCAGCAAACGTTTCGGGGAGAAAGTTTGCATGTATGTATAACCCGTGTAATTACAGAAGACATTTAGGATGGACTTCAAAACACTCGCCCTCTCGCTCTAATTAATACAGTCAAAGCGAGACAACGCTAGGTTTTTAACTCCGTCCTAAATGTTTTGTTTAATGACACGGGTTATATGTATGAATGTTCGATAACTTGAGTAAATTTAGTCGGTTCGTCATGAAATTTGGTAGGCGGGTAAATGAAACAAAGATATTTTTTAAGTTCAAACATGAGCCAAATTGGTCGAGGGATTGCTGAGATATCATGGGGTCGCGAGTTCGTAGTTCGGGGCGAACCACTAGTAATATTAGTAGTGGGATAGGATAGTCTATATCTATTTAACCACTCTCTACAGAACAAAGTTGACATCTGCTACTAACGAACAGGTAACTTTATCCAGCTGGCATGTGTGCGACTGTGCGCAAACCGGCAGAGTTTAGTCAAATGAACTGGAAAACGGGCGAAGCCATTTCACATGCGCGTCAGTCACAGGCAATGTGGCGCAAAAAGGGCTTTAAGGGTGGATGATAGCAAGGTGGCGGGAAATTCAAAATTTTCACAGATTTTTACATTTTGTAGCTAAACTGAACTATTTTTGTTCAGCGATTTTTCGTTCGCGAGAATAAAACCGTATTCTTTTCATTATTGTAAACAACAGAACAACAATAATTCAGCCGATTATGTGTTGTGGCCTACGAAGCAGTGGTATTGCCCAAAAAACTTGTCGTGGGGTAGACGATAGCAAGGTGGCGGGAAATTCAAAATTTTCACAGTTTTTTACATTTTGTAGCTAAACTGAGCTATTTTTGTTCAGCGATTTTTCTTTCGCGGCAATAACATAGTATTCTTTTCATGAAGCAGTGGTATTGCCCAAAAAACTTGTCGTAGACCAGAACACATAATCGGCTGAATTATTGTTGTTCTGTTGTTTACAATAATGAAAAGAATACTTTGTTATTGCCGCGAACGAAAAATCGCTGAACAAAAATAGCTCAGTTTAGCTACAAAATGTAAAAAACTGTGAAAATTTTGAATTTCCCGCCACGTTGCTATCGTCGACCGTTAAACTTCTGCAGTGGGAAAATGGGACAGGTGTTGGTTGAGTTTGCGATATCGTTAGGATTAGTAAAACGTCATGCGTAGGTATCTGAAAGCAAGGGCTTAGGACAGCGATTCCTTATAAGACGATACCACGATACCCACAACATCGTTAGTATAGGCCAGGGGTCGGCAACCTGCGGCTCGCGAGCCGCATGCGGCTCTTTCGTTGAAAGTTGCAGCTCTTCAGTCCCGCAAAAATTTTAACATGATCCTCCAAAATAATCAGCCATTAAGAAATTCAAGAGTAAAATCGGCGATTTTCCCCTCTATTTACATCAAAGAAAATCTCCACTATGAAATTTTAGGGCCAAATCGGCGACTTTTGGGGCGCGCTGTGGGCGCGTTGTCAAATAAATGGTAATTAATACCAAAACAAGAGTAAAATCGATTTTAAAATAAATAGGCATTCTATAATCAAGAAAAAAAATGTGGCTCCTTAAAAACTGGCAAATTTTGTAAATTGTAATTTTTGGCTCTTTAGTCTCAAAAGGTTGCCGACCCCTGGTATAGGCAGTTGAAGGGTGGTATCGCGGTTTTTTTGGACTTAACAATTTGTATACTTTTATTTTAACATTTTATAGTGACTTTAATGTCACACAGCTTTCCTTTTTTCAATTACTTTTAGTTAACTAGGTCTAAATTGTTCTTTCTGTTTTGGTCTGTATTACAGCAATCAGTGCCTATTCCCCACCGTAGTCTCAGGGGTTCTAGTTTTTCTTTACGTTTCTATAATGCAAGTTCTAAACACTAACGAGGACAAAATGTCCATACAGCCGTCCACGAGCGCCTCTTTATTGCCGAATTCTTTCGATAAAGTGTCCCGGTATTATTTTGCGAGGGGTGCGTCGTCGGTCGTAATGGTAGGGATTACTCACGACTTTTCTCCGAAAACACGCTTGGACGGCGAGTCAGTGTGTCCCCTAAACTGTTTCGTCATCCAACTGTAGGTTAGGTTGCTACTACAGGGTATCGAATTCGATAGCGGAACTTTAAGTAGGCTGTCTACTGATCACTACAAACAACTTGTACTAGGTAGCGAAAAAATGGAGCGAAAAAATATATCAGCTGTTCCATCTACATTTGGTGTGCAGTACTGAGTCTACCTTATGTATGGAACAGCTGATATTTTTTTCCCTCCTTTTTTTTGCCACCTTGTAGGTACCAGTTGTTTGTAGTGACCAGTAGACCGCCTACTAAAAGTTCCGCTATCGAATTTGATTGCACCCTGTAGTAGTTCGCCCCGAACTGTGAACTCAAGATGTGTAACTTTATGCTAACAATATTCGCGCAGGCGCGCGCGTATTGCTTAAAAACTTTACAACCCCATATCTCAGCAACCTCTCGACCGATTTCAACCAACGTCAACAGCACGTAAACCTTAACATTTTCGTTGCAGAGTCGCCCGTAACGTAACTGAATAGAGTGCACGCCAGTTCGCTGAGTGCACGCGTGTAAGGGTCGACGTGTTGTCCATTGTATTAAGGTGAAATACGTCTCACAACTAGCGCCGCCAATGGAAAAAAAATCATATCTTATTTTTGGATGCGTTTTTAGCAAAAAACGCTCCTGCGATTCCTCAAGGCGAGGCTTAACTATTTTTAGGACCTAAGGTTTGGATTCCAGATCCTAGAACTTAAGAATGCAATCGATTCTCGCCAAAAGTGGCCACTTTTGGCGAGAATCGATTGCATTCGTAGGAAATCCAAACCTTAGGTCCTAAAAATAGTTAAGCCTCGCGTTGAGGAATCGCAGGAGCGTTTTTTGCTAAAAACGAATCCCAAGAAAAGATATGATTTTTTTTCCATTGGCGGCGCTAGTTGTGAGACGTATGGCGTCTTAAGTATCGAATTACTATCTTGATGATAGTGGGGCTTACAATGTTACCCAATATTAACGAATCTGTATGTTTTGTTTCAGGTATGCAATGATGACATCAATCCTGAGTCCTGACTCTGCGTCACCAAAACTGGTACAGTCGGCCACTGTCTAGGATACCCCATGGTAGCTCTTACCGCGCGTGGCATAGGGGTGCCAATCGAACAAAAATTGCTATCAGAGCGTGTAGCTGACTGCAGTAGGTACCTAACCCACGAAAAAAATATTGTACGGCTGATTCTGAATTTTTTCTTGACTTTTTTTGGAATCCTCTAAAATTTGGGTTAACAATTCAAAATCGCCCTGTATAACGAATGGAAGTGTGATTCACAAAGCATTTCATAGATGGCGCCTACAGGTGTGGCCATAGAAGAACCGGAATACGGCTGTCAAAATTAATCCATGTTAAGCGAAAGGCTAAGCGGAATTTGACAGCCGAATTCCGGTTCTTCTTTGGCCACGCTTTGCACGTTTACAGCGTCATCTTTGGATTTGTTCTTTGGAAACGGCTCATTGCTGAAATAAAGCCATCCCACACTCGTTCAGAGATGGGTAACGACCCGGGTTATAACCCAATCGGTGGGTTATAACCCACTTGGTACCTATTATCGCCCGGTTAAAACCCATTTTGGTGGGCGATAACTAAAGTCTGTTTGGACTGTTCTACTAGTCCAGTTCTACTGATAAAACTATTCGGTTTTCTTTTCCGTTTAGTTCTCTATTAATAGAACTGATACTGTGAAGGTATTCCGGGAAGTTCTACGATATTAAAAAAAATAAAACAACAACAATAAAATATCCACACTGTCTCAATTGTAAACAAAAGTATGCCAATGAGTCCTAATCAACATTCTATTTGAAAAGTATCTCTTGGTAATTTTGCGTCAAACTTATATTTACGAAGTTATTTGAGGTTACGTGCTTTTTTGTATGGGTGCGAAAACATTTTATGACATTACTCTTATTATTCACTTAGCTTCACTTTCTGGTTTTGAAAAACGGAGTAGGTATATTATTTACCACATTTCATCTAAACATACTACATGCCGCAAATTACCTTATTCAAAAATAATTAAATAGTTTATGTTTTATTGTGGTTTTTACCTTAAAAACTGTTATTTTTTTACTTTCCTTGACAAATTTTTCACCAAAAGTTGTTCAATAATGTAGTTCTGATGTTTTCTTAAGTTTGCACTATACTATTAAACTACAGTTTTAAGAGATTCAACGCCCGAAAAAACAACAATATAACGTAACATATTTAATTATTTTCAAATGCGGTACTTGCGGCATGTAGTATGTTTAGATGAAATGTGGTAAATAATATACCTACTCCGTTTTTCAAAACGAGAAAGTGAAGCTAAGTGATGAATAAGAGTAATGTCATAAAATGTTTTCGCACCCATACAAAAAATCACGTAACCTCAAATAACTTCGTAAATATAAGTTTGACGCAAAATTACCAAGAGACACTTTTCAAATAAAATGTTGATTAGAACTCATTGGCATACTTTTGTTTGGAATTCAGATTTTTTTTTAAATCTGTCATTTTTCGTATATAAGTTTCAACCAGCTTTTCTATCTGATGAAAATCGTAGCACATAAGCAGGTCATCTTCATAATCATACAATTTATGGTGGGAAATAAGTTACTTAAATGTTTACAAAAATGTTTTAAATGTAAAAAAGTAACATTAAAAACACAAAATATGTTATTACTCCCAAATGCGGTCCGTTGCGGTGTGTAGTATATTTGGGTGATATGTAGTAAATAATATACTATATCCATTTTTAAACCCAGAAAGTGAAGCAAGTTGAAGCAAAGAGTAGTTATAAAATGTCTACGCTCCTATACAAAAAAATCATATAAGCTCAAATAACTTAGTAAACATAAGTTTCACACAAAATTACCAAGACGTACTTTTAAAATATAATGTTCATTAAAACTCATTGGCATACTCGAAATCGACAAATTTTCGAGCGCTGCGCGCACATTTGTCAATTGTCCTGAGAAATCGTAATTACCATATTGTTTACGGGAAACATTTGTGAAATTACGAGTGTGTGTTTATTCTGCCTTAAGTGTTCCTGAAATATAAGGGAAAAATCTGTGATTTTTCGGCGCGCGTCGTTCGTCTTACTTATATGAAAAATGACCATTACAAGAATATCGTAAAAAATCGTAAAATAAGTTTTAAAAAAGTGAAAATTTGAGTGCGCTGCGCGCGCGTTTATAATTTTATACAAACAAGGTGGCCCAAACATAAACGTCAAGCGAGAAAATCTATACATACAGCTGACATCAAGGGCTGCCCCAATTAATGTTATTTTCGAGAAAACATCACTGAAGTTGTATGGGAAAAAAAGTTGAGGTCGGAAGGACTTTTTATTGACTTCAAAAACTTCTGCAAAGCCTTAGTCCTCAGAATGGTACAAAAATCCTGTCAGTTTAAACAACAAAATCTTACAAAACCTAACAAAAAAACCGGACAAGTGAGAGTTTAACTCGCGTTGAGAGGTTTACGTACAATGAGGAAGATCGAACGAACGAACGTAGGAAGATCTTCATACAAATTCTACTAAGATACATTAATCGAAAGTCCGAACCATACCGCGATCCGCGATGTAGGACTGTGGAGCGATATCTGTTGACTGAGTTGAGGAACTAATGCAACTAGAACAAAATTAATATTTTCCTAAGTAATTTTGTACACCATGAACGTCTTATAGGTTTTTTCTGTAATCTATAGAAAAATACCTATTTCCTGTTTTTTTTTTTAATTTTAGGAGATAAGGGGGGGAATTTTAAATTTTCGCGTATTAAATAACTTCAAAACTGTTCATTTTACAATTATAACAAAATATATATTTGAGATACTTAAAACGAGCCCTTTCATTTGATGTCACAAGATATTATATTTTACAAAACTTTTTAGTGAGTTTCCAATTTACCCCCCAAAAGTGGTCCCCATGTTTAAAATTTATTAATTTACGTTACACGTCCTTGTTTGGGTCACCGACTTACACATGTGTACCAAATTTCAACTCAATCGGTCCAGTAGTTTAGGAGCAAATTGGCTGTGACAGACGGACAGACAGACGCACGAGTGATCCTATAATGGTTCCGTTTTACCCTTTTAAGGTACGGAACCCTAAAAAATGGCTGAACATACATTGGGGTGATTTGGGTAGCTCTTGGTGTCAGGTATCTAGATTTTCTCGCTCGACGTCTATGTTTGGGCCACCCTGTATAATTCCAAACCATAGAATAGGCGGGCGATGCACGCCGAACTCGATTTTTGATAGTGTTATACGTTTTACCACTTGTAACAGAGTGTATTTAGTTATCGCCCACCAAAAAAGACGATAATGGGTTATAACTGGGTGATTTGGGTTATAACCCGGTTTTAACCCAACTGGGTCGTTTGGGTTATAACCCACTACCCATCTCTGCACTCGTTATGTGTCGACGACCTACATTCACTTTTCCAATTACCCCAATGCCTTTCTAACGAGGCATTTTGATCTTTATGGCCTGAGAGATAACGTCCTAGGTAGCGGTAACGGGAACAACACTGATAAAGGTTGATAAGGTAATGTCGGATTGTTGAGAAAATAGGGGTCTATTCCATTAGTTTGTGGTTTGAATGAATGGCTGGAAATGTCTAGGTTTCCTATTTGGGGCAAATGTGTTTAGGATCTCCATGACTGGTGGAACGTTTTTTCAACGAATAGAAAAATTACTAGTTGTAGCTATTTTAGGACATGAAACCCAAAACCTAGGTTATCTGTCTGATCTTTCCAAATAAAAAGGTCCAAAATGTGGCAAAATACGCAAAAATTGTTTTATTATAATGTTTCGGTTTGCTTGTTATATCTTGATATTATTATCGTCTTCTTTCTAGGTTCTTAGATCAAAGATAATAGCCCGGCTGTAAACGGCGCAAAGACTTTGTATTATTTTTTTAAATATATTTTTTTTTAATCTTATAGTTAGGAATCACTTTTGATTGCAATTTTGAGATTCAGTCTCTCTGGTTACTCCTTCACCAAATAGACGCGCGATGTTATGAATGAACCTTCGAAAAACTATTTTAATAATTCGGAAGGCAAAGTTTTTTGTTCGAAAGTCCGTTATTGGCTTCATTTTATCTTTAGACAATATTGAGAAACTAATTTCAATATTTTTTATTTTGGTTCAGTAGTTTTGATTTTACAACGTTTCAAAGATACGGTTTTATGACGTCACGCGGCGGTCTGCATACTGTTGGCGGTCAAGGCGGTCATAGGAACAAAACATTTTAGCGCATAAAAACAAAACTACTGGATCAAAATAAAAAATATTGAAATTAGTTTCTCAATATTGTCTAAAGATAAGATTAAGCCAATAACGGACTTTCGAACAAAAAACTTTGCCTTCCGAATTATATCCGTCGACGCGATCTACAAACATCCGTAACATAAACAGGTACCATGCGTAACAAGACGCAGACCTTTACTCAGATAGAGATAGATAGATAGTGAACACTTTATTGTACACCAGAAAAAAATATTTACAAGAATTTTTTCTTAACCTAAAAGTACAGATGGCGGTCTTATAGCTAAAAGCGATCTCTTCCAGACAACTGGAACTTCCGACTGGATAATCAACAGTGGGTGTCAACAGGCTAATAATGATGATGAAAGTCCCAACTGTTATTAAGAGCGCCATCTTGCTTTACGTAGTGAACTAGTAAGTCTACGTAGAGAGAGATAGCGAGATTTACTCGTAGATAGACCTTTGTCGCGGTTCCGTGCTGCCGCTGCCGGTTCTCACGTATCGCCTACGGAAAGGGGGCTAATTCTCGGGAATCTCGCATTCGACACATCTCGAAGGAAAAATCTCATGTCATTTCGATCTCGACTGCTCCCGACCCGACCACTCGAGTCATGTCAAGCGAAAAGGGCAAGAAATCTCGTGCCTTATTTATTTATTTATTTAGCTACTTACTTGATGTGACATAGAGCTGGCGCAAACTGAGATTTTTCCTTCGAGATGTGCCCGTGGAGTACGGTGTGGTGTGATGTATCAAACAAACCACGGTTGCCACGGTCGCTGTGATTTGTCTCAATCAAGGCCTGACAGATGATCGTACTCATTGTCACTGTATGTAAACATCGGCAGAGAGTAAGCAGACGTACAGATAGGACTCTCGGTTGAATGAAACACCATATCAAGTTTTGATCTCATCTTTCACTGTTTAATATTGTAAAAATGTGACCGTTTTGAAAGCCACCATGAAATAGATGCATTTTTCCGGAGAGTTCTATGGGACTTTTCATTTATAAATCGTCGGAATCTAAGATCTGATAAATTGGTTCGGCTCAAGTGACTTGAAATCAGACTAATCAAGGTTTAACAATAACCTTGATTAAATTATCCAACATCCTCTTGGATTTGGTAAAATCCAGTCTAATTTGGTTTAGCGTCACTTTCCAGCAATACCAAATCGGCAAATCTGGTAGTATGTCTTCTGATTCTTGCTTCGGCCTCTCAGAGTCAAAGTTTTTATAACCGCCATTTCTCGTGATCTAAGCCTGCATTAACCGGGTGCACTGACCAACTTCACGCCGTCTCTCCCTTCACTACCTACATCTCTCTCTCGCACTGATGCACTCAATAGCAAGACGCAGAAGATCTACTCGATTTAGAATGAGATGATGTGAGCCTGGAATAGAGAGTAATTTATCAAATCGAATTCGAGCTGTCAAATTGATTCAACCCTGCACCACCTAGACGAGCAACTGTCGACAAATGTGGCCAGTGGCTGCACAAAGACCCATTGCAGCGGAACTGGAAAGTAGGGATTATGACGATTTTGGCTGTGAAACTAAGGCATTTGTATCTACGTGATAAGATGATTTATACAGCGTCCGGTGGCACCTTCATTCACACTAGATGGGTCAAGAGTCAAGATACCACTCGGCGCTGCAGTGCCTGGGACATTGTTTTAGATGGAGTAGGCGTGCCCAGCACCTATACCATCCCTATACCTATGATTTTTGGCCGTCAATCGCCATAAAATTACGCGACTGCGGCGCCCTCTGGCGGATTGAGTTGGCTTTCTGGAACAAGTGTCAAGAAGATACAATTTAAGTTGTTTGTGGATAAAATTATGTATCAACAAATGGCAAAGTTTAAATACGAAGAGTTATCTGTGAAGGACATGAACTGCAATGCGGACTATCTGTTTGTTACTGCTCTTTGCCCCGTGTTTACAATTTTCCTGCGCACACTCTAGTTACAGTTGCGCGATCGACGCACGCGCACGGCAGTCGCGCATCGGCTTTTGATTTTTTTATTTAAAAAAAATCAGGTTTACAAACAGTCCTTGTGCTACTATCGGTTTGGTATGATATAAGGAGTGCAGTGTGCTTTTTACAAATAATGTGTTTTTTGTTCGTGTATTTTTCCGAGGTATTTCTTTGCGATTTATTGATGGGTTTCCTTGATGTACGAGTGTAATAGGTTTTTTGCCGAGATGTTAGCTCAGAGACGAGCGTGGGACCGAGGCGTAAGCGAATGTTACAGTTTGCACCAAAGAACTGTGTTTTTCTGTTGTGTGGTTGGAAACACAATCTACTTGGATAAAACTCAATATAACTAAAGCTACGGACAGCTTTTGTTACTGGCCTTATCTATACTCTAATTTTTAAATCGAGTACGCGGAATGACAGTTGCTAAGTATGCTACTGTCAGTTAAAGCCTTTGTAGCAACTTTCATTCCGTGGACTCGATTTAAAAATCAGAGTTTAGAACATTTTTAGCTCTACATAGACACGAAGAAACTAAATGTGTGACAGGTTATATTTTTGAAAAAATAAATTGGGGTATCTGTGACTGTGGCCGACCGTACCAGTACAGTACCTAACCTACCTGTTGGCGTTATTGACATAACTTCAGAAACTAAGCTTACTATAAGTTTTCACAGTTCACAGGATTTATTATTTTTAGCTCTATCTTTAGAGTTGAGATCATCTAAGGCTCTATTATACTTCACAAAATCGTACCTATGTGCCACTGAGCGCTTAATTTTTTTTAATGCCTTTGCATCTACGTAATGAGATGATTTATACAGCGGCACCTTCTAAAAAACTAAGGCCTTTGCATCTACGTAATGAGATGATATATACAGCGTCCAGTGGCACCTTCACTCACACTAGATAGGTGAAGAGACCACTCGGCGCTGCAGTGCCTGGGACATTGTTTTAGATGGAGTAGGCTTGCCCAGCACCTATACCATCCTGACAGCTTAGTCGACCAAGCCCACAGGAAAGACAGGTCAATACGTGTGGAGCCAACTGAGCCGCGGGTTTCCTCACGATGTTTTCCTTCACCGTTAGCGAGTGGTATTGCTACTACAAATTCACAAATGTACGTAACTTTGAAATTAAACAAAGCACCACCCGCGGCACCTTCACTCACACTAGAATTCACTAGATGGATGAAGAGACCACTCGGCGCTGCAGTGCCTGGGACATTGCTTTAGTTAGATGGAGTAGGCTTGCCCAGCACCTATATCATCTACTGAACGACTCGTAAATAGGTAGGTGATAAATGTCTACCACTAAGCGACTTGTAATTACAAAACAAAGATGAACTAGAATAAAAACACCTAAATGGAAAGGTCCATAATAGATAGTAGGGTTGCGGCCAAAATATCTGTGATACTTCGCTCAGAAGGAATTTTATAACGCAAGGTTTCTGGCAAGTGGTTGTAGGTACTAGGTACTAGTAAACATGTTTACCGAACGCTAGTTATTATTGTATTACAACATTAAATTACTCTGTATTTATCCCTCCCGTCCTTCGACCGAACGATAGTGTAAATATTAATTTAATTATGTAAATACAGTGACAAATAGAGGAACTCGTGCTTTACCCTATTATCGCAACAGCCTGGTTTATTCATCCAATTTACTATTATCTAGAGCAGTGGTTCCTAACCTTTTCAGTCCGGCCACCCCTTTGACCTCCAAGGAAAGCTGATCTTACCCCCACGCAAAAAGTTATACAAGTAAACAATAGTAATCCCACCAAAAACATTCTGTAAAAACTAGCCAGGTCTCGATGGATCTGCTTGTTTATCTCTAAAAAAGTAATGAAATCTAGACAAAGTCGTGCCAAGTCTAAGGTTCCTTACTGCGATTTCTTTATTATTATAGTTAATGTTGTGAGACTTTGCCGTTGAAGGGTACACAAGCGGTTCTGGCGACAGATTGGTGCAATGGTGTCATAGAGCACCTGGTTTTGTACCCTTGTGTACCATTCAACAGCCAAGTCTCACAACATTAACTATAATAATAAAGAAATCGCAGTAAGGAACCTTAGACTTGGCACGACTTTGTCTAGATTTCATTACTTTTTTAGAGATAAACAAGCAGATCCATCGAGACCTGGCTAGTTTTTACAGAATGTTTTTGGTGGGATTTCACTTCTTTTTGTAGAAACGAGGGCATATTGATTAATTTTATTAGATTTTCTTATTTGACACAGTTTTTTAATTTGTGTAATGTTCGAGTAGAATAAAGTTAATCGTCCGACTATTTCTTGTTGAACGAGCGAGCGAAGTCCTCCGAGTCTGCTGGAACAATCCGGCGTTTGTATGTATGTATGTTTGTATGTATGAATGTTAAGATAATATCTCTAATAAAGCTGATACCAGCTGAGGGTTCTTCATCAGATACTTCAGACCTTAGATTTTTGACATCAAATAAAGCGGCCCACCAAGTTGAATATTTTTTGTAAGGGCGGTATATGTCGATCTATAATAGTTTGGTTGGGCTCTTGTGTTTTCTAATCAGGGTCACCAGGTACTCCAGATCTTCGATTATCCTAGTTTTTATAGTTGTCCCTTTATGTACCCATTAAACCCTAACTCTGTACCAAATTTCAGCTCTCTGAGTTTATGGAAGTACTAGTTCTATTAGGGCTCTTGTGTTTTCTAATCAGGGTCACCAGGTACTCCAGATCTTCGATTATCCTAGTTTTTATAGCTGTCCCTTTATGTGCCCATTAAACCCTAACTCTGTACCAAATTTCAGCTCTCTGAGTTTATGGGAAGTACTAGTTCTATTAGGGCTCTTGTGTTTTCTAATCAGGGTCACCAGGTACTCCAGATCTTCGATTATCCTAGTTTTTATAGTTTTCCCTTTATTTGCCCATTCAACCCTAACTCTGTACCAAATTTCAGCTCTCTGAGTTTATGGGAAGTACTAGTTCTATTAGGGCTCTTGTGTTTTCTAATCAGGGTCACCAGGTACTCCAGATCTTCGATTATCCTAGTTTTTATAGTTTTCCCTTTATGTGGCCATTCAACCTTAACTCTGTACCAAATTTCAGCTCTCTGAGTTTATGGGAAGTACTAGTTCTATTAGGGCTCTTGTGTTTTCTAATCAGGGTCACCAGGTACTCCAGATCTTCGATTATCCTAGTTTTTATAGTTGTCCCTTTATGTGCCCATTAAACCCTAACTCTGTATTAAATTTCAGCTCTCTGAGTTTATGGGAAGCACTAGTTCTATTAGGGCTCTTGTGTTTTCTAATCAGGGTCACCAGGTACTCCAGATCTTCGATTATCCTCGTTTTTATATTTTTCCCTTTATGTGCCCATTAAACCCTAACTCTGTACCAAATTTCAGCTCTCTGAGTTTATGGGAAGTACTAGTTCTATTAGGGCTCTTGTGTTTTCTAATCAGGGTCACCAGGTACTCCAGATCTTCGATTATCCTAGTTTTTATAGTTTTCCCTTTATGTGGCCATTCAACCCTAACTCTGTACCAAATTTCAGCTCTCTGAGTTTATGGGAAGTACTAGTTCTATTATGATGATCATGAGTGAGTGAGTGAGTGAGTGTGTGTCATAAATGCGAAACTTTGCTTTCGCTTAACTTCGGAACTAAATGACCTACAGACTTGAAATTTTGGATTTTAAGTATATAATTATAGCTTACTAGATGACGAAAATTTCTGCGTTCTGGTCTTATCCAGAGGTTCTCAAATAGGGGCCTGAAAATGCGGCGAAATGGTTCCAGTAAAGGATGGTACGGCAGTGTTTGCTTCGCGCTCGACCTGGCGGGGGCACTGCCGTGCCCCCAGATTAATAATTTTCTAACGCAACTTTTTTTTTTCATTAATGTGATTATGATTGATTGATTTGAAGGCTGGTTTCTATTGCTCTGTATTCTTAAGTTTTTTTCTTTATTTTCGCTCTAAAACGGCAATATAATTATTATTCTTGTTGTTTGTCAATCGCGCGCCTCGCAAAATCACCTACTTCAATCTTAAAGAATCTCAATAAAGGGTGGACAGTTGGACACCTTGCGCTGCCACTCGCGGTAGGAGTACTACTACTTTGCGTAATTAGCCCCGCAGGAAAGCTCTTTTACCCCTACGGGGGTAATTACCCCCAGGTTAGGAACCACTGATCTAGAGTCTAGATAAAAGTAAATTAAAATATTTCCATCTAGTCTAAATTCTAGACTAGATGGAAATATTTTGCAAATAAGAAAATTTTGGTGCATGTACGGTCAACCAAAGTCACAGATACCCCGTGGCAGCTCTTACTGCGCGCGGAATAAGGCCGCCAATCGAACAAAAAGGGGTATCCTAGCGTGTAGCCCACTGTAGAATGTGTATGTGCTTAGAGTATGGCTATCCCTTTTGATGAATAGATTATGCAGTGGCCGAGTAACTTGTGGTAGATTACTATGCCTCTGTAGATGATATGGACTTCGCTGCTCTAGAAAACTAGTCAAAGCGTAAGAAGGAGCAACGTATCGCGCGATAAGAATTCATCATCATCAGCCCACCTCTGCCCACTGTTGGGTATAGGCTTTTCCCGCGCCACCTCTCACGGTCCCTGGCCATCCGCATCCATGGACACGATATCGATAAGAATTACGTGGTTTGAATTCTAACTTTTCTAAGCTACTAGTTGAAATTTATGTTCATACGACAGCACGTCAGATTGTACACTTTTGTTGTAAAGTCGCCCGTAACGTAACCGAGTAGAGTGCTAGCGTGTAAGCGTCGACGTGCTATCGTGTGTACCTTAGTCAAGTTACTCTGCCACCACTATCTTCCATAGTCCGATATGGTAGCATGTTTACAAACACTGCCTCTTCTAGTGACTATGTTATGTACCGATTATGCAAACATCGTGTTGATAATAAAGTTGAGGTTAGTACACACGACAACACGTAGACCCTAACACTTTCGTGTCATGTCTGTCTATTCCGGAATGTTCTACTCGTCCAGTTCTACAGATATAAGTATAACTTATCCCTTCTTTCTTCTTCTTCTTGGCGTGCCTCTCCACTAATGGAGGTTGGCCGTCAGCTCTTCATATTCTTTTCTGTTCTTTGATTGCTAATGTAGATTCCTTCGCTTTCCTTTCGAAGAAGTAAACGCAAAAAATGGCGATACCATTATAAGTTAAAACGTAACGAAAAGAAAAGAAAAGACAAATAAAAGCTAACGGTATGGCCCGGTTTGAGCTGTAAAACTATTGTTAAAGACCATTAAAAGTTAGCCCATTGTTGGTAAATAGTGGATGAATGGTCCTTTCTACAGGCGAGCGGACTAGTTTCGGTTTCGTTATTGAAGGCAGCGTCTAACTAAAGACACTTACCGTCAAGATGGACTCTACACTCGGTTACAAAAAGTTCCTATGGGACAGTTTTAAAGTCAGCGCTGTAGTTAAGACTTTAAAACATTTAAACAACTGCTGAAACAATCCCATGTGCAACAACCGCTGATGGTAATTTCTATTAAACTCTAATTTTTAATTCGAGTCCACGGAATGACAGTTGCTACAAAGGCTTTATCTGACAGTTCCATACTAGCAACTGTCATTCCGTGGACTCGAATTAAAAATTTGAGTTTTTTTGAGGCAAAAAAACATTTCTAAATCTACTTAAATCTAATCTATCATAGGTGCAAGAATTCCCACAGTTTTTTTTTTCTTCAAAAGTTTTTGGTATTAGCTCAAATTTAAAAATATATTTGTGTGTTTAAGTACATTTGCATATCTTTGAGTTGTTAAAAAAACATTGTAAAAGTCAATGAAGACAATATTTAAAAAATACCTTTCTCGCGCCGCAGCGTTCACATTTTATCAATAAAAAGTCCGGGGAACGTTATAGAGCAAAAAATAAATTTTTGTTGTGATCCCCCTATCACCGAGTGCTATTACCCTATAAAAAGCGTTAGGATCCTTTGTAACACCTTGTATCTATCTCACTCTTGTGTTTGAAGTAGAGCGGGATAGACAGAGTTGTAAACCCATAGATACGCTCTAACCCAGCCTCATGCTGCGCTTGCAGAACACACTGAACCGTGGGCAACAACCTTTTCCGCATTGTGTATTTCGCTACTGATTTTATGTAAAGACAAAGACCCCGGGAGTGGACCAATTAGTCTTCGCATTTCAATACAATACGGAAAAGAAATGTGGGAACCCATTCCAGTACAGTTTCTGTAGGAAACGTGGCTGTTTTGGACGCGTAGTTCTTTGGCTTTTGACCCTCGTTTTTATAATAATAAGAGATAATACATATATAGCAGAAAGCGATGAGATGGAAGTGACTATTCAGGACGTTTTGGGTATTTAAAAGGCATACTAAATAACTACATAACTTCTAATATTCTAATGAAGCCAATAGCCCTTAATTAAACAAATCGAAGTTCCATAAGCCCAAGTAGCCGGAAAATAGTGGTTGCGCCTGGCACAGGATCGTGAGAGGTTGCGTGAGCATGGAGAGGCCTTTACTCAGCAGTGGGGGTTAACAGACTCATGAAGATGATGTTTTTTTTTAAATACAGTTGATATTATTTGAGTGATCTTATCCGCGTCCAATACAATGTCCAAAAAGGCCCAAACCCCATTACCCACGCGCGTTGAACGCTAACACATATTGTAAATATCCAATATACACAAGCAATAACAGTTTACGTGGGATTGTCGGTCTGTCTCTCACAGCATATTAGGACACCCCTTTTTGTTTAATTGACGCCCTTATGCCGCGCGTGATAAGAGCTACCATGGGGTATCCTACTGTGTCGCTGACCGTACGTGCAGATTGTTTCTTAATCGATGCGTCCCTTTACGGTTCGTTCTGTATATTACAGATTTGTCTCGGATCCAAATGGTATGGTGCGACTGGGTTATGGATTTAAATTACGGCCTTTGTTTTTATTTTGAAACATTAGAAAGTATTCTGAGGCGTTTATAGCCCAGTGGCACTTGGATACTTGCGACGGCTTCTCTGCGGGTTCCATTCCATGTCAAAGTTCTATGTAGCTATTTCGGTCAAGCAGCAATGGAGATTTGTCCAAGTGTCAAATTTGACAGCGCTTCCAGCGACCCTCCGCCGCTGTGACAATGTTGTCCGACCATCGGGCTGCTGGTCTTCTGACTGACCGCCGTCCAGTCCTCGGCCGCCACGTAACTGCCTTTGTCCACCGGCCATCTTCTTCTTCTTCTTCTTAGGGTGCCTCTCGGACTCAGCGAAGGTTGGCGGTCAGCTCTGCATATCCCTCTTTGTCTCTCGCGAGCCGAAATAGCTGGGCAGCACTCGCGATCCCAGTCCACTCCCGTAGGTTTCTTAGCCAGGATTTTCTCCTTCGGCCGACGCGTCTCTTGCCAGTGACTTCCTTCCTCGGCCATCTTCCTTCCTCGCCAATTGTCTTTCCACTTGAGACTCGAGATTCGATCACCGATATCGTCAACCTTTATTAGTACAGTTTATGTATTAACAAGGACTATATTGAGGTCCATAGCGCGTCCCATAGACAAAGTACGGAACAGAGAGCGGTGTTGGTTCATAATGGTAGAATCACTGACATTCCTTCTCTTCTTCTTCTTCAGCCTGTCGCCACCCAATGCTGAGTGTCGGCCTCTTCCACTGCACTCCATTCCTTTCGGTCTTGGGCTTTTCTCATCCAGTCTTTTCCTGTCACTTTGGCCAAGTCGTCAGTTCATCTCATTGGTCATTCCTTCTCAAATCAAAACAAAACATTCTAATAAGGCGGCAGTGAAATGAGCCATTGATTCGCAACACAAACTGCGATTGAACCCACCCGTTGTCATAGGATCAATTGACTTGAATTGCCTCTTCATGCCAAACTTATTATGTGTGTTCCTTAGAATGAATATGAATAGCAACGCGTAGGAATCAGTGATTAAATTGTGACATCGTTTCTGTGGAATCAAGTGAACTGACGCGCCACAGATGAAAAGACGCTGTCAACATTTCGTCTAAGGCCTGAATTACACAGAAAAGGCGTAAGGTGAAGACGCGGCGCAGGCATCTTGCCGCTTCAAAACATTTCAATACAAAATGTATGGAGGCGACACGTTTTGAATTATACTGAAGCGGCGTGGCGCAGGCACGCCGTTTCGTCGCCTGTTCCGCGTCGCTAGCAGGCGCAACCGGAGAGACGCGCAAGCGGCACGCCGTTTGTTATACAGTAGGAGCAGAAAATATGTGACGATAGTGAATTTTATGTACACACGACAACACGACAGAGTGTACTAAAAAAAAACTAAGGCCTTTGCTTCTACTCAATGAGATGATTTATCCAGCGTCCAGTGGCACCTTCATTCACACTAGATGGGTGAAGAAACCACTCGGCGCTGCAGTGCCTGGGACATTGTTTTAGATGGAGTAGGCTTGCCCAGCACCTATACTATGCTGACAGCTTAGTCGGCCTAGCCCACAGGAAAGACAAGTCAATACGTGTGGAGCCAACTAAGCTGCGGGTTTCCTCACGATGTTTTCCTTCACAGTTAGCGAGTGGTATTGCTACTACAAATTCACAAATGTACGTAACTTTGAAATTAAACAAACTCATCCCAGTATGTATTGGAGAGAAAGAGAGAAAGAGGAGAGCGCCGCGCCTTACGCCGTTTCTGTATAATTCATGCCTTATCTGCTCCACGCCTGCTCTGCGCCGTATGCCTTCCGCCTTACGCCTTATGCCGTTTCTGTATACTTCACGCCTAAGGTCCACTTGCGTCAACTAGGGTTAGCCAGCTAACTCTGAGTTAACGTCAATAATTGTACGGAAATGTCAAATTAACTCAAAGTTAGTTGGCTAACCCTGACTGACGCAAGTCCGCCTAATTGATTACTTAGTTTTAGAGTATAAAGCGCGTTATCAAAGCGAGGGAAGTTTCCCATCCGTAGAGAATAATTCGATTTACTGACGTCGAAACCAAGCATAATTTTATTTCAAAGCGATTTTTATGGTTCTAATCAGATAAATAAAAAGTTTGAAACAAAAGACAAATGAACTCGGCGAGACGGTCTCAGATTATGTTTTGTCGGAGGTTTTGGATGTGTAGGTAGGCGTGGCCTCAATGCAGATATGACATTTTGTATGAAACGATCATTCTACGCGATAGTATTCTTAGTTCACACATTGACATGCCCGGTTAGGTACAATAGGCAGTCAAGTGCTAGGAAGCTCCTTTGTTTGAGGTATCTTGGCCAGTGTCCAGTGCCAGTTAGCCAACTTGAGAAGAGGTAGCACTTTATTTGAAAGAAAACATTGTTCCTAGCTGTTGTCGCTCTCGCTTAGTATTCGAAAAAAGTTTGACAAAGTTTTTTTCCCATGAATCAAGTGTACCTACTTGTTGTTTGAAAGTCGGCTATGCCGAACGAAGTTCATAAAAGTAATTGATCGGTATTTCAAATAGAGGTCGAGAAAGCTGACAATCTTTTACTGATTTGGACGTCGAAATGGGTTTCAGATTTCAGTGTTGGCCCCATTGTTGAACGAGCAAGCGAAGCGAGTGTACTGGAACATTCCGGCGTTTGTATGTATGAATGTTCTTTCGACGAGAACTTGAGTGTCTTGAGTAAATTTGGTCGGATAGTCATGAAATTTCGTAGACGGGTAAATGAAAATAAAAGAGTCGAACATGAGCCAAATCGGGCGAGGGGTTGCCAAGATATGGGGTCGCCAGTTCACAGTTCGGGGCGAACCACTAGTAAATGTTGTTTGTAAACCTTTGAAAGTTTGTTCACCGTGTAGTAGTAATAACATAATACAAGGTGAGTCCACCGCAGCCTCCTCCTCCTATATCCGGACTCCGTTTGCGGTCTGTCGTACTCTTGGCCACAGACTAACCTCAAGAAACGCCCGCCCCCATTACATTTGGCACATTGGATTCGAAATTATGTCCTATGCCACGTTTTGGGTTACTTCTTAATCGATTCCTCATGGTTCAGTAAGGATCTCGACGATGTCTTTTGTCCCATAGACCGCCTATCGCATAAAACCCTAATATCGTTAGCTCCTTTAACATTCTGACCAAATAATATGAGCTTTCCTAGATTGTGTCCAAAGAAAGTGAAGGTCTTTTCATCTTTTGGACTTTTGTAGGTCCTAAGAAAAGAATCACTACTTAAGGCACAATAGGGCGCAAACTAGCGCCGCCAATGAAAAAAAAATCTTCTTTTTGGATGCGTTTTTTGCTAAAAACTCTCCTGCGATTTCTCGAAGCGAGGCTTAACTAATTTTAGGACCTAATGTTTGGATTCCAGATCCTAGAACCTACGTATGCAATCGATTCTCGCCAAAAGTGGCCTTAGATTTTTTTCTTCTGATTGTATTGTTACCATACACCGACGTCTGACCTACAATATAGCATTACTTGAATGTCAATACCATTAAGAGTAATTCAGATCGATCGTTCGACTATTTGATGGAGCATAAAGCAACCGCATTAACCGCATTGGAAAGTAAAAAAAGGAAAGTGTAATTTGTATAATAATAGTAACATAATCACTTGTATATGTGATTGATTGATTGTGTGGAGATTGTGTACGTACGACACCTCCATTGATTTTAAGGTAAAAAAAAACTCGATTCAATTCGCACTCTCTTTCTCTCTCTCATCTTGATCTACCCAGAGTGTGACAGACATAGGTGATCTGGGTTGGAGCCTATTCTCTAAAACGACTCAGGGTTGATTATTTACACGATACTGAAGCAAAAAAATAAAATGAAAATAATTCAGTGAAAAATACTCAAAAATCAGTAAATTGTGACCTCCCTTACTATTATACTAACAGTTGCGGCCGCACTCGCATTATCGAGCGCTACATCGCGCGCGCGCTTTTAGAACCGGGGGTGTCCGCACGCAGTCGCAGTTAGTAGAACAAATATATGATAACAAATTAGTAGAACAAATAGAAAAACGCAATCGGAGCGTCAAAAAAATTTTGGCAAAAAATTAAACTTACTTTTGGTTTCAAGCTTTACTAAAACTATTCCCTGAGTCGGGTGTCACTGACCAAAACCACACCCTGTGTACAAACGCCGGATTATTGAAGTAAAACTTCGCCCGCTTCGCTCGCTCGTTCAAAAAGTCAATCTGCGTACTGCGTTTTATTTCTCGATAACAATGACACATCAACAGCAGTTCATTAACCTGGCCAAAGCAGAAAATAATGATACAATACAGAACGGTATCAATGGAAATAACACTGTAGTTTACAAGCCATTTTTAAATGGCTATTAAAATACCCTTTTCGGACATCCGTCCGGCTGCACCACCGCCAACGCTCGAAAAAGTTGACGCAACGGGTGAAGGCACTACGGGTGCCCTCTTGACAAAGTGACACTTGTTCTAAGTCAATAGCTTTACTAGAGGTTCCCTATACCTGTGGGCCATTTCATAAAACTGACAATGACAATTTACTATGTCAATTCGATGTACATTGCGTAGCCGATTGATTGGGCATTTGAAAGATTACAAAAAAGGTTTGGTTACTAACCGAACCGGCCATTCAGTGTACATCGAATTGTCTTAATAAACTATGAATTTTAGTTTTATGAAATGCCCACGGTTCAAATTATTTTGTATATACGTATATTTTACTCTAAGTATTTTTACTACTAAGTAATTTTTGTGATGTGTTTTTCGGTGCTTTATTTGCCGTGTCCCGCTCTCATTTTAACTTACAACATAATCTGGGCTGGCTGGAAGAAATTTCTTTAGAAATAAGTCCGCCCTTGTACATAATGTCTCACACCTCAGTTCTTTATTTATCTTTTTTAGTTTTGCGCAATAAAGTGTAACAAACAAACTGTTTACGGTATAAGGGCACTGTGTTTTTTTTTTAGATATTGCAATACCGTTTTTAGTTCTGCAAATGATTTTAGGGTTTCGTACGTTATTGTAAAGATTGCGAACCATACAATTCACGGCTTTTTAAATCAGCTTGGGTCCACTTGCGTCAACCAGGGTTAGTCAGTTAACTCCTCGTAGTTAGTTGGCTAACTCTGACTGACGCAAGTCCGCCTTAGTAGCCGGAAAACAGTGGTTGCGCCTGGCACAGGATCGTGAGAGGTAGCGTGAGCGTGAAGAGGCCTTTACTCAGCAGTGGGTGTTAACAGGCTGATTATAATAAATGCGCTTGGTGTGAATGTATGCTCTTGCTAAACCTGACGCCTTCATCAGCAGAGCGAGTCAACTCAGCTGTCACTTCCGGAATATAATTCAATGTTTTTACCTACCATGTCGCAACAGAGCTTGTAAGGAATGAAATCGACATTTCGTACCTCGTGCTGCCCACTCGGGCCCGGCGCCGAAGGAAAATTTCGTTGAGCGTGGGCAATACGATATACAATGTGTTACAAAAGATCCTAACTCTTTTTACAGGATAATAGGGATCATAACCAAAATTGTTTTTTAGCTCTGTGAAGTTTTGTTGATTTATAAAATTAATAACGCTGTGGCAGGAGAGCGAGTGAAAAGTATTTTTAAAATATTGTTTTAATTGACTTTCACAATGTTTTAACAACTCAATGCTAAGCAAATGCACCTACACACACAAAAATAATTTTAGATTTGAGCTAATACCAAAAACAAAAAAGTTATAATAAAAGTCAATTTTGCGGTTATAAAATAAAAAATAAAAATACTTTTTTCAGTAATGTGATCTTGTTGACCAGTAGATTACATCCTGTAAAAAGAGTTAGGATGTTTTGTAACACCTTGTATATTAAAACCTTTTGGCTCTCATTCTTTACTCTATCACTTATTATTTCCTCTGCTCGCCATTGCATAAATTATGTTCAACGTTAAATTAAAACTGACAGATATGCTCTACTTATATCAATGACAGATCTTTTGTTGAGTTCTTACGAAACCGTCTAATCTAATGCTGTATAAAGCTAGACGTCAATTAGCGGTGGATCGGGCCGGGGCGCATCGCAAGATTGCAACGCAAAAATCCGCGTGCCTGTATTTATATGAGACTGCGTCCACTAGCGGCGGATCGGGGCGGGGCGCATCGCAAGATCGCAACGCAAAAATCCGCCTACCTGTATTTATATGAGATAGCGGCCACTAGCGGCGGATCGGAGCGGGGCGGGCCGCAGCGCAATAGTCCGCAGCTATTGGACGCTGCTTCATATAAATGCAGGCAGGCGGATTTTAAGTTGCGGCCCGCCCCGGCCCGACCCGGCCCGATCCGCCGCTAATGGACGTCTGGCTTTATATTCTTTTTACCTCACGTGGGCGGCCGTTTGGCAATTTTTTTCATATTTGGCCTGAGAGACCGTTGCTCTTCCTTTTTGGTGTTGCGTTTTAGTGCTCTGTTTTACTGTTATGTTATGTATGAGTGCTGCCTTATAAAATGTTTATTAGGCCTACGGCACCACTAGCACCGCCAATGGAAATAAAAACATATTATCTTCTTTTTGAATGCGATCTTTTGCTACCTTTGCATTCTTAAGTTCTAGGATCTGGAATCCAAACCTAAGGCCCTAAAATAGTTATACCTCGCGTTGCGATTTTGCAGGAGAGTTTTTAGCAAAAAACGCATCCAAAAAGAAGGTATGATTATTTTTTTCATTGGCGGCGCTTGTTGTGCGTCCTATTGTGCCTTAATAAGCGCCTTATTATACTTATTTCACGTCTATTGGTGGATGGTGATAGTTTTAAGTGTACATTTTATCATGTGACGTTCAGTGGGCGCTGCAGTGTCTGTGACATGTGTTAAACATGCCTAAAAAAACATACCAACTATGTCCCTAATAGACTAAAAATTCAGATTTCCATTTGATACTTCATTTTAAAATTAAGAATTCTGATACCGACCTCTGAGCGTTTATTTCACTGCTTTGGGAGATTAAACGCCTGAGAGTCCGAATCTCAACCATAGAATTATGACAAAGTCTATGATCTCAACCATCAATCCGGGATTCTAGGCGTTAAATCTCCTATCCCGAAGCGGTGAAGTTGAGAGAAGGCGTCTGTGCCAAAAAGTTGGACAGGTATTTGTATAGGCTTCATCTTACGTACAGTCACCGACACTCTAGGATATTTTAGATAATACAGGGGCAGATCGGCTACTAGAAAAGTCTAGTCTTGCCAGTTTCACAGACTTGCTCTTTCTTTTTCAAGCCGAATCGAATCGAATCAAGAATCTCGCAAGTCAGCGCTCGCCTCTGTCCTTGGTCAATGCACTTCACTGTTACGCAAGAACGCAAGCGGCTACCGCGACCAATCTGCTATGGAGGCACTTGATGTTATGATGATAGACCAGAAGAAAAAAAAAAACAGCCAAGTGCAAGTCGGACTCCCGCACCGACGGTTACGCGTTCCTGAGAAAAAGGATATTACTTGACAGACAGACAGACAGACACACTGACCGGACGGACAGACGGACATGGTTTTAACATGGCTGTTACTAAACTTCCAGTACTTATGTTTCTCTAAAACTAAAACGCTAAAAGAGACCAGAAAACCACCATAATTGAAACCAAATGAAACCCATATCGAAATACGCCAGTAGTTTTGCGTGATGGGATCACGATGGGATTCATAACATGATGGTAACATAGGAAACGGTCGCGAAAAGGAAAAAGGTTTGAGTAAAAAAAGTTGTAAAAAGCAAAGCTTTTGTAGAGGAGAATTTTAATAAAGTCTCAGACGGCCTCGACTGAGAAAATGCTGGAGGGAAATTTAATAATCCCTTTGTATTTAACTTTTAAATTAAAAATCCTCGTTACAACTATACCATTATTTGTATGTAAGAAAAAGTCATACTGAATCGAAATTTTGAAAATTTGAGATAATCTATTTACTTAATTTTTTCTTTCTTCCCTTCTTCTTTTTCGGGTTAGTTACACCTTTATAAGTTAGCCGATCTTGAGTTATTTATAAATTATAACTAAGGATCGGCTGGACCGATTTTTAACCGATTTCAAAAAAGGATGAGGTAGTCAATTCGACCCGTATGTTTGTTTTTTTATGTTTGTTACATCAGAACAGAACTTTTTTTTAGGTGGACCAATTTTGATGAAATTTTGGTTTGAAAGGCAATACTTCCCGTGTGGTCCCATAAAATTGTGAAGATCTGATGAAGAAATTCCGAGGTGGAGAACGGAACTCCTCAACGGAAAGGGTATACTTCCCGTCTCACGAAGAACTTCAGTCTGCTCGGACGAAGTCGTGGGCAAAAGCTAGGATGAAGATTTATTTATTGCATATATTTATTGCACATTTTACTGCGTCGATCTCCGCGAAACATTGAAATTAAATGGACAGTCACTCATTAATTACATTACACGTTATTTCTTTACTGTCTCGTTAGTTTTAATTACGATTGGACGTCCGATAATCGCGGCCTCGGTTCTTTTTATTATATTGCCAGTCATCATCCGTCCAAGAAAGCCGATGGATCGGTGGCGCGAACAATACATATAGCGAGGTATAGAAGGTCACTGAAGCTGAGAAGGAACTAGCAGTGTCTAGCCCGTCTACAGTCTATCTACAGGATGTTAAAAGACCACCGACAGACAGACCCGAAAGGTACGCTTAGTAGACAACAAAACAAAGTACTTTATCCATAAATTATTGCTGGGAAATGATTTTGGTTCTTTAGGTCATCATTTTAGAAAATATTTTATTACGCTATGGAATTGTAACGTAGAGAAATCATAATATTGCGCAAGCGTTGACATAGACTTATGCTGCTTATATTACACTCGAGGTGCAGATGTTTGGAATACATTGCGGGTTAATATTTCAATGTCGTTTTAGCAAGAAATATTTAAAACTGCTTCTTGAGAATAAATGTTAGGTATTCGGTACTAATCACATTTCTGTAAAAAAAATAGCCTGACTTTGAACCTCTTTATTTTGGAAAACGTTGATTCCCAGGCATAGTTCCTTGAGCAAAAATTTTCGTTATGATGAGGACAATACGTGGTTTCAATAAGGGCAATTTTACAGTGTCTTAACGGTCGACGCGTGAGTAATTTTTTAGAGAATAAACACAACCGAGCTGGCAGCGCAAAATCGGCCGAAAAGTCAAAGTCTACTAGCTGCTAAGTATCTCGCTACTTTTTTTTGTCCAGCTGCACTAGCTCTGATCGTTCTTGGAGAAGAAGCATATCCTTCTCCAAGAACGATCAGGACAGATGTTTGGATAAAAACTTGAAGGCGACATATGTTTTGAGCGCCCCTACGTCCCTGATTGAGGATGACAGCTGATGATGATGTATCTAAGCTTCTGTCCCTCTCTCACTCAGTGTCACAGCAGACCGACTCGATGGACTCTCCTTCGCACATCGGGGCACTTTCTCGGACCCGCTCCGCTCTATTTAGCCCTGCAAGTGGTAAAAACACCGCTCATCTCTATGATATAATCGCGCAAATTGACTGCCCGATGTGGGTAATTTGTTACACTGAACTGGCACATTGCTGGCCGAACGTTAGCGTAAAGGCTGATTTACACGAGTTGTACGGTCGGCCACAATCTCAGATACCCCATGGCAGCTCTTACCACGCGCATAAGGGCGCCAATCGAACAAAAAGGGGTATCTGAGACTGTGGCCGACTGTACCTGCACGGTATGCAAGAGGTTGCGGCTTCAAGTCCTGTCCCGAGCGAATTTTTCAAACCTTGTAAAAAAATCTTTATAATGATTTTCCCTAGCACCGGTTAGTGCTTTAGAAAATACAAAAAATCTTTATATTGTTACCTAGCACGGGTTAGTGCTTTAGAAGATACAAAAAAGTGGTTAAATGTAATGGCAAAATCAAATGCCATCAAAAACACAACTTGTAAAAAAAAACCAAGCCTCGCTGCTCAGTTCTTCTACCGTAAAAAGTTTTGAGATCCATGTAATACCAAGTCGGTTAATTTATTCAGTCCCTACTTAAGGGTCCTTCTGTCTTAAGTTATTTATTACGTAATTAGCTAACCTAACAACATCTTATAGTGACGCATATCAATATTAAATATCTTTTATGTTTCAAATAAATATATTGACTTGGCAATCGCACTAAAACTAAACAATGTAATTTAATTTAATATGTATTACTTTTGAGATAGGTACTTAGTGTTTTCGTGTACCTAGAAAACTGGACTGAAATTGCAAAATATTTTAGTTTTTCCTTCATTTATACACTCCATACTAATTGTATTCTAAATTTGAAGCTTCTATGTATGCTAGATGTGCCTTAGAGTTTTGATGATCGGTCAGTGAGTGAGTGAGTGACAAAATACGAAAATTTGACTAGTTATAATTCTTAAACTACTGGTTCAAATTTAATGAAATTTGAAATATCGATACCTTGGGGTAGAAAGGTCGTAAAAGCCATTTTTGGCCAAAATGACTTAACAATGCAGTTTTGTTCAGTTTTTTTTTCTCTATCGAGTGGTATAGTCAATGTATCGATATTCGCAAAAAAGTGGCTTTAACTACCCCGAAAATTTTTAGATAATCCTGTAAATTTTGACGTATGTTACAGGTTTGATCATACTTTTGAATTCGTTTTGGTGTATTAGCTTATTTGTTTTTGTTTGTTAGGTCGTAAAAAGACACGTTGTTAATAGTTTGCATTTACACCCTTTTTTGTAAGTTTAATAAATGTAATTTGGCTTTTACACCCTTGGAATCTTTGAAATGAAAATAAAACTAGTAATTACGCCCCTTGCACATGTAATAAATGAACGGAGGCATAGTTTTACATACAAGAACATCGATATTATGCAGCTTCATCAGGCACAGAATAGTAAATACTCACTCATAGGTAGATTCGAGTGACATGGGTGTTAGCTTGTTTGTTCGTCTTACTTTTTTCTGCAATCAAGCCATTGAAATTTAGCTCTTGTGCCATACAAATAATGACTTTAATGCAATGATTAATTATTATTTTTCGAGGTAATAGTAAACCAACGTAACTTGAGCTATTATTTAGATTTTTATTGTTGTTTTAATAACCCATTGTCCAAGGAGAGGTGGCTTTTACGCCCTATGAATGAAAGATTTTAACATAATTAAATGCTATTAGTGGCTTTTACGACTCAACGCTTGTAAGTTATACTTTTATAACAGGAATCGATGATGATGATGAAGTTGTAACAATTCATGTAGTTTAAAATATTGAAAATAGGTGTTAATTATCTTTTTGTTGAGATTACGTGATTGATCTACCTAAACTAGATTGGAATCCAGTTGTAAAGGACTTGGGCTGCAAGTCCTTTACCATATTGTTTATTTTAAAAAGATTTTGATTCGGTGCGTAGTTATTTTTGTAAAACAGTTTTTTTTATTAACACAATATTGTCCCCATTCAGGTTTATAGTTTTTTTATTACGAAAAATTATATTTGTGTTTAAAGCTCAAAAAAAACATTGTTACCTATTTGTTTCAAAAAGAAGAATAGCAATTGTGCGGATTTTTTTATGACCCTTTAGTAATTATTATGGGTTTCGAGCAATGATATTATTATTATAAAATACAGTAGACCAACCCAGCCCAGTAAAATAAAAAAGGTAAAGGTTGCTATTAATACCAGCAGCGATGGCGAATTCAATACTTCTAAGATTACCGTACTCCTCGATCAAACACTTCATTCTTTGGAGACAATTTGGGTGACCTCATACCGCAGAATAGCCCATTGAAGAAAACTAAAAGAGATCAAAGTAAAATGACCATTATTGCTGTCGAAGTTATAAAACACCCATATACCTTGTGACAATGCACGCCAGTAAAGCTAAATCTGAGCCACAACTGCTAGTCACCTGCTAATTCCGCGCCACCGAGCCTGCAGCCCCAGTCTCTGCGCCACCCACTGAAATGTCTCGACTCTGGACCTCGACTCTGAACCTGGTAGTTTCCGCGCCACTGAGCCTTCAGCCTTAGTCTCTGCGCCAGCGCCATCCACTGAAAGATCTAACCTGGACCTCGACTGCCAACCTGGTAGTTCTCCACCAAGCCTGCAGCCTCAGTGTCTGTGCCACCCACTGAAACGAACGTCTTACCTGGGTCCTTAGCCTGTATTACATAATTAAGATTTGTTAATGCTGTCGGTCCTCTTAATGTTTTTGTAGTACAGCAAAGAATATTCTGATTCAAATTCGAGAAATTAGTTCTCTGGTTGTAGGAGAAAATAGAGGAAACCCCGGTTTTGTCCTTCTGCTGGGACGTGTGGGACGCCATCGACACGCCATTGCGTTACAGGCTAAGGCCCCTGGACCTCGACTGCCTACTTGGTAGTTCTCGCGCCACCAAGCCTGCAGCCTCAGAGTCTTTGCCACCCACTGAAACGTCTTTCCTGGACCTCGACTGCCAACCTGGTTGTTCCCGCGCCACCGAGCCTTGTATAAACTACTTTCTCAAGCAATCCAAAAGCTTGGAAACGATACTAATACAATATTTCCCGGACATAATTATATACCCGTTAATTCCATGTATGCCATCATTCAATGGGAAGTTCAAAAACTTACAGTTTGGAGCCCTTTATAATGTTATCTTTTTGTGTTGATTTCTTTTTTTTAAATTACCTAATGCTTTTATAATCTTTATTATTGAAAGGTTTAAAATGTTCTCCTTAATTCTGTTGATTGCTTTCCTTTTTTTTTAAAGCAATAGTCATTATCACTGAATTTTTGTTTTAATTAGTCTTTAAAATCCCATAACTTTTATAGAAACTAAAGTGTAAAAGATAATTTTCTTCTTTAACAGCTTGTTATATTGTGTAGCTGTTGGTTCATACAATTATTTAATTTTTATTCAATATTACCTAGATAGGCAATAACGGTAGGTAGCAACAAAGTAAAATTTGCCTGTATAAATTAAGTTTAAATTTTATTTAGAGTTGTCTATCGCCAGAAAAATACTATTTCAAGGAATCATTAGAAAATTAAACGAATTCAGTATGAGTTATTGGTCAAATACACCATCTGGCTATTGAAAATCGAATTATAATGGGTTTTACAACTTTTGCTGTCGATAAATTACAGTAGTTACATCACACAAAAAAATACAGTTGTAAGCGTTAAGACCTTTTATTTTGACAGTATTGGTTTATACGCCAACATAAAAAATATGTATTGGTTGTTACACCCCAATGCACTGCTTCGTAGAGAGGTGTAAAAGCAACTTGATACAAAATTGTGGGGCGTAAATCCACCCTAACTTCTAAACCAAAGGTTTTTTCATAAATTTTCATTTCCCTACATAAAATATAAACAAACACAAGCTTTTCTCAATAATCCAAATCAATATGACTTTAAAAATGGAAAAGTTATGATTTTTTTAAGTTTTTTATTTTCGTTTTTTGCTCGTCCTGTAAAGTTGCTATTTTGGCTTTTACGACCTTTCTACCCAAAGGTATCGATATTCCGTGTTTATACAATGTTTTCTTGGTTACAGAAAATTCAGGCTTCTAGTTTTATCCAAAACGAAGTTATAGGGGGGTCGAAAATGGCCTGAACAGCTTCGAGAAAATAATGGAACGGCCGTGCCGCTTTTTAGCTCGACTTGGTGGGGGCACTACCGTGCCCCCAGATTCCAATGAGCATTTCGTCTGCAAAGATGAACGCAATGGGTGGTGTAGATAAGTGCTTCCAAGTACTGGAAATTTGGGCCAGTAGGTACTAGATAAACCCTACTTTGATTAAACTAAAGACCTCTAGCCATTATACTTACGAGAAATAAACACGGTGGCTGTAATTAAGCTGATGTCTTGATCTGTGAGAACTGTCAGTGCGCCGACTTGCAAAAACGTAATTGACTTGACGCATCTCACTCAGCCGCACTTTTTACCGTGGTGCAGTTTTTACCGCTTTGCTACTGTACTGTACTGTACAAGAGGTCTGTATAAGTGATCCGAAAGCTTCTTAGGCTCACAAGGAATCGGCAGCGAGATTCGTGAACTGCTGGACTTCTTGGAAGAGTTGGGTTGGCGAGGCTGAAAATCACTCGCTAAATAGGCGCAAGTAGAGACGTTACCATCTTACACTAAAGCCGCCCTAAAGGTGATTCCCTGATGTTTCTGTCCACGAATGATTGACAGTGATAGGCCGAACTATCTCTATTCTTAGGCCTTTGCATCTACGTAATGAGATGATTTATACAGAGCGTCCAGTGGCACCTTCACTCACACTAGATGGGTGAAGGGACCACTCGGACGCTTGAGACATTATTTAGTTAGTTGGAGTAGAGTTGCCCAACAACTATACAATCCTGACAGCTTAGTCTGCCTAGCCCACAGAAAATAAAAGGCAAGTGTCAATACATGCGGAAACCTGCGGCTTCGTTGGCTCCATACTACGAATTTCGCTGAGTAGGTAACGTATGTACCTATAGTTCAGTCGGTCGGTCGGCAACTCGGCAGGATACGGGTTCAACGCCAGCCAGGCAGGAAGAGACCAATCTGCGGCCCCGCATCGCTCCATAATTAACCTTTTATGTACCGAGCGAGGGCTTTTGGTTTTTAATTGTTTTTGTTTGGCTTTGGCATTCTAGTTGGGAGAGGGAGTTTTGAGCTGACAGGACGAGGCATCAGATTACCTATAAAGTAAGTAATATGTAGCCTATGTCTGAGTGTCACTAGGTTGCCACAGGCAGGATCTATGTAAAAAATCCAAAAACTTAAAGAAAGACGTTGCGTACTGTAGCACTAGTGCGCCACCCTAAGCTAAAAATTAATTTATTTTGAATTCGCATAGTAATGCTTTGATTTTAAATACTTTGTAATGTTCATTCAAAGGAAAGGCTGTTTTATTCAATAAAAACACAAAATGCGTCTTAATTTGTAAAATATTAAATTTTGTAAATTGAGCCATATTGCGGCCGTATTGGAAAAATGTGTCAAAGGTAGAGGGGCAGAGTCTATGTAGTAAATAAGTACTTAAAATAGTATTAGTAAATTAGTCTTAGGTTATTGTAGTTTTTAAACTAAATTAGCATTTCCCTAGTAGGGTTCTTGTTTGATTCCTAAATGTAACACCTAACAACTAATGTATGTACAACAAGAAAGCTAAATAAACATTATCGTATCTTATCTTATCTAGTATAGTTAATAGTTTATTATTTAGATACAAATATACATTTTTGTCTGCGTCTGGCGGCGGATCGAGTCTGAGTGACAGTACATTTCGAACCTTATGCCATATAATTTTAAATAGCCTACTAAATTCAAAATTGCTAACTAACTAACCGGCCAGTGGTGCTGCGGAGGTTACATCGTTACAGTACATACTAATTTTCTGGTTTTTCGAGTGCTGCGAAGTTAGCACAGGTCTTCCGAAGCTGCAAACTTGGATATACGCTACTGGTACTGGTCCTAACAACATATTAAGTACTTAGTGGTTCGCCCCGAACTGTGAACTCGCGACCCCTTAACTCAGCAACCCCTCGACCTATTTGGCTCATGTTCGAACTTAAAAATGATCTTCGCCTCATTTACACGCCTACCAAATTTCATGTCGATCCGACTACATTTACTCAAGTTATCGTACAAACATACATACATACAAACATCGGATTGTTCAGTAGACTCGGAGAACTTCTCTCGCTTCGCTCGCTCATTCAAAAATGTTGTTAGTTGTTAGGATTTTAGCGTATTCTACTGTTAAATATGACCGTCCTACATAATATCTCTTATTTAACAACAACTGCCTCTACAATTTGTCATCACATCACCCATTTGTTTTTATCACTATCATACCCATTAGTCATACTACTCATACTACTCATACTACTATTATTCTATCAGATAGTTCTACAGGGTGCACTCTAAGTCGATAGCAGAAATTTAAGTAGGCTGTCTACTGATCGATACAAACAACATGTACTAGGTGGCAAACAGAATTGAGCGAAAAAAATATCAGTTGTTTCATACATTTGGCGCAGTACTGACTCGACCTTTTGTATGGAACAGCTGATATTTTTTTCGCTCCATTTTTTTTAGCCACCTAGTACAAGTTGTTTGTATTGAGCAGTAGATAGCCTACTTAAAGTTGCGCTATCGACTTAGAGTGCACCCTGTAGGTAGATAGTCCTCTGACCCCTATTTACGAACTGTCGCTTTGAAGAGATCGCGACCAGGGGCCTTAGCCTGTAATGCAATGGTGTTAAAATGGCCTCTCTGTTGACGGCTTCAATTACGATTTACTAATGCTGTCGGTCCTTTTAATGTTTTTGTGGTACAGCAAAGAATATTCTGATTCTACTTCTAAAGGATTAATTCTCTGGTTGTAGGAGAAAAACGAGGAAACCCCGGTTTGTCCTTCTGCTGGGACGCCATTGACACGCCATCACCATTGCGTTATAGGCTAACGCCCAAGAAGTGACATTCGACGTTATCATACCACATGCGCATGCGCATGAGTGGTTTCGAAACGTTTCCGCCTTCCACGGCCTGTCCATGTGCAGTGCCAAACTGATAAGGGAACATACAGTCATGTTTGTACGGTCAGCGACACGCGGAGATACCCCTTTTTGCACGATTAACGCGCTCATGGCGGCCTGATCTATGCACATGCACATTGCACATTCAAACTCAGTAGCTTACCCTTACCCCAGAAGATAAGTAGTGCTTTGTACCTTACCCCGAAGATAAGTAGAGCTTGCTACCGCTATAAAATTCCTCGTATCGTGCCTATTCAGTAAACAAATGAGGCTGATAAGTCAGTGGTGGTTTACGTTGCCGTAGATACGCGCTGCAGATATTATCGGAAGGCTAAACTAAGGCCCGGTTTCTGATTTGAGAATTTTGCTAAGCAAATACTTAACTATCGTTCTGTCACGCTCTTTTGTGAGAAATCTGCAGAGACAGGACGATACTTACCCATTTGCTTAGCGATTTTCTCAATTCAGAAACCGGCAGTAACTCTGCTAAACTGGGCCGTCCCGATACTAGCAGGGCTTAAGTCCGTCTGTAACGCAATGGCGTCCCAGTAGAAGGACAAAACCGAGGTTTCCTCGTTTTGCGAACTAATCCTCTACAATTAGAATCAGAATACTCTTTGCTGTACTACAAAAACATTATATGGACCGACAGCATTAATAAATCGTAATGGATGCCGTCAACTGGGAGCGCATTTTGGCACCATTGCGTTTCAGACCCAGGCCCCTCGTCAGCACTTGCCTCGTATTTGGAGTCAGCAACTTACAATAAATCTGCATTTCTTTACTTCTTTCAATTCTTGCTCACTTCTCACCTGTCTAACAAGTGTCTAACTTGCAATAAATAAAGTGTTTGAAAACTAGCTTGCATATAACTGTTACTCGTTCGATCGATCAAATCGCGATAGTATCTATCGAAGTATCGAGACAACCGATGTAAGCCGATAAACTAGTTTGCTCATCGCCGCCGCCCAGACTAGGCTAATGTAATGCCACAGGAGAATAAAGAACAGTAAGCTTACTTGAAATAATGTAGATAGGTACCTACCTACCTAATCGACGCCGGATCGGACAGCTCACATCAAAGTTGCGAACTGAATGTAGCTCTTGTCTTACTTGGGTCCACTTGGCGTCCATCAGGGTTAGCCAGGTAGCTCTGAGTTAACATCAAAAATTGTATGGAAATGTCAAATTAACTCGAAGTTAGTTGGCTGACGCAAGTCCGCCTTATTCTATAAATAATGTTATCACTTACGCAATATTTGTGCTAAGCAAGACAAATAAGTCACTACTACCAAAGTTTACCAAACAGCGTTCGGAGCACTTGCGATTGTAGCGCGAATAAGCGGCGCGAGCTACGGATATTATGGAAACCGGGCGACGGATATTATGGAAACCGGGCGAACGACAGTAAGGACACCTGCCCCTGTATTCTCTTAAAATGACCAACGTAAATATTCCCGAGTTTAAATATATTTAAAAAAAGATTGTTCATTTCAATAGGGGCCATTTTCGAGTGTTTTGATGATCGACGGTTGAGTGGATTTTTTAGAGAATAGAGACGCTGTTCGGACAGAAGTATGGTTGATGAAATAAATCATCGTCGCCTGAGGCGACAGGGACAGCCGTAAATTCGAGGCACGTCGCGTTTCGGCCGTTTGTATGGAGTTAGAATACTACTTCTTCCTTCTACCGTGCTAATGGTGTGATACAATTTTCCACGTCATTAACTTTGCATGGTGCATACATTAATGACGTCTCACTTAATTAATTCGCAGAATAATCAGTGATTCGCGACGATTTATCATAAATTTATCGATCGAGGACTTCCGTTTCTGATTCACTGATTCCCCGTAGCTTGAGTAAATAAAGAAATGTGTTTTTTTAAGGGTCAAGGTCGATCCGTCATGTGCCAAGGGCCAAGACTGTCAGGTATTTAGGAACACCTTATTTACACAGGTATTTAGCAACTTTAAGCAGGTTTGAATCAAAAGAACCTCTGCTCTATGGCAAAAAATGGGTCAAAAAAAAAATGTGTGCTTATTCTGTAAAAAAAATCGCACAGTTGCTAGTTCTCAAAACCCGTTTATTAGCGGTTTTTTTTTTTTAATAAATCAAAAGGAAGTGGTTTTCATACATTTGGTACTTTACCTACTGAGTCTACTTTATGACTGTATGGAACAGCAGATCAGATTATTTTTTGGCAAATTGCTGTGGCGTATTGATGAGTAGATAGGCAATTTAATTCGAGTAGGTTTTTCTAATACAGATTTTTTTGTAAATTAAAACGTTGCGAGCGGGCGACTGTAGGTACTAAGGTCACTTCCACGTACTTAACTAAGCTTATCAATATGGGATATGTAATTAAAAACATAACTTGAGTCACACAGTTATTTTATTATAAGAGAGTTATGTATAAACAATAGCTGAACGGTTTCCTCTACCTACGCCACAATTTACGACAAAATGACATCATTTTGCTCGCTGATTAGTTAACTATTACACCGTAGTAGACTAATTATAATTATTACTTACTTACCTACTAACAATGAAATAACATTAGTTGCACTTGAAGTATTATTTCATTGAAGTATTAGTCTTTATTTTATTTGTATTATGTAGGTACATAATAGGTACTATTAACAAAAGTTAAACAACTAGAAGCTAAACTAAATCTAAAATAAACATTAAGCCCCACTGGCGTCAAACAGTGTAAGCCTGTTAACTCTGAGTTAACGTCAATAATTGTATGGAAATGTCAAATTAATTCGGAGTTAGTTGGCTAACCCTGACTGACGCAAGTCCGCCTAAGTCTTTATTTTAATTGTTTCTCTTGAAAAATATGAAGCCGTCATAAAAAGTTTGACAAAATACTTTCCTAAACACACGACACTCCGAGTGCAGTTAGAATAGAAACTGCCTTTTCGGCTTTTTCCGAAAAAGAAAATAGTTTGGATGAACCAGAGATTTCTGATCCTGTGTTGGATAAGCATGAGCACCAAATCTAAATGGATACGTACAATGTCAATAAAATACAGGTGTATCGAGCTATAAACTTCCGGTGGCTCATGCTGAGCCATTTTGACCTTATATCGAACTTGAAAGAACGGTTTCGTGCTAGACCAGTTGGTGAAGCGTTGACAGCAAGTTTTACACCACGTCTCCATAAAACACATTTCTAGCCTTATACGGCAAATGGGTCGATTCGATTAGTAATCCATTAGAAATGAAGGTAACTTTCCCATTCTCGTAAAGTGCAACCCGCCACCTGCTTGCAACCCTTTACAGACCCTAAAGCGATTAAATTGCTCTCTTAAATTGAGGCTAATGAGATGTTTATTGCGTTAAGCTGTCTCGAATATTGGGAAGAGTGTGTTGATACTAATCAAAAGTTGCACTTTAAAACGTTTTAAACTAGAAGTGAGTGACGACCGTGTGGCCAAAACAGGAGGTTGCTGGTTCATGTCCTGTCTGGGTCGAATAAAATCTCACAATGCTTATCTTTCCTACCTCGGCTAAGAATGGCTACTGATAGAATATTGCATACATATAACTTCTATAGCAAAAACTAAAGGATTTCAACATTTGGTCGTGGCAAATTTTACTTTTAGTGTTCTATATGTATGAGAATCTCCCAGGCACCAATCCAAACATAAGCCATCATTACTAATAAACGTATCCAGCCACTAGCTTCATAGAAATCACCCAATCTCGTCAGACAGAACCTAACCTTTTATAACACCTATCCGTCTATACCTTCTCCGACAGGTAGACAAAACCTGACATGTTGACGCCACTCTCTCGCCCGCCCCCGTCAATCAACGATAGCGCGATGATACAGTCATTCGATCATCGTCACTCCGCGCGAACGCACGTGACGACTCACGCGCCGGCTTTTTAGAAAAAAAATACCTTATAAAAAAATATATAGCCACAGTTTCATGTGGCATAGAAAAAGATTGTGCCTCATATTAGTGGTACAAGTCTTGTTTTAACTCAAAATAATTCGTGAAATTACTGGAACGATCGTTGTGTGATAGAAGAGTGATCTACTGTCCTTAAAATTCCATAAGCCGTCTAGGGAGTGAATTGGTTTTCGCTGGAGTCCCACAAGGATACATATTTGGGCCAGTGCTTCTCTAACAATACGGTATGAGTGTATCAAGGTTACCCAAGCAATAAAAACAAAAACAGTGTTTAATAATTCCCAACAACAGGTGCAAACTTAAACAAACAATTTAACAATGAGGCGAATGAAAATGAACATCAACCCCGACCTAGGCGATCTGGAGGAGATGCTGGCCCATGTCCAGACCCAAATAGAGCAGGAGATAGATCTGGAGCACGACAGCAAAATGCCCTCTCTGACCAGTGTACAAGAGTCCCCAAGGATGGTGAAAAGGAGCTCCTCTTTTAACCGAAGCGAGTCAACGTTGGAATACCGAAGACCGGCACCAAGGCCGCCTCTACACAGGATGAACTCAGACTCAGGATCACAGTCTTTGAATGACTTCCGATACCAGAACGGGCGATCCAACGGGGACCATCACCAAAATGGCGATGTTATTGATTATCGTCATCAGAACGGCGAAAGCCATCAACAAAATGGCGACTACAGATCCTTGCAAGGCTCCCAAACGAGTCTAAACCAAAACGGGAGCTTCAAAGGCAGTCAAAGCAGTCTTGAACGGAAGAAGTCGATAGGAGAAATGGGGTCCCAAAGCTCTTTCCAGTCACTGAGATCGGAAAGGCACTCGGTGTTGAGTCTGCAAGAACAAAAGAGAGGGTCGACGTCGTCTCTCAACGGAAGGAGCAAGACGGCGACACTGCCAAGAGGTTACGGGTCCAACAAGGAGAAAAATTGGGAGGAGTATTGGGCGCAGTGAGTATAGAGTTGAATTTTCTTTAACGTCGTAAGTTCAGAGTCTACATATAGCTCATTTCTAGGTCTCAACTTCTCAAGTCTATAATCTGTCAAGGTCCGATACGATCTTTTAAACACAAATGTTTTCTTTTTTTTAAACATTTATAATAAGTTGAAAAAATTCACTCGGGACAGGACTTGAACCCGCAACCTTCCGCATACCGTGCAGGCGCTCTACCAATTGAGCTACCGAGTCAAGTAACTGTCGATGCGAATTTATTCAACTAGTCTCCGTCAACTGGTCAACTGGGCATTGGGTGGTGTAGATTAGTGCAAACTAATCACACCAGGTGGCGCCCCCCGTCCAGTTGACGGAGACTAGTTGAATAAATTCGCATCGACAGTTACTTGACTCGGTAGCTCAATTGGTAGAGCGCCTGCACGGTATGCGGAAGGTTGCGGGTTCAAGTCCTGTCCCGAGTGAATTTTTTCAACTTATTATAAATGTTTAAATTATTCCCTAGCACGGGTTAGTGCTTTAGAAAAAACAAAAAAAAAAAAGTGGACAAATGTTTTCCTTTTCATGGAATAGGTATGTAGTACAAGTAGCGCTTTGTGCACTCTCGAAGAATACGTTTTTTTTTTTTCTTACATCTACACTTCTACACTAATATTATAAAGAGGAAAGATTTGTACCTATTTTTGTATGTTTGTATGTTTGTAATGAATAGGCTCAAAAAGTACTGGGCCGATTTAAAAAATTCTTTCACCAATAGAATGCTACATTCTTCCAATTTGACATAGGCTACATTTCATTTTGAAAAAAATTAGAGACCCTTGGTAAAATTTTAACAATGTAACCGAAGGTGTAGAAAAATGAGTCTTAAAATGTCTTTTTCTACCCCGTGCGAAGCCGGGACGGGCTGCTAGTCTTTAATACAATAACTATAACTGTCTTGAGACCCAGAGGCGTGCCTGGTCCTGCCATTATTGCCGGAAAATATGTTTTTTTTTTTTTTCAATATTTCCGCTTCGCATCTTCTACATCATTAGATAGACCATGTCAACAGCATCATAGGAACTGCTTTCTACGTTTTATAGGGCATAATCTGTGTCAAGGTAGTTTGCGCAGCTAAGATAACTGCTATCTATGTTATTGTCTCTTCTTTGCTCTATCTACAACTACGGAAGACTACTGGTATTTGTAAAGAATCAAAGTTTGACTCACGCAAGGTTTATTCATTACCATAAATTCTTTCTCAAATATCATTCCTCATAGCACCCCCAAAATACCTCAAATACCTATTTTGTATTTTTTTTTCATACCTACTTCCGGCTATAAACTGGCCGTTTCCCGTTCCTTAGCGTGCATATTTCCGAATGGGGTGCTACACTGAAATGTCTATTGCTGGATTATGATTATCATCTTCATGGAGTGAGAAAGAGGACGCGATATAGGTACTTGTCTTGCTCAATTTACGAGAAATAATCAGACTAGTGTCGGTGTCGTGGGTTAGCGTGAGCCTGGCGTATCCATGGGTTTACAACTCAGTCTACGTCAAACAAAAGAGTGAGAGGCATATAGTTTTATAACCCTTATGTACTATGTAACCCAGGCTCATGCTAAGCAAGCAGGGCCCTTAAGGCGCTGTACATAGTGAATAGCCCGCGCGCCAAGAAAAATGCACAAAATCGAGTCCTGTATCAAATACACTAAAAAAATCGAAAATTTTCACATATCAAACCCTAGAATTAGGTGAGACCTATCTAAAACAGCCAGTTTCGTGTTGACATTCATAAACGTTTTGAAGATATTTTTGATGAAAAAAAATAGGCGGCGCACTTTTTTTCAAGAAAAATATCTTGCAATCTGTTATGGATATCAACATGAGACTGGATGTGTTCGATAGATCTCAACTTATTCTAGGGTTTGATATGTGAACATTTTCGATTTTTTTAGTGTATTTGATACAGGAATCGATTATGTGCATTTTTCTTTGCGCGCGGGCTAATTCACTATGCCCAGCGCCTTAAGAACGCCCTGAAGCAGCAATTTCCCATTCAAACGTAGTTCCGGTTTAATTTCTAAACTACAGGCTGGATTTTACTGAAACTTGGTTGATATCAGTAGATGACCAATACGCAGATTTGCAAATAGTTTTTATACTAAAAAAAATGCCTGAAAGAAATTAGACCGATGCGTTTTTCGCGCCGAAAAAGGTGTTACTTTCAGCTCTTATTTACTTACATTATTACACTGTCTATTGGAGTCAAACTACCTTGGGAACATCAATTATCTTAAGAGGCCCCTGTAGGACCGTGGGAACTCAGTGACGGCCAAGCGCGTGAAACACTGTTTTCTATAGCTGTTTCACCCAGAGCGAGACGGGGCGCGGGAAAAGTGAAGTGTCCTTTTGCGAGTATGTAGTTGTAGTTGTAATGTAATTGAAATATTTTCCCTAATGTTTTCGTAGTTCAGCTGCCATTTCAAAATTTTATTAGCTATTTCAAAATCTATTTTTTTCTGTCAAGTACAATACATTATTTATGTCCCCAAGGTAGTTAGACTCCGATAGGCAGTGTAATAATGTAAGTAAATAACAGCTGAAAGCAACCCCTTTTTCGGCGCGAAAAACGCATCGCTCTAATTTTTTTTCACGCTATGTTTTTTATTATAAAAACTATTTGCGCACCTCCGTACTGGTCATCTACTGATATAAACCAAGTTTCAGCAAAATCCAGCCTGTAGTTTAGAAATTAAACCGGAACTACGTTTGTATGGGAAAATCATGCTCCTGCACCCTCTTAAGTCTGTAACACAATGGTGCGAAAATGGGCTCCCAGTTGACTGCTTCAATTACGATTTATTAATGCTGTCGGTCCTTTTAATGTTTTTGTAGTACAGCAAAGAAAATTCTGTTTCTGACTCTAGTGGATTAGTTCGCTGGTTGTAGGAGAAAAACGAGGAAACCCCGATTTTGTCCTTCTACAGGGACGCCATCAACACGCCATTGCTTTACAGACTCAAGGTCCAGGCCATATCGTCAACGTCAAAGTTTGGTGATATGTTAATCTACGTTTGGCCATATCATTAATGTAGGGTTCATTAAGGCGCTGGGCATAGTGAATTAGCCCGCGCGTAAAGAAAAATGCACAAAATCGATTCCTGTATCAAATACACAAAAAAAATTGAAAATGTTCACATATCAAACCCTAGAATTAGTTGAGACCTATGTAATACAGCCAGTTTCATGTTGATATCCATAACAGATTGCAAGATATTTTGCTTGAAAAAAAATGCGCCGCCTATTTTTTTTTAAGCAAAATATCTTCAAAACGTTTATGAATGTCAACATGAAACTGGCTGTTTTAGATAGGTCTCACCTAATTCTAGGGTTTGATATGTGAAAAATATCGATTTTTTTGTGTATTTGACACAGGAATCGATTTTGTGCATTTTCCTTTCCGCACGGGCTTTTCACTATGCACAGCGCCTTAAGAGGGAACGCGAGTAACCTCAACTCCATACAGAAGGGGATACCTGTTTCCTCCCTGGATAATTGTTTTAGAAAAAATATGTTTATGCCATTAAATCTATATTTTACCTCTGCCATGTCGCTATGTTTTCCTTTTTTTATTATTTTAATTATTTAAATAAATTTTATCACAATAATTAAAATAATAAAAAAAGGAAAACATAGGGACATGGCAGAGGTACATATAAATTGAATGGCATAAATATATTTTTTCTAAAATAATTATCCAGGGAGGAAACAGGTCTCCCTTTTTGTACTTTTTGTATGGAGCAGCCGGCTACCCGCGTTCCGTCTTAAAACTTTTGGATGTTTTCAACGAAGTAGCAGCCTTCCGCCAACCTTGAGGTTGTACTATTGCGGCACACTAACGGCAACGCCGATAATTATTGCACCAATTTCCTAATCGGTCGTTACAATAGCAATGTTTACTAATAATTACATAAACATTTTGATTGGGGATTTCTGTGCATTCTCGGTCTAAATGCAATGTGTATAACGATCCCTGTCGAATGGTCGGACACTGAGTCACAATCGCTAACAAAACGAATGGAACAAAAAGCCATCGCAAATTTGAGTATACAAGGTGTTACAAAAGATCCTAACTCTTTGAAGGGTAATAGCACCCGGTGATAGGGATACAAACAAATTTTTTTTTGCTCTATCTCTTTAAGTAGATTTTTTAATTAATAAAATGTTAACACTGTGGCGGGGGAGAAAAGTATTTTTAAAATATTGTTTTCATTGACTTTCACAATGTTTTAACAACTCAAATCTATGAAAATGCACACCTACACACATAAACAATTTTTTTTTAATTTAAGCTCATACCAAAAACAAAAAAGTTATGTTTTCTTTATTATTTCGAGGTTGTATAATAAACATAGATTTTTTTTTTTTTTTACAGAACTGACATCCTTTTTGACCAGTAGGTTACACCCCGTAAAAAGAGTTAGGATGTGTTGTAACACGTTGTATTGAGTAATTTCGATTTTGGTCACTCACTATCCACCGAAAACGAGTCATCATCACGAAACGACATCTCATGTCAAATAAATTGAGTCACAAGGTGATAATAACACAAATGATATCGCCAAACCGTAGAGGGCACGCGTGGTGATCAAGCCTGACCTATTTTAGTCACGTTTGACTTCGAAATGTGTGTCAGGAAATGGGTGACATACTTTTGAAATGTTAAGATATAAACATAATCCTGGGTGGTTCGAAGCAAAGTATGTATGACTTACACACACACACACCCTCAACCCACCACAACGCAAAAGGAGGGTGTTCTAAGTTTGACAGCTATTTGTGTGTGTCTTTGTCTGGGTATGTCTGTGGCACCGTACGTAGCTCTTAAATGGGTGAACCGATTTGGATACCGTTTTTTCTTTAAATTTGAAAACAAGTTTCTGGCAAGTGTTTTTAGATATTTTTTTATCAAAATCGGTTCAGCCGTTTATGAGATATGCTAATTTGAAGCTATAATGTCGGGGGTATTTTACTTTTAATAGTTATTCTTTCTACGAGGCAGTAGATAGTTTTCTTACGTATAATGTTTTTATGCAGTCTTGTGCCTAGTTACCTAGTTTACAATGGGTGGAACAGTTCCCACGGGGTTTTAATTTATTCAACATTATAGATACGATCAGCTATTTAGTTAAAGAATATGTAAGTTTATCTTCACAAGCGTCTATCTGTGAGATACCATTGTTTACTTTAAATGATTTACTCTTAGATCCACTTGAGTCAACCAGGGTTAGCCAGATAACTCTGATAACTCTGCCAGATAACTGAGTTAACATCACCTGTAAAATAGAAATAGAAATCAATAGAAATATATCACATGTGAAAATTTCAACTGTCTAACTATCACGGTTCATGAGATACAGCCTGGTGACAGACGGACAGACAGACGGACGGACAGCGGAGTCTTAGTACCTTTCTGCTACGGAACCCTAAAAATTACACAATCGGATTTTATATTCAAAAAGCATAAAATCGATACTACAGTCAAAGATCGATAGAGAAGTAACGATGAATGTTGTATTCTATTGAAAAAGGATACGAAGATAGAGTCTAGGATTGTACTTACTCTTGTAAGCCCACAAAGAACCGATCTCACACCGCCCAAACTTAAAAATCTGTGAGATGAAAATACTTTGTAGATAAATTTTTTGTATCTTGCGTAACTTTTGTATATTAGCAAGTTAGAGAAAAACCCACATTAAAGTTGACAGACATCATTATTCAAAACCTACGTTTTTTTCGCAAAACTTTCACAGATTCTTTCTCAATACCAATACAACATGTTCTATTCTATTATTTGCCATAAACAAACTAATGTTCTAGCGTGGGTGGTTATTTTGAAGGCCTCCCGTATATTTTTTGCTTCGATTTGTTTACATTCGCCGCCCACATGTGGCCTGCATCTTTGCTTTACACTTTCGCAAATCTGTTTGTTTACTATGTCAAAAATCTTCTTTCATCGGGAGGCATAGTTTGCAAGATAAAATATGAAAGTCCAAGTGGTCCTGTTTACCTTAGCACACTGAGATAAGGTATCTTTACGCCCTTTAAAGCGAAGGAGTAAGCGGAGACACCCTTTTTGTATTGAAAATGTTAAAATTCATGGTCTTCCTTTTATTTCTGACACTATGTTATTTTGCAAAAAATCATCCTTATGATGAAGCCTTTCGATCGATGTGATAAAGCTACAGGGTATTTTTTTTTCTGTAACGGGTTCGATTCCTGGTTCAACCATGTAATTATTTAAATATCTATGAATGCAGTTTAAATTGTTTTTAAAATTAAAATAATGTCTTCTTTCAGTAAAAGGTTCCATCTACAATATTTAAGGTACTTTCCCTCCATGTGGCAAAGTCGTGGGACGCTCTGTATACTCGTATTGACGTGGTCATCATCATGTCGCTATTTATTTTTACTTTGCGAATTGATAACTAGAGGAAACAATATTCAATTATTATGAACCTTGCAATTAGAGCATTCGATCCCGGGATCCCGGCCCTTTTTCAGTCCCGAAAATTTCGGGGTTGAAATCGTCAAATCCCGGGATTTTCGGGATTAGTAAGTAGGGATGAAATTATTTTAAATAACAACGAAACGCACTTGCTTCTCTTGACAATTCGTAAAGATTTTGTATAACATTAAATGAAGAAACAAAACGCAATCGTTTGGCTGAATCGGAGCGTGATCAGGTCAAAAAAAAAAGAATCTGTCAGCCATCTTACTTTAAAAAGTGCTCACCGGTGTTGCGAAAATAATGTTTGTTTAAAATATTGTGAATGTAAGTGGATATTATTTAATAAACTATTACGTGTTAATTAGTTATTTACAGTACTTCTTTATTTCCACGTCTTTCTTCACAACTGCTTTCCTTCGTCTGTTTTCTTTAATACAGTTGATTTATTTAGTTTAAGGAAGTGATTTTAGTTTGTCTAAGACATTTTATTTGGTAGTTATTTTGATAACTAATCAATAAAAGACTGACTTCCTATAAAAAAATGTATATTTTCTAGCTTTTAAAAATCATTGTCAATCCCGGGATAATCCCGGGATCCCGGGATTCTGTTTAAAAAATCCCGAAATCCCGGGATTGGCGAAAGGGTCCGGGATCGAATGCTCTACTTGCAATACATATAGACCTAAATAAAGGCCTTTGCATCTACGTAATGAGATGATTTATACAGCGTCCAGTACTCCAGTGGTACCTTCACTCACACTAGATGGGTGAAGAGACCACTCGGCGTTGCAGTGCGGGGACATTGTTAAAAGAAATGGTCAAAATCGACCTAATACCTTTGGTAAATCACACATTTGCCTTCACTTCCCTCGACCGAATAAATGACATCTAATCGCTCACTACGTGACCCAACAATGGCGATATAATTTTGAAGGGAACTCAACCTATGGGTAACAGATTCTGACCTTCTTTGGCAATACTCTGCTACCACGACCCACACACGCGTCCGCCCTCTGCCGCGCTTGTTGCACAACTGATTGTAAACCACGCGTGATTGGTGGAAAATACTTGGTCCTTCGAGACGGATACAAATCCGTCTCGAAGGACCAAGTACTTATCTTCTACAATGAGCCGTTTTCACGACTGTCAAATTTCGCTTTTTCTGAAGATATTATAAATCTATAAAAGCGAAATTTGTCAGCCACATCTCGGCTCTTGTATGCCCAAGCCTATGAGCGCCATCTACCAAGGGCTTTGAATTCAGCTTTTAACTGTCAGTTGAAAAAGGGCCATTGAAATGTGCTAATTAAAAAAATATATATAGTATCGCGATCTGGATAGGCTTTCTATGACTGCACCCCTTGAAAAAGCCTCATAGGAAGTCTGGACTTTCATAAAGCCATTAGATATTCTTGGTGCAGAATCTATCGTTAAAAGTAAGCCTCCGTCAATAGAAAGGTCAGACGTCTCGTGTTACTTAGTTGGTTATTTTAAACGCGTCGTCTGATAAAGGCCGCCCTTGCTGCTGTCACTTGTCTCAGGAAAACATATTGCTTATGTAATGATGATGCTTATTGAACAAGATTTGCGATAGAATGGTCAAAACTGAATACTTAATCTTTTTTTATGTTGCCTCTTTTGTGTCCCACTGCTGGGCAAAGGCTACCCCTTGTGTTCTACACTCTTTCATATGTCGGGGCACCTCTTGCCACCCCGGTCAAAAGGTTTCGAGATCGTCCCGCCAGTTCCGTTTTGTCTTTGTTTGCCACGGCGTCTGTTGACACTCGAAAAACTTCCCACGCATACAAAAATTCGATACCTACTGATATTATCTACCCATATTTGTATTCTCTGTGGTAGCGCTAGTTTGGTGTAGGTTAACCCTTTAATACGCCTTTTTAACCCCTGACTTTGTGCCCCGAAACGCTCCCTAATACTTTCTGTCCAACTTGAAAGGTTGCACGTAACTGCCCGAGCCGCCTAAATCCGATTTAATCCTACATGTCACTCAACGCGTGGGTCAGACTCAGAAACTTGCGTGGGTCGCATAGGTCAGTCGGGGGGCCGTGACGTAACATCCTGGCTCCGATTCAGGTCGTTTCGACACTGGGGAAACGTGGATGCATGCAATAATACCGGATATTTTTTGTCCTGACACGCAGGAAACAATACACTGAACAGACGTTGTTTTGTCTCTCTGGATCTTGAAGCAATATAAGTAAGGCCTACATTCGAATCATCATCGTGGCGTCAACTACGAACGAATAGATACGAAAATATATATTTTTTAGGTTGAAAAATTAAAAAAAGTTAATAAAATGAGTGGTACGGTACCCATTTTCGTGTCAGCACTGCAATGTGTCGCTCTTTGCATGCATCGATGACAAAAAATATTATTCAGGTCAGCAAAAATAAACGTGGATTTCAAGTTTGCTAGCTCGAATAAGCGGGATGGTTCTTGATTGTGTTTGGTCAGGAATTTCTAAATATATTTTTTTCCTCCACATTCTTTGGCAGTTGTGACATTACCGGTGTCTTCGAAGTCAAACCATCAAAGTCGACCCAGCATCGAATCGGGTATACTTCTACAAAACAATGCCGGATTAATTCGATTCGCGGCGCGAAACTTTATCGAGACTGAAATGTTTTACAGCTGTTTTAATTAAGGACTTATTGTTGCGCAGACTGATAATGTAATTTCGAGTGTTAGGTTGCAATTGAGTTAGGAATTGTTCTTAGTTTTGCCCTTTGTTGTACACAAGACAGACATCGACCCTTACACGCTAGCACTCTATTCGGTTACGTTGCGGGCGACTTTACAACAAAAGTGTACACTCTGACGTGCTGTCGTGTGAACCTGTATCGTCTTTCATTGTAGAACTTTCATTTACAAAAATGTATCTGTATGAAATCATCTCCAATGGGTGTGAGTGAAAGGGTTGACTGGTAGAGATTTCTGCTTAAGGCGCCGTGCATAGTGAATCGCCCGCGCGCAAAGAAAAATGCACAAAATCGATTCCTGTATCAAATTCATTAAACAAATTGAAAATGTTCACATATCAAATCCTAGAATAAGGTGAGGCCTATCTAAAACAGCCAGTTTCGTGTGGACATTCATAAACGTTTGGAAGATATTTTGCTCGAAAAAAAATAGGCGGCGCACTTTTTTTCAAGCAAAATATCTTGCAATCTGTTATGGATATCAACATGAAACTGGCTGTGTTAGATAGGTCTCAACTCAACTAATTCTAGTGTTTGATATGTGAACATTTTCGTTTTTTTTTTTGTGTATTTGATACAGGAATCGATTTTGTGCATTTTTCTTTGCGCGAGGGCTAATGAATAATACCATCAACTTTTGATTTCTACCTTACCATACACTCTATTAAAAATGGAAACTTTGGGTGAAAAAAAATTTTTCATACGTCTTATAGTTCCCGAGATATTTAATTTTAAACTAGCGGTGCGACGGGCGCGCGGTCGTCAGCTGCTGTGACGTCACTAAACAGCTCGCACCCGACACATACACCGTAACACTCATTCAAAGGGTTTTTTCAAAGCCGTCATCCACATCTATAGCTAAGTAATAATATAAGTTTTTATTTTTATAGCACTAACTAACCCGTGCTAGGGAATAGCTTGCGGCTTTAAAACCTGTCCCTAGCGAATTTTTAACGTTATAAATAAGTAATATTATATTAAAACTACTGTAACACTGACTAAACAGACAAAAAAACTGGCCAAGTGCGAGTAGAGCTCGCGCACTGAGAGTTCCGTACCGCCATACAATAAAAAAACTGGTTATACGGGCCCGCGGCGCGTGAGTCTGAGTCGCGCTTGACCGTTTTTTATACTTTTTTGTTATACTATGGAGTAAGCCCTATAATCATACCAAGTTTGATGCTTGTATACCTTACCGTTTTTTCTATAGAGCAAAAAGTATAAAACAACGTTTTTTGTATGGGGACCCCTCTTATTTTTTTATTTTTATTATTTCTTGGGTAATCTACTATACGGTTCCAAAGATACAGCCCTTTGAATGAGTGTTACGGTGTATGTGTCGGGTGCCAGCTGTTTAGTGACGTCACGCGAGTTTGCCGCGCTCGCGCGAAAAACTCCAAAAGGACGGAAACTAAAACCGTCGTAACTTTAAAACTACTGGCTCGATTTGAATGAAACAAAATATTATTTCGTATTTCTAAACTTGTAGGCTACACGGTCATAAAGTTTCAAGTGATTTAACCGACCCACGGACATTCTTCATTCACTATGCCCAGCGCTTTAAATTAGCTAACTAGTTTAGTCTCACCCAATTTTGCAAGTTTTTTTTTCTCTCTCTCAGTGCCCAGCTTGTAGAACGTGTATAGGCTTGTTCTTCTTCTTTCGTCACATAACTCCTCCGTGGAGTCCCGGCCAACAGAAGGTCTTTCCATTTATCTTTGCCCATGTGACTAGGGAAGGCGGCTCCGACCAAGTTGTTTCCTTCTCTTTCATTTGAGAGAGATCGTGTATATGCTACAGCTGACAAACTCTAACCATCCTTCTCTCTCTCTTCCGCAGCGAGCAGTCGATAAGCAGCGCGCGCGCATCCGTCATGGTGTACGACGACGCGCTGAAGCGATGGGTGCCTTCAGGCTCGTCCTCAGGGCTGTCCAAGGTTCACATATACCATCACACGCAGCACAACACCTTCCGGGTGGTTGGACGGAAACTGAACGACCATGAGGTGAGAAATCAGCAACTGTTTTAGTATGTTAGTGATTAGATCGTCCAAAATCCAATATGGCGCACCAAGAGTGGCGTAACTTCTCGAGCGCTCTATAAAAGAGTCTTATCAATCGAAGTCATTAAAAACCAACATGGAAGACAACAGTCGCTATATTGTCAGAATGTCCACTGTGCATATGACGTCATAACGAAACAAAGATGGCGGACGACGACGCGCTGAAGCGATGGGTGCCTTCAGGCTCGTCCTCAGGGCTGTACAAGGTTCACATATACCATCACACGCAGCACAACACCTTCCTGGTGGTTGGACGGAAACTGAACGACCATGAGGTGAGAAATCAGCAACTGTTATACTTAGTGTATTAATATTGAGAACGTCCAAAATCCAATATGGCGCAAAAAGAGTGTCGTGACTTCTCGAGCGCTCTCCAAACTTCAATCAATCCATCTGGTGAATGGTGTCAATGAAAAACCAACATGACAGGAGACCGCAGCGACAATATGGCCGCCGGCGTCCGCCATCTTTGTTTCGTTATGATGACGTCATATGTACCGACATTCTGACAATGTAGCGACTTTCCTAGGTAATGAGGAAGTGCGGGGTATCTGTAACACATGTTTCGACTCAGTATAGAGTCTCATCGCCTATTTTATGTTTATAATTGCCTTATGAATCTTTTCAACTGTGCACAAAGCCCGCCGAAGGCCCATTATTCTTATTCTTAAAGACTCCCCTTCTCAAACTCCAGGTGGTGATAAACTGCGGCATCGTCCGCGGTCTCAAGTACAACCAGGCGACGGCCACGTTCCACCAGTGGCGGGACGCGCGGCACGTGTACGGACTCAACTTCAGCTGTCGGGAGGACGCAGAGTGCTTCGCGCGGGCTATGATGCACACGCTCGAGGTGAGAATGTAGAGAGTTAAAGACCCGGTAACAACTGGCTATAGTCCCACTGACAACAAGTTAAAGTCCCGGTAACGACTAGCTATAGTCCCACTGACAACTAGCTAGAGTCCCGCTGATAACTAGCTAGAGTCCCACTGACAACCTAGTAAAAGCGCTATTGGCAACTAGCTAGAGTACCACTGACAACTAGCTAGACTGCTAGAGTACCATACATAACTGGCGTAGCTACTAGTAGATCTAGCTTGGAACTAGACTTTTGAAATGCTGCAAATAATTGTAGGCAACATTGTTTGGAAATTAGCTCTAGCAAGTGGCTCTAAGAAAGGGCGCTTATTTTACCAACTAGGTTGTGAAAGACTTTAATACTGTAACCAACAAGATACGTGAGACAGCAAGAACATACAGTAGGCAGCTAGCTAGAGAGAGAGGCTCAAGTAAAACCAGGTGACGGCCACGTTCCACCAGTGGCGGGACGCGCGGCACGGGTACAGACTCAACTTCAGCTGTCGGGAGGACGCAGAGTGCTTCGCAAGGGCCATGATGCACACGCTCGAGGTGAAAATTAAGAGTATTGTAGAGAGTTAAAGTCCCGGTAACAACTAGCTTATTGTTCCACTGACAATTAGCTAGAGTCCCGCTGACAACTAGCTAGAGTCCCGCTGACAACTACCTAGAGTAGATAGATAGATACAGAACTCTATGGCATAACAGAAAGAATATTACAGATATTTTCTTTCAAAAAATATAGTACAAATGGCGGCCTCATCGCTAAAAGCGATCTCTTCCAGGCAAATAGATAATCTACCGCAGACAATTACAAAAAGTCCCGAAGACAACTAGCTAGAGTCCCACTGACAACTAGCTAGAGTCCCGCTGAAAACTAGCTAGAGTACCGCTGACAACTAGCTGGCGAAAGACGCTCTAGCTACCTAGATGCTTAAATTTGTTTAGAAAGGGCGCTAGAATACTGTAAGAAACTAGAATCTGTTACAGGCACATAACCTACGGAGGCACATTGGGCGGCCACTACCTCATACGATTACCTACTTATCATTAACATTGTTTTTAATTAACATGAGCCCTTATTGTTTCGTTCCAGGTGCTGGCCAACAAACCGGCGGGGAACTCTGCCCCCCCTGCCCCGCAGCCGCCCAACCCCCCCGCCCCCTTCAACGGACACAATAACAACGTGCACCAATACGACGAGGATATGGGATACAGGTGAGGATATTGGGCATAACCAACGACACTGCATACAAGGTGTTACAAAAGATCCTAAGTCTTTTTACAGGATAATAGTACCTGGTGATAGGAATCACATCCCAAATTTTTTTTTGCTCTATGAAGTTCCGTTGGTTTTTTAATAAATAAAATGTTTTTTAATTAATATTTTTTAAAATATGGTTTTCACTAATTTTCACCTTGTTTGATCAGTGTAAAAGTTTGTCAATGCATTTATGCACACAATCATGTGTTTGGATTCGATCTAAATAAATAACGAAAAAAATCTTATGAAAAATTTTCAGAACATCTAAAAACAAAAATGAGTTTCTAAATTATTTTTACAGAAATATGATCCTGTTGACCAGTAGGTTACACCGATTATACCCTGCAAAAAGACTTAGAATGTTTTGTAACACGTTGTATAACTTAACCCTAAATTACGACCCCGTTCAATTAATTAACATTTGAAAGATCATTTCAATGCAGCAGTGGAGATACTGTAAACTTCTTTCACTAATGGCGCCTCCGTCAGTAAGGCGGTATGCAGGTTGAAAAATTCGCATCGACAGTTACTTGGCTCGGTAGCTCGGTATGCCTGAGGATGCGGGTTCAAGTCCTTTCCCGAGCGAATTTTTTAACCTCTAAATAAAACTGCAAGATTTTTTCCTAGCACGGGTTTCCCTTCGTTAGCCAATACGACCCCTGATCAACTCAACTCAAGTAAGTTGTCTCCATAAACTTCAAAATATCGGGTTCGCCAAATGCAGTACCATAAAGAATGATCTTTTATTTATTTACAGTAAAACAGAGGCGGAAAGGTACTAATAACTAACTACACTACCTAATTACCTTCTAAAACCCCTCATTTACTAAACTGTCCTTTTATCTCATACATTAGAATTTACAACCCATTAGTTTAGTCGTTTCTTATCTGTCACCCGCAAGTCGGCTTAGTCTGGCATTGTCTTTCCTGTAGACTAGGCCGACTAAGTTGAGAGGGTGGTATAAGTACTCCGTCTAAAACGTCCCAGGCCCTGCAGCGTCGGAGTTGACCCTTCACCCATCTAGTGTGAGTGAAGGTGCCACTGGACGCTGTATAAATCATCCCATTAAGTAGATGCAAAGGCCTAAGTGTTTTTGGTATCACGATATAGCGTGAAGTGGTGGCAGTGGAAGTATTTCACTTCAAGTTTTCCATTTTCGGTACCAACACTACTCGGGTACCGAAAATGGGATACTTTTGACAATGCAAAGTAAATCCGTTGCATTACTTAAAAGTCCTAAGTTTGCTCGATTTCTATTTTTGGTCCAATACGGTTGTCTATCGCGATATAAAACGCCGTATATGAATGTCCCACCTAAAGGCACACCAACCTGGGACGTACTATAACTATCACTGTTTTCACAACCAAGCTATCGCTAGCTAATTAGTTAATAGGATCAGAACATATAGTGGTACCCTTAGGCCACGTGGTCCGACCGGCTTGTTAGCAGGTTTGGCAGCCTAATTGTAGAGTCCAGTGTCATGTAAACATCTTTGACGATTAGATACCGGAGTTCTGGTTACTAGTAAATAGGCAAGTTAAGTTTATAATTATGTGGAAAGAACCAGTAGTGTTGAACGGGCTACACAGCCATAACGTTCTGTGGAATTTGTCTCTGGTGCTATTTATAGGTAGTGGTTTAGTTTAAGATTTTATTAAGTTTATCTACAATTTCTGAGTTCAATTGTGAGGGGCCTCAAATTTTTAAGGTGTTTCGATATGATCAAAGTGGTAGGAAAATAGATGTTTTCATTGCACGCACTGGAAAATAGAGTTTTCTTTATTTGTCGGGGGCAATCACAAAATAATGTCATTGGTCGAGAGGCTACGAAATGCTACTTATACGAAACCAGCCCTTTGTACAACTTTCATCATAATATCGAACACACATTAGAGACTTGAGGTCCAGGGGGCAACTCTCGGAAATGTAAAACACGCAAATGCCGAGAGGACGGCAGATTTTCCTTTGATAATTGCGTGGTCATAATTCCTCAGTGGCCCCCAAATCTTCAACAGTCTTACTACAAAAACTTGGTGAATACTGGTCTAACATGCGTTTAGCTAAACACGGTCTCATCTGCAAAACACGGGTTTATCAAGTGTTCAAACAATGTCTAAGAGGCTGCTAAGACATGTCTATGTCACAGTGACATTTGCGTGCACACGTGCTACAGATAATTAACGTTTTTGTAGAAAGACCGGAAATTTTGCTCTTGCAAAGACTGACAGTGTGGTAAAGTGCAGTGGTAAGAAAACTTAATTCAAATGCAATAATTGAATTAATCCCTTCTCTCCAGAACAATGACCCGCGAGGACGCGGCCATGCTGCAGCAACCACAATATCACGCGCCGGCGCACGAGCAGAGACCACAGTACCACGCGCCCGCGCAGTACCACGCGCCACAGCCGCCGCACCATCAGGTAAGTCCGACCACAGAACCACAAAGAAGGAATCTCAGGTTCCTCAGGCATTATTTAGAGCTGTCGCTGTTATTATAACGGTGAAAGATGCCGCGCGGTGCATGTCTTCGCTCGAGCAAGCTACTAAGCTTGGTGGACAGATAGGGTGTGCTTTACGTGGTGTAACCATATAAAACAATAACCCCCTTGGCGGCGGAACGACAAATCCGTAACCTAACCTAACGTTTTTCGACCACTACAAGGCGCTCTTGCCAGTCAAGGGGATATGGTTGTAGTAAAGTAAGTACAACGTATTTATTGCCACTCTGACACCAGGGGTGGCCACTACCTCATACGATTACCTACCTACCATTGCCATTTTGTAATTTTTACATCGGAAAAATTTGAACAGTCCCCCAAGTTACTAGTTACCTTCGAGACAGATCTCCCGACGCCCCCTTTTAGCGTCACCATGACAATGTTGATTTAAGACCTTTCGAAGAGTGAAAAATCTTATATTCCATGTTCACAGGTACAACAGCCGTTGCCGGCGCCTGCACCCCCCGCACCGCCGCCCCATGCCGTCCACACGCTGCCACACGCGCACCACGCGCCGCCCACGGGACACCATCGCACCTCCAGGTGGGTGAACTATGCCTCGCAACATTGGGTTATTCCAAGAATAATTTTGATGTTTCTCTGGTAAAAATTCTGGAGCAAACGATTTTTTGTAGTCTTCATTCAGAAGTTTTCGCCATAAACTCGGAGAAGACTCAGAATAACCTGCAACTTTGACTCAATATGTTCCGTTCATACGATACGTAGACTCGCTATTTGTATTTACTACCGACGCAACTAATATTGCGTTGGGCGCAGTCTTGACTCAGACCACTGCAAGGAACACAAATTGTCGCAGTGACAGAGAGAGCCAACGATTATTTAATGAGTTTATTGAGCTGGAGTCACGTATTGTAGTCCTGAATCGTGAAAAAAAAACCTTCAATACATTTTTGTATGACTCTCTAGCAAGCATAGCATGCATAGGAAGGTGCTTTAGAAAAAAAAAATTCTAAACGGAAAAATCTCGCAGGTTTCGTGAGATTTTATTTGGACATCCCTACAAGGTGTTAACGCAACTATTGTTCGTTTGTTCCAGCGCCCCAATGCCGCCAAACATGTCGTTAACGGCCGCCGGTGCGCCAACACCGCCCGCGCCGCCCCCCGTACCGCCCCATCAGAACCTACCGCCCCCCAATGTGAGTAATGTGTCGACCATCACAAAGCTACCGCCCCCAATGTGACTCATGTGTAACTGTGACGACATATCGGCCGTTGGTGTCCGATCTTAATTGATCGATTACTTCTGTTGCTCTTCTAGTTTCGCATAAGCCTATTACATCCCACTTTATCAAACCTTTATTCATCCAGCTACTGTTCGCTGGTTTGACGCTTCGAAACAAATTGTACTTACTTACAAACGAAAAATAAAACACGTCTGGTTTATATCACAATATAAGAAGGAGCCCCAAGTCCTAAGATACAGGCTCTGCCAAGTTTAGGAATTTTGGAGTTCAAATAGATATAACATATCCTGTATACTAGACATTTAAGACTGCTCTCATATTTTTTGTATTTTGGTTTAATTGAAGCAAATAAAGATTTTTATTAGTAGCTGTAGCGTAGTTTAGTTCCATTAATCTGTCGTCTGATAGTAGAGTTCGGACGTTCAGGCTGCATAAGTAAAATATTTCTTGACTGCGTGTTGTAACTCTTGTAATTGTTCCTTTTTTCTTGTTGTATCTTGGGTTTTGGTGTAATTCTCCTTCGGTGACCAGCCGTATTGGGGAGGGTGTTGTCCTGTTCGTTTTTTTATTACTGAATAAAAATATTTCAGTTTGATCATCACCACACACAAACCTGTGATTACCAGTGATTGTACGGGCAATGACTACATATTTTCCAGGCAGCACGTATTGTTGACATTACATCGCTCTTATTTTACTTTAGTCAATGGCCGACGGGCATAAGCCTTTCACCACAGACATACTTTTTCACCATTTAACTTCTTCTTATCAATCGATTCCTCAAGGCTGAGGATCGCGACCATGTCGTACTCGCTTCCATTGGGAGCGGTCTTCCGTCATATGAACGGCCCGGTGAATGCTTCCTCCAGCCGCTGCTTTTATCGCATCAGACCATCTGGTTGGTGCCCGTACCTTGGCGTGTTTGCCATTCACCTGTCCCAATATTATGAGCTTCTCTAGACCAGTGTTTTTCAACCTTTTTCATGATGCGACCCCCCTGGTATAAAAAAATATTTCGCGACCCCCTTGACACTTCGGTTTTTTTTATCATTTATGTATGTGTATGTTACTGAGTTACCAATATTCATTCCATACAACGTATTTATGGTCTCCATGATTAGGATATAAGCACATACTTATCTATATACAGGGTGTTAAAAGACCGCCAACAGACCCGAAAGCCACGCATACTAGACACCAAAACAAAGTACTTTTTCGATAAATTATTGCTGGGAAATTACTTTGGTTTTTTAGGTTATAATTTTGAAAAATATTTTTTCATGCAATGGACGTGTAATGCACAGAGGTCATATTGCGCAAGCGTAGGTATAAGTTTATGTTACTGCAGCTTGAAGTGCCGATGTTTAGAATACATTGCGGGTTGCAATTTTAACGTCGTTTTTTGCAAGAAATGTTCATAATTTTGATATGGCTTCTTGAGAAGGTATGTTAAGAACAAGATACTGAATACATTTCTGCAAAAAAAAAGTTTTGAAATGTCCGACTTTGAACCTCATTATCTCGGAAACCGTTGATTTCCCATTTGGGAAGTTGGGCTTAGTTCCTTGGGCAAAAATGTTCATTATGATGAGGACAATCCGTGGTTTCCCGCTTTGTTGGCGGTCTTTTAACACCCTGTATATTAAAATGAATCGCCGTGCATTGGTCTCGCTAAAACTAAGAAACGGCTTGACCGATTTGTATATTTACTGTTTTGTTTAGTTCACCATAGTTCAGGGTATGTTTAAAAGCAAAGAAATATGGGAAAAGTTAAAGGATTAGCTGAAAAACGGAAGAAATAAAATTTGGTCATTTTGTATTGGAATCGCCATTTTTGACGCGGAGAGTCAAACTATTTCAGGTGATACGAAGTTCACCGTCAGTAACCGTAGGTCAGCTAGTCGGATATAAAAACACTTTTACAATTACGTACAGTCGGCCACAGTCTCAGATACCCCTTTTTGTTCGATTGGCGCCCTTATGCCGCGTGCGATAAGAGCTGCCATGGGGTATCTGAGATTGTGGCCGACCGTACATCGGATACGTCGCCATACGGTACGTACGCACGACTAATGCCGATGCCTGCCGTGGAGTGGTGGTGGTGGCTTACGAGTTGTTGAGAGTGAACGAGCGAGCTCTTTTTTTTACTAAAGTACCCAGTTTTTCCGACCTCTGGCGACCCCCCTACAGAAGCTTCGCGACCCCCCAGGGGGTCGCGACCCACAGGTTGAAAAACACTGCTCTAGACTATGCCTGGGCGACCGCATTATGTGTCCAAAGAAGCTGAGGGTCTTTTCTTGGCATATTATTATAGTAGACTAGTTGTGCCCGCGACTTCGTATGCGTTTTTACACATTTTAAATTTAATTTTAATTCGACTGTGGAGGAAAACTCAAAAGGAAGGTTTTTTTTTAACCCCCGACCAAAAAAGAGGGGTGTTATAAGTTTGACAGCTTTGTGAGTGTGTCTGTATAAGTGTTTATGAGGATGTGTCTGTCTGTGGCACCGTAGCTCTTAAATGGGTGAACTATTTGGAAGCTTTAGGTTTTTTTATTTATTTGAAAGCAGGTTTTCTAGCGAATGTTCTTAGTTATGTTTTGGCAAAATTGGTTCAGCTATTTATAAAATATGCTTATTCGAAGCTAAAATGTCGGGGGTATTTTAATAGTTATTATTTCTTAACTTGCGGTAGCAGGTCTCAAAAGAAAGCAATAGAATAAAATAGAATAAAAACCCTAATCTAAACAATACATTTATAAATTTAATAATAAATATGTATTGTTTACATTAAGGTATCGCCCGTGATAAGATACCAGGAAACTTAGCATAATAATTGCTTAGGAAGTAAAAGGGTTTATATGTATCTCCCTCGACGTAGAGTGGGATAGATAAAGTTATAAGCCCATAGATAAGGTTTTACTCATTCTCATGCTAAGCCAGCAAGCAAAGCATACGGCTAATAACTCTGTCTATCCAGCTCAACGGCAAACAATAGTTATTTGTTATGCAAGAATGCAAAATTATTGTTTGCGGCGAGTGCTTGTATTGAATACCGAGCGGTGTTAAAAGACCGCCAACAAAGACCACATACATGTTGTTAAAAGACCGCCAACAAAGCGGCAAACCACGTATTGTCCTCGTCATAAGGAACATTTTTGCCCAAGGAAATATGCCTGGGAAATCAACGGTTTCCGAGATAATGAGGTTCAAAGTCGGATTTTTCAAAACTTTTCTTTTGCAGATTTTATTCAGTATCTAGTTCTTAAGAATCCCCTGAAGCTCTGCAGCCCTCTCGCTCGCACTTTTCAACATTTTAATTGATTGTAAGAGAATGATTAAACTTTGGACGATAAAATATAGTTGCAGACATAGATAATAAAGCTATCGACATGTGGACACACTTTTGATTTCATATTCCTACTAATAAAAAAAATATCACAGAACTTCGGTTAAAAGTAGTAGTTCAGTAATATTTATTTTTTAAATTATAAATGTGAAATTTAAAGAATGTCTACATGTCGATAGCTTTATTATCTATGTCCGCAACTATATTTTATCGTCCAAAGTTGAATCATTCTCTTACAATAAATTAAAATGTTGAAAAGTGCGAGCGAGAGGGCTGCAGAGCTTCAGGGGATTCTTAACATACATTTTCAAGAAGCCATATCAAAATTATGAATATTTCTTACAAAAAACGACGTTATAGTTGCAACCCGCAATGTATTCTTAACATCGGCACTTCAAGCTTAAGTAACATAATCTGATACCTACGCTTGCGTAATATGACTTCTGTGCGTTACACGTCCATTGCGTGAAAAAAAAAAATTCAAAATTATAACCTAAAAAACCAAAATAATTTCCCAACAATAATTTATCGAAAAAGTACTTTGTTTTGGTGTCTAGTGGTTTTCGGGTGTTGGCGGTCTTTTAACACCCTGTATAGTCCTCATCATAACAAACATTTTTGCCCAAGAAACTATGCCTAGGAAATCAACGGTTTCCGAGATAATGAGGTTCTAATTCAATTTTTTTTTCCGGAAATTCAATTTTTTTTTTCGGAAATGTGTTTTGTATCACGTTATTAATATATCTTCTCAAGAAGCTATATCAAAATTATGAATATTTCTTACATAAAACGAAGTTAAAATTGCAACCCGCAATGTATTCTGAACATCGGATA